>CM039645.1:1290697-1864329 GCA_022405125.1 Anthidium xuezhongi | reverse complement strand
TATTGTTCTCAACAGTATGCACTCGATGGAGTATAAGAGCGTATGCTTCGACCGCGACGGGATGTACGGAGTAGGAGGTTCTTATGATTAGGTTATATTTAAAGTATTTATCTATTAACTGAATGTGGATTCATCATAGTTAATTGCAACAGTGATCTATATTGAGACAGACATAGTTACAACATGCGACAATGAAGATACTCAACGAATTACTCGCAATTTGTTTCTTGTTGTACTATTTGTACGGTGTTTGTACGACTCATTTGCTCATAAACGTGAAAAATCAGGTACAAATTTGTATCTTTCACTTACGATTAACAATACTTAAATATCATTTCTGAATCTTAAATATCACTTAATGTAAACATCATTTCGGTATAATTCAATATTCAATAATTTAGCATGCTAACCTAAAACAAAAATAAGTTTCGTTTAATCAGAATATTAGAACGAACGATTATATATTCTTTTTATTTTCGTTTGACAGGGTGGTGATATTCTATTAGAAACGATTTCATCCAATGTTACCGAAGATGTGATCACTTTAGAATTTCAGTGTTCAGATGGCACTTTGGTGACACAACTTATTGACTTTAAAAATGTAATTGTATGAAAATAATCACTTCTTTAACAATCCTTGCAAATAGTAAAAACACATTTGATTTGTTCTGTACAGGAAGTACAGATTATAAAAGCTTTAGTTCTTGGCGAAGAAGAACGTGGTCAGAATCAGTATCAAGTCTTGTGCTTTGTGAATCATTTTTTCAAAGTGGATTTCATATCCTCCGATGCAATGTCTAAATTACGACAAAAGAATCCAGGCACAGTACGAGTGGCCGAAGAGGATAAAGGACATGTGAATTATACCATGGATTTGTTCTTAGACGTGTCAGAATCAAAAGATATTTCAAAACATATTGCGACTCTTTGCGGAGAAGCAGCAGGATCTGCTTATACCAGAAACGAAGACATAAAGCAATGGATTCAAAGGCCTGGTAAATTATGTTCACAAATAAGTGCATGAATTTCTGTCTTTTCAGCTAATATAGATATATGAACATAATTCATTTTCTGATATGAACAAAGCGTTTGTGTTTTAATTTATTAGGATCTTCTGAACTTTCACTGATGGCAGCTGTGTACAACTTCAGCACAAATTCTCTAACGCAACAAGGTACAAACGACTCGAAATCATTGTTTGTGACAAGGTGTGCCGACACGTCAAACATGTGGGCACCTTGTACTTGTTCATTAGAACTGTGTATCGGTTGGTATCCGTGTGGTTTAAAGTTTTGCAAGGGAAAGGGAGATGGGAAAAAAGCTGCTACACCCTATAAATGTGGCATTAAAACTTGTAAAAAATGTTTTATATTCTCATATTATTCCAAAATGAAACAGAATTGTTTATGGGATGAATGACATATAAGAAATCTGTAGGTGTTTAGGATTTTATGTACACAGAAAAGTAGAATTATTTAACATGTGGGAAGGTACAATTATCTTCTATATAACAACTTATCATTTTTATAGTAACAAAAATCGTGCATAATACACTTTAACTGAACTTCATTTTATTTCACATGTTTGTGTTTCAAAGTTGCGTGTACAGTTATCTGAAAAAGTCTCCATATACATTTTGAAACAGATTAACCTTTTTAAAATTGGACTAATATTCGACTTGAGTCCTTCTGTAAAAAGTGGCTCAGATAGTAAGGTAATTCTTCTGCTTCCATGAAAAGGCTCAAATCGTTTGTTCCGATTAGAAAAAAGAATTATTCTGTTTAAAATGGTGTACAGAAATATTTTTCACCGAGTGCATCTGTTATTAATCGTTTGTAATGTTCGTGAAAGAAACTAATAATTTCAGAACGATATTTTTTACTGTTTATGTACATTGAACAAATCGCGATTGATCTCATCAAATTTTACACCTTATTGCACATGTACATACAAATTATTTTAATAATTCTGTACTTTTTACGAAGCTCATTTTTTATCAAGGTGTATATATTAATTTACTACGAAAATTTCGTTTAAATTGTTTATAAATATATATATTTTTTTTTTATTTAACGTAGCGAAATTCTTTTTATTCACGGTTCAATATATCCTTCGGAATAGACAAAGAAACGGTTAGAAGCGTATCGGGTAATTCGAAATCGATAATCGTAAGATTTTTAGATGTATTCTTACTTTTATAGACTGTACCGAATGGATGCATTTGTAATAGCAATATCTTGTATTTCATTATCAGCGTAACGATCAAATACTTTTTAAAAGTTGAGAATATCACGAAACAAGGGGAAACTAGGAAATTGTAAGATTGTACTCTGAAATGAAGACTTAGATCATATCTTATTGTGCATAAAGTTCGCTCGGACTCTTTTTATCGTGACACGTTCCCAAACTGAGGTTTCAATGCATTTATTGAAAATCTAATTATTCCTAACGTGTATCTGCTACACCGTATGCACAACGTGTCTTAACAATACCGATGGAACACACATACATACGTGTATTGTCACGGATAATCGTCGCCTCACATATTTTGCCGCAGAATAACGCTTCTTCGAGGACGTTTCACCTCTTCGCTGCTGCGAACACGACTGTTTCGTTCGCGTTTCCGCTCGCGAATAGAAGTTCTTACCATCCACGGTGAATGTTCAAGTGTGCACACACCGACAAGGTAAGTGAGCTAACTCGAAAATTCCGATTCTTTTTAACCCCTTCCACTCGGTTGTCCCCTCTGAGGGGACACGAAAAGAACTTCTTTTTCTAAATCTTATTAGAAAAATTAAATTAAAAATCTACTTAAATTTAAATTGAATAATTATTCCTAATACTATATTATCTTATTTACGATGTACGTTGCTCATTAATTTGTAATTAAATATTCGCGAGTTGCTGGTAAATTATTTGAAAAAGTTTCCGGGTGCAAAGGGTTAAAGTTTGCAGATTTGTAGGGGACCTCGAGAGAAGTATGGCCCAATTTCAGTTGTTCAGGGTGAAAACACCCCCTGAAGGTAGACAGATGTTTCCATATTTCCCTGTATACCTTTAAAACCAATAGAAAAAATGGTTATAATAAACATTGAAATGGTTTTTAATGCTCTATAAAACGAGGCAATTAAATTGATAAAAGTTCTTTGTTTAAATAAAAAAATTCTCCCCGCCACTGCTATTTTGAAAAATGTTTAATTCTGTCACGTCGAAAAGTATGTAGAACCTCATTATAAATGCAGGTATGTATGCTAAGTTTGGTGAAAAAAGTGGTATTTAAATAATTTTAACCGGTACGTGCACTTTGCACACCTAACGTTGCACTTTGAACGACGCGTTATCACTTACCACGTACGATGTAAAACAAAAGTATTTTATTTTATTTTTTATTTTTCAAAATAGCAGTGGTTGGGAGAATTCTTTTTATTTAAACAAAGAATTTTTATCAATTTATCGTTTTATAGAGCATTAAAAACCATTCAATGTTTATCATAACTATTTTTTTATATTTGTGATAGTTTAAAGATATACATGGAAATATTAGGGGGTGTTTTTACCCTGAACAATTGTACTGCGCTATACTTCTCTCGAGGTCCACTTGACACTCAAACGGTTAAAAAGCATCGGAATTTTCGAATTACCGAACTTCCCTTGTGAGAATAGTGGGTCAGAAGTAATCCATTCAGGGTTTAGCGAAGATAACCAACGTATCTAACGTGGGGAGTCTATTCCAGAAGTAACGAGATCATGATTTCGAGGTTTAAATTGAAGACAGACCTCTTCAATTTAATTGTAACGATTTGTGTGCATTTTACAGATTGTTTGGTTTAAACGTGTACACACGTAGCTGTTTCCCCGATTACTGAAAATATTTTTGTAAAAATTGCTCAATTTTCAGGGGGACACACGGTATATTAGATGTAAACTTTTTACGAGACTTGTAATTGTTTACGAAGAAATCTGTAGAACAACCTGTTATGCGCATCTTATGTTGGGCAACGATAAGATGAGTATGATAAAAATATACCTTTTTGTTTAACGAAGAGGGGTATTCGATTGTTTTACTTTTCGGAAAAATAAATTATAACATTTTTTCTATTTATTTTTGCACGTTTTCATATTTGGGGGTTGAAACCACTCCTCAAAGTTTATAAGAGATACTACAGAAATTTCTATTGCTAGTTTCAAAAATATTATATTTAAAATTCTTAGGTAACATCAAGATGTAAGTTTTTTTTATGCTAATTGCTATTACTAAAGTGGAGGTTTACTCTCTGTTGTAAATTTGAAATAAGTACAAAGGAAATTGAAGTGAATATAATTTTTAAAAGGGAAGGTTCAAAATTGTCATTGTAACTATAACCATCTTTTATACTGATATCAAGATTCCCATTGATTGTACTTAATTTATATTTGATTTTCAAATTATAATAGTCCCTTAAGTGCATGAATTTTTCCAAAACTAATCAAATATTATCAGATAGTCAATTTATGTGCCAACAATCACAAAAGAATGAATCTATTTATATTTATTTTGCAAATTATACAAATTGAATTTTTCAACTGACAATAGTATCTTTTATACCTCTTTCTATATACATTTTGAGAAATGGCTTGAGCTTTTAAACGAAAAATAGGGCAAAATGCAAAATGACGTACTTGTTATTTATTCGGTTGTTTAAAACATATCCGAAAGCTGAAACAACGAAGACTCCTCGTAAACGAAATAATTTCTATTCTATTCTGTTTGCAATTTAACACCAGAGCTACCGGCGTTCAGTGTACCTTTGCTTTTGAATGAAAATTAAAATAGAAAACTTGCAAAGCCAGCTTACATTTTGACAAAGGCACTTTAACAAATCTTCCAATTTAAAATAAAGAATCTGAAGCAAGCTGTTTTGACCCGTTTGGTAGTTCCGGTGTTAAAAAGTTTGCTTGTATACAGTTGTACCGCGCAAAACGGAAACACGTGTGTGTGTGTGTGTATATGTGTGTACAGAATTTTATACATGACATGTAAAGCTGCCATATACATAAATGTGTAAGTTAAATTCCATTAATTGTACATAATAGCGCGAGTGGCACAAGCGTTGAACGAGAATGAACGCGAAGCGCTCGGGAATGAATTAGGTCGCTTGTATATATGAATTGTCTGTTAATAACCGAATGGTGTACAGTTCGTAGTGATAAGATTCATTTGTAAGTGAAGAAGATCGCTTTAACGGAGGAGATACGAAACGACAGTGTATACGTTTCATAGCAAACCACTATAAACAAGACTGCAATATCTGTCCAATTTAATTAATAAACGTATTGTATATGCACGTTGCGATCCTCGGCGCTTCCTCACGAACACGAATTCGTACCCAATGAACTCTCTAGCGTAAGCGAATGATCAATTACGAATTACGATTAAATAACTGCACATACTTACACGCTTGTAACCCGACGTCTCGGAGACTCGTTCAGGGGGAACCTTATGTAAATGGCTTGTTTTTCAAGAACTAATTTTGACAAAATTTGAGGTATCATTTAATAATGTTATAATGTAAGAAACAATATCTTCTTTAAACTTTAATTGTGCAGTGGAGGCTTGAAAATGGCATCTTGTAAATGCACCGTGCAGCGTACAGGTCGGAAGAATGATCCGAAACGAAAGAATTAAAATGAATTCTTTATTTTATGCAAAAACGTTCAGCATGACGGTCTTCTTTTATTAAAATTTGCAAAATTATAAAAATAACGAAGTTTTGAAGAAAAAAAGGATTGTCAATAACAATGTTTTAAATAAAAATATAAAAAATCGGAGCTCGTCATGCTGAGGCAAATTATTTATAGAATATTTATGCCAAGTTTCATAAAGATCGAGTGATTAGTTCTTGAGCTTCGTTGCACGGCGTGTGAAATGTTGCGTTTCGAGAAAAACGTGATTAAGGTTCGAGTAGCAGAAAATCGTAAAAAAATCATAATTCATTGTAGTTTACCGCAGTTTGTTGCTAATCTGTGATTCCTGGGCCATAGAACAAATCTTCCTGTTCCTTGAAACGTTATAATTCAGCCGTTTTTTCTTCTTTTCGGGTCACACTAGCCTCTTTTGTGCAACGAAGACTGCGGCGTTCACTTTATTCTGAAAATAAGATACAAGGAGACCTCTAATGACTTTCTAACGTTTTGTATCGTATTAGGAAATTTCCTATCGATAGAAAATTTCATTTTACATAAGGTTCCCCCCCTTAGGCGTCGATCGGCAACCGATAGCTCTGTCATCCGAGTAATTGTAATATAGGAAAAGATAGCGTCGTTTGTCGTGTACAACGTAATTATCACTTTGACTGTCACTTCAGGGTCACTGAGAAATCCTTATTAACTTAATCTATTATTTTCTACAAGTTTTTCTGCTGGGCATACTCTTGACCTTTTGCGATTAAGTCTAAATATGTTTTCCAATAAGCTTCGAAAATCTCAAAGCCCTATTTTGAAAGAAAAGAATTACTTTTTAATATAAATAACTCCTTAATTTCACGTTTAAAAATATTCTGGTTAATCACGTGTACCGTTCCAGAGGCGCCACTCGAGTGCAAAGGGTTAAGTATTTGCAGTAAAGAAAGTAAGATCTTTTTTGCAAGGCGAATGGCGTGGCAGTTAAAGGGATAACTTCTAAGTGGGAGTCAGCAATGACAACTGAGTAGAGTAATTTACACAGGTTGTTGAAAAAAGTAATGGTTATATGTTGGATGTGCATTTGCAAAAGAACCCAATCTTAAAATTAACCCTGAATTACCATGACTTAGAAGGCGAATATTTACCCTGTACCTTTTATTTGTTCAAATAATTCTACTATTTACTTTTCAGCAGGACAAATTTACTTTTTGAGGGGTGGTACGACATTTAATAGCTAAGGCCTTGAAATTAAAGGTCCGTTTATAAATTCATATACACATTTGACAAAATTTATACCGTGACTTTGCCACGAAGAACAACTATAAATACGGACATGTTTTTAAGAAGGAAGTTATTTTATTTTAAATAAGTAATATTTTGTGTATGGGTTAAGAATCAGCTCTATATATTGTATTTTATGAGAGGATAAGCTTTGGGTATAAGCCGAGTCCTTTAGTCAAGACTAAAGCTCGTTTTTTTCAACAGTCTTAGGATACACTGACATTTTGATCCTTATTTTAAGTAATTTAGATAAGAATATTTAAGATACTCTGATTTTTTGCTGATACTTTGATGAATCTACACCCAAAGCCACAAATATTTTGTTTAACCATCAAAACGTATGAAAAGAGAAAACAATGTTAAATCTTCAATTGCAAACGTTCATCCAATACGATATGGAAAATTACCTCTATAACACGTAACCATTACTTTTTTACCACTTTGTGCGTGGACTGAGTAACGAGTTAAGTTTGAAAACAGCAATATAAATTTGTACATTGTGTATATACACGAATTTACAGGACGAACCGCGAGAAACGGATCAAATAATCTTATCGGAAGGATGATTCTACCAGGGATTTTTAGCTCATTAATTTGGATATTATTTTCGAAACGTATGAAAGTTCTTCGCTTGAAAATTGAACCCTTTTAGCGCCGAGCGAACAGTACGACGATATATCGTCATTCGGCACTAAAAGGGTTAAGTACTATCGTATAGATTTCACAGGTTTGGGTCATAATTGACCCGGTTTTCGGGGGGGTAATTCTGAGTAATTTGAGCCCCGTTTCTCGCGTCTCACCCCGTCTGCTTAGTTACCAACACACGCGGTATAGACAAATTGCAGATCGTTTCAGATGTAATTGTTAGCAGTTTGATAAATTGTATGTGTTATCAAAGGTGCGTATTTAAACAAGGATATATAAAAAAAAAAAAAAATCGAGGAAACACACACGAGTAACGAGGGCATAGATTATCGATACGGTCCAAAGGTATAGAAGAAATATTTCAAACAATCGTTCCTGTTTGAAAGAGTCTTGCTCGATGTTAATCCTCTCTTTTTTCTCAGATAACAAATGCATTGATTTAATCGATTTCATTGTTTTTTCTTTTTTTTTTCGGTGAATAAGGTTCTGGGGGTTGTCCGACAAGGAAGGGGAAGAATATAATTCTTAGCATTTAAACGTTTTTCTATCGACACTCCGAATTAGAATTGGATGTTACTCATCGTGTATGATTTCAGTTTTACACGTAACATTGTAACTTATACACATATTTTTTATATATATTTAATAAAAAGAACGACTAAACAAACGATGTGTTCTGCGTTCATAATCCTTCAACGATAAAGACGGGCAGGGGATGAAACTTTATTACTGAAAGATGTAGAACAAAATTTTTCCTTTAAGTCCTTTTATGTAATCCTATCTTTGTCAATTAATTTTGTATTTAAGGGGTTATATCTAGTCAGAATCTTCAAAAAATCGATTTTCCACTTTTTGCATTTTCCTTGAGTACATATTTTCGAGTTTACCCAAAAAAGGACTTATTACTAGGACAATTTTACTAGGTAAGCACTGTTTTTGAAACTTTAAACGCGTTTTTCTCAAAACTATGTTTTTCAAGTTAGTGAGCAAGATATCTCGAGAATGGCTCAATCGATCAGGCTTAAATTTTTACACAAGCTTTACAACTTTATCTTTTAGTCTTCAATCGAAGGTGTTTTATAAACAATTTAAAACGAAATTTTTTGTCGAAAATGAAACGCTGCCATTTCGTTTGAACGTGATATTTTGCTTGTTCCTTCGATTAAAGACGAGATTGTACCTTACGTTAACTAAATCTGCATTGCTGTTCAACTTCGGATGATCCTGTTCAGAGATATCTTGCTCACCGCAAGACGCCTGTTTTTGAAGATGCTCTTGGAGATCGGCCATAGCAGCTCGACAAATCGACATTTTTGTAAACGAAAAAGATTAACTCAATTTAATGCAAAAACATTCATTAAAATAAATGCATATCTCTTAAAAAAAGAAATACTAGGTATATAACCCCTTAAATAACTTAATCCCTTGGGTTTTCTCAGCTTTCTAAACAAATAAAAAATTGTATTCTACGCTTTTAAGATATCTTTACACCCTGTTTATTTTTATCTCTTTACCGCAGCAACTAAATAATTAAATAATTTACCGTCGATTCAATCGGAACAACGAGAACGGATGACCGAGAAACATACAGAATTCGTCACGTGATTGTTGATAATTGGTTTCTATTAAGTACGATACAATAATTATAATAATTTAGTTACTCTCCAACGTTCTTTACAACACGTACCTTAATTCCATCGCTTGTTAACGCATTCTCAACCTCCTGAAGATCGAACGATAAAAACTAGTCACGTTTATTGCCACGCTACGACGTATAATCGAACGCTACATAGAGTATTTAAAAAAACTATGAGAGTAAGAAGCTTAAGTGAATAAAAAAAGGATAGGGTAGAAGGAGAAATTGGTTCGGCTATTTTACGCTACATTTACAACGAGAATTTCATTCAGTCGGCGGAAGAGAAGAAGAATTAAAGAGATCGTGCTTTTATACGGACAATGATCGACGAGAACGCTTAAAATCGTTAACCCTTCAACAATCACCTGTACACTTTCTAATCGTAATATACAATCTTCTCGATGTTACTTTTAATTGTAATAATAAATTATTTTAACAATCAAGGCACTCTGATGGTTGTTATATATTTGTCATTATGATAGTATTTTTTATTTTAATTGTACCGTGCACCAATTATAATTTGAAAATTAATAATTTTGCAGAGTACACGTTAATAATTTCTTTCTTGACTTATTTTTTAAATAAGTGTACCCTTATTTACAAAATTGAAAATAAAATAGATAACAAAAATAAAGGACGAAATGTAAACTAACCCATGGAATAATTATTTATCTTGACAAAAGCCAAATTGTAGTTCGACAAAGGTGTTTTAATAATTTTGAAAATTAAAATAAAAAATCAGGCCTTTAGGTAGTTCTAAAATTAAAATTACAAAAACCATCAGTTCTAAAAAATATATATGCCGTCTGGGTGAAGAGGACACAGCTCGTGCAGTCATTGTTGAAGGGCTAATTAGAAAGGTACTTTAAATAATACCGTCATTGCCGTGTTTAACGATTTTTTTTTATACAATAAGTACTTTTCACAGGAGATTCTTATTAAAAAAAAAAAGAAAAAAAAATAGAAAAAGAATATGTCTTGTAAAAATATAAATTTCACATTTACATTAAGTATCTTGATCGTGTTCGATACATTCGAGAGCGTTCGTTATAAATTAAAACGACTAAATATCACGTTTTCACCCCTTAAACATGGACACCATCTTTTTGATACCAGTTAAGTTTTATAATTGTACATCATCGCTCAAAAGTAGTAAGACACTTGTATGTGTTCAATCAAATTTTACAATTTTATGTAAACGATAAAATTATGTGAAGTATATTTTGTGGACCAGTGTAGTGACAGTTCAGAGAAAATTTTTAAATAATCTTGTTTTTATATATCGTTTAAAAATGATAATCATTTAGTGGCAGAAATGAGTGCAGCGGAAGGATTAAGAATTATCAATCGTATTTGGGGGTTTAAATAAATATTATTTTTTAAGAATTTTCTATGATATCCTCATCAAATGTCGAAAAACGTAGGTAAGGTGTTAAGTACCTCTTTTGCTGCAAACTTATATTACAACCCAATATTTAAAGTCATTCAAGTATTTTTTGAAACACCATGCGGTATCATTTACAAAAAACAATGAAATTTTCCCTTTTGTTTAAAGGGTTAGGGTTAGGGGATATCATCAACTGCAAATGACCATTAATTTATAGAATAATAAATCGTAAAATACTTGTTTTACATCCAACGAAAGTCAAATGGAAGTGTCTTAAGGTTTCTGAGCGATAACGTGATCCACTCAGCGTCAGGATCGATTTGCTACGAAAAACTGATGCGTTTCATTTTCCTACAGAAAACTGTATTCGAACGATCTGTTCTCGCGGTGAAAATATGCTGGTACGTTCTAAATATACAGTGCCGTGCTGTATCACGAGTGCATATAGGTGGATAAGAATAGCTGAACAATAATGTGGTTCCTTTCAATAACGATTCCATCACTGAACAATGATAATTGGTCACGTGAATTAAACAAACATACTGTACGTAACATTTCATCGGAATATTTCAACTAATCACCGATTTCTATTCTCAATCTTAACCGATACGAGGAGTCTCGAAACGATTCAATTTTACTACCGAATTATCGCTAGTCGAATTAACGCTTTGACTGCCATGCCACCCACACAGGGGTGACACGAATTTCCGGTGGAAGCCGTCACCCATATTATTAGAAAATCTTTCGTTTATTCGATCGAAAATATCCTGATTAGACATTTGAAACTATGAGTAATAGAAATAATCAAATATTGTGGAAATAGGATGGAAAATTTGTGAGATACTAAAATTACTACCAAACGAAGATTTTAGTAGATGCAACATGGCAGTCAAAGTGCTATGTTAGGGATCAACGAGGCAAGGGTGGAAAGTTCATCGAGATATATCGCCTAATTTTTATCAGTAACGGAACTTTCATTGACGATTTATCAATATATTTGGTGTACAAGATGGTAAATAGTAGTTTTAACAATTTTTTTACTGTAATTTTATAAATAATAGGATAGAAATATTAAATGATTTTTGCTTCTGTTACTTTTGGTTCTTTATAGGCAACAGTAAAACCTTAACCATTAAGGGTGGGATTAATTGGTTTTTAAATTTGAACCTACAGATTACACGATGCATCTGAGAGGCTTTTATGTTATAAAATATATCATTTTTTAGGTACACCCTTTATACGGAATTAAGTTCCCTAATTTTACAAAACATCGGAATATTTACGTGAAGGATAATAAACTTGTTAAATATAATGTATGCACTATAGGATTAACACTAAACGTATCAAGCTTTAATTTACTTTAAAATCGTACATTCATTGCTATACTAAGACAGCGTTTCCTGTTACAATTAGCAGATGAACTCATTACAGAGTATCACGAATTTTTTGAAGGAGAAAAGGAAAACTTACAAGAAGGAACATGACTCCTGTCAAATTGTCTTACCTTGTTTTATGGTACCGGTACGTTTAGTGTTAATCTTTCAATTTGAATATTAATTTTATCCGTAGTTTATTTGATTTTTTCTTTATTGTAGCAAGTGATTGAGCTTACTTGACAAAAAAAATCGACGTTACAGGTTCAATTTCATTCTAGTTCTATATTTTTTAAGATAAATTAAAAAATCTGAAGGAAACAGGAGTTCAATACTTTTTATAGTTAAGCTTGAAAGATATGATTGTTTTTCAAAATCAAATTTTTTGGATTTATAATCAGAAAACGTCAATTAACTGTTGGACAGCATGATGGGTTATCGATTTCAAGTTTATAGTACTGTCTTGTAAATAAATTTGATAGTTCTACAATGTTCTAATAAAGCTCTTAATAGTTCAATCAACCCTGTTAAACGTTTTGAGTAGAATCTTGTAATCAAAGCTACGACAAAGCTAGAATACAAAGTTTGTTGCTAACTCGTCACATGTCGAAGCATTCGTGCAATAAATTTATAAATTTTCAATCAACGTCTTGCATCGAATGGGTACTAATTAACCTCATCCTTCGTTTCGAAAGCTCATTTGAAAGTACTTGGATATAACCATATATGGAACAAAATGGACAAAAATGAGGGAAATAAGTTGAAAACGTTAAATATCTGTTATATTCAATTATCCCACTTTACAATATGTATATTAGCAATAATAGAATAAACATATCTTTCCACGCGACTGCTCACGTCTTTATTTATATCGTTAGTTTTAAATATAGTAGCACTTTGTTAGAAAAATCGAATTACGATCTTATTGTGTACATACTTCTTAATTTGATAAGAAAAACTTGTTTTATTTAAACGACAAATCGTTAACAATTTCAATTCAGAAAATTGTTAAATTTTCACCCAACTAAATTTTTTACGTCAATATAGTTCTCAATGAAACATGGGAAACATATAGTAAGTTTAAGGGGTGCTTTCATCCTGAAGAACCACAAAGTAACAGAAACAGAAAATTGCCTGATATTTTTGTTCAGATTTTCTACAAACCTGCAGAATTAAACAAAGTTAGAGATGTTCCTAATATCTCATTTTTGTTTGACAAATTTCATCCCTTCTTTGAATTTCCAAAAGATAATTTTCTGGAGTCATAAATGTTTTTGGTTTGCAACATTTGAAAACTTCATGAGATAATAAAGGATTATATGAATTTTTCAATAATTATATTAACAGTTTAAAGATTGGTAGAAAGCTCTCTGTGACCCCCATAATCCGAAGAGAGATAAAGGTTCATTTATTCCATTTATACCAGACCGTGCCAACTGCATGACGTCAAATTCGCTATCCCAATTCTGTCACCATTTAATAGGATTTCAAACAAAATTCATTACCAATACCATGTCATAATTATTTGGTACGTATCCAAATAATTGTATCAACAATATTAACAACATTAACATTTTCATTTGCAATATTATTATTAATATCGCTAAGAATATTAATTCTTGATTGGTTTTTGTTTGAAATCATTGAAGGGCAAATTTTACGTTAAGCAGTCGACGTGCTGTAATATAAATGACCTTTAAACTTTTATCGCTAACTTCAGATTTTACGTAACAAGAAATCTGTTAAGTAAAAAGCTGATTTTTTATTGTGATAATGATATTCTCGTGAACTTTCCGGCCGCCTCTCACAGTATCAAGGTCCTTAGCACCGGAAGTGTGTACAGTGTGTTAAGAGACTAATGATTTACAGAGGCGATCCTCCGTATCCTGTTGAGTAGGCATCTGAAAGGGAATACAATCATAAGATTCCAAAATTGAAGGTCAAAGTTTCTTTTTTTTTAAATTTTCGAAGAAACAGTATGCTGAGAATGAATGGTTCTTTCAAAGTAATTTTAGTTTCTTTCCTTCAACATTGTAAGGATATTTTAGAATCTGGTTACTTCGTATCCTTTCGTACTGACCTGATATTTCATCATTCGGCTCCTTATGGGATCTGAAATAAACCCACAATTCAGAAATATCAAAATTCTTGCAAAATTTAATGAAATCATTTTGAAAGAATATTCCATTTTTGGCATATGATTTTATTAGAAACTTTACTGGCAAGATGGAGCTTCACAGACCCCACTTTTCTTATTCCCTTTCATTTTATTCAAAACGTAAATGTCTGATTGTAAACGAAATAAAAGTAAATAAAAACTAGAATTAACAGAGTCTCTGAAACCTCATCTTGGTAGTAGGGAGTTAGGGTGATAGATCCTGTACAGTGTAGAATAACTCTTAATCCCTGTTGTGGAAAAACTCGATACTCTCGTTATTGATTTGAACAACCTTCGAGACAAATAAACAGTAAGAAAATGATAATACTACCGTGTGGTGTTGAAATAAAACGTAGATGAACAACTAACGAACGTCATGATGATTGTACGCACCCGGAAGAATCATTCGAGTTTGAAACACTCGTTATCAGAGTAAAGGGTACGTGGTAAGTCTTAATTAATTTTTCAATGAAATTTCATTTTGCGAATGTCCAGCCAACAGGATGCGGATGATCGCCCATGAATATTCGCTCCTTATCGACCTTTAATTGTGTGTAAGCACCGGATTCTTCGAGTACACTGCCGTACAAGGTTCTTGGTACCACGGTCCACGATTTGCCACGCGTCGAAGTGTCCGAAGAGGCACTAGCTACTGTAACACGTTTTACGCACATCGGCAAGTATTACACTGAAGTCGTCGTCCGCCTTCGATACGTGTTCCATGCTCTGAGATTGCTGCCCCTGTTGCTGCTGCTGTTGCTGCTGCTGTTGCTGCTGCTGCTGCTGCTGCTGCTGCTGCTGTTGCTGTTGCTGCGACGGGTGTTCCTGATACTTCGTCACGTCTATACCCTGATGATACTGATCCATCGCGTGGCCCATGGCCACGCTCGAGCACCGAGTGTCTTTGCTTTGATCGTCTACGATACACTGCGAGTTCGACATGTCCAGCTGAGTCTGTTGCGGGGCATAGTAACGCAGATCACTGGCGTAATTGT
Organism: Anthidium xuezhongi; assembly: GCA_022405125.1. NCBI lineage: Eukaryota > Metazoa > Arthropoda > Insecta > Hymenoptera > Megachilidae > Anthidium > Anthidium xuezhongi. Next base: position 1,849,193 of record CM039645.1, on the reverse strand, counting down.
GATTGCTGTCCAGCAGATTTTGCGACGAGAGGCTGCTGTGCCCCACGTTGCTCGAGTGCGAGTATTTAAAGTACTTTTCTAGCTGCAACGTTTGCTGCTGTTCCTCCTCGGCGGTCATCCCGGGGTCCATGTGGCCCAGTATCTGGTGCGGTTGCCCCGCGCTGGTGCCCTCGGTTTGGTACTCTTGATGGTGAGTCATTTGGTAACGGTGCGACACACCTGAAACAAGGTCTGATCGTTGGAAAAAATTGACTGCTGATTGGTTTTATTAACTATTAAATAATTGAATTACTGATAAACGAAAAAGTTAATCAAGTTCTGAATATTGTTAATATCAGGCCAATAGGGTAAAGTACTGATTTGAATGGTTACATTTGAAAATTAATCGATAGAATTACCACACACGTCCCTTTTCACTGTGGCAGGCAACGTGTTAAGCACGACACAAGGCAGGCACATTTGTTTCTCGAATATTTATTATACTGATGGTTTTTGCTCTCTGTTCTTAAATATTAGTGGTGAAATGTCGAAAGATTTCAAATTTTGCATTTATGTAATAAAATATGAAACTGGCACTTAAATACCTATATTTAATGTTTTCGAAGGAAAACATTAGAGAAACCAAATGAAAATTTCAGAAAGATAGAAATAAATGTCGCGTGAAATATCGGACAAGCGATACAATATCTTAAACATTCTTAATCGTTGGACTCAGTCCAAGTGTAACAGGCCAGGACAAATAAAAATGAATGAACTATTACCGGAACAACCTTCAGCGGCTCCACGGATCCCCATGGATTGCTGTCGATTGGCACACTGAACGGAATTATAGTTGCTCTCGACGGTGGACTGCATCGAATAGTTGGCAGTCTTCGACGACTGGCTACTCGTGTAGTGCTGCAACGATTGATCGTGAGGGGATGCGACCGGTGGATAAAAAGTGCCCGTCACAGAGCCAACATTCTCAAATCCTGAACGCAATTTATTGCACGACACCATCATACCGTTTGCTATGCCCACCGCCGCGATGCTTGACGGTTGTCTCTCGAAATTTAAATAGCTCACCTGAAAAAAAAAAAACAAACGTGCCAACTATATGACAAATTGTACCTCGTACATTCTCGATCGCAGGCCAACATACAAATATTTATAAAGAACATTTTTAGAGGTGGTCTCCAATTTTAATGAAACTGAAACGCGTTAAACAAACGACAGATATTTTTTGTTATCGGAGTAAAACTGATTGTAGTTAATTCTTGGTACTTTTAATTAAATATATTTCCTTTCAATAAAATATAAAGCTATTATTTATAAAAAAATATGAAACCTTTCAGTATAAAATATAAGGAAAAACAGGGTAGTTGTGAAAATAGAATTACGCATTCCAGATTTTGAAAATTGTAGAAATGTTTCTTTTCTAATTTCAATAAAAATATATTGAAAGCATGGACATTTCTTATATTTTTATAAAAAATCTATAATATTGTTATCTTTTGACAAATTCAAATATTGCAAAAAGCAAAATGCAGAAAAATTATATTAGAAAATCTAAGGGACAGTTTGGTATCATAATTTTTATTATTTTTGGAAGTAATCAAGGTGCTCAAGACGTGAAAAACTGTCAGCGATATTTGAAGTTTTGTTAATCTTACAGTATTTTACTGGTTCATCTGTTACTCACTGATTTTTTATAAGTTAGAGTGTCAGTGTAAGCAGAATTCTGACACGATGATATGCTAGTACCACCAGCATGACCCGTGTGCAGTTGATTATCGGTACTCATAAAAGTGTACCGTTTCGTTTGTTCATTCATCTCATTGTGCTGCTTCGACGAACCCTCCATTAGATCTCGTTCTGGATCTGGATTCTGCGAGGATGGTAAATGCGTTCCATCGCCTAAATAACAATTAATTAATCAGTGAAACAGGTATTCGTATATTTTACAAGGTACAAAAAAATTACCACCAAAATTCAATTATTAAACTATTTAACTAAACTGTCTAATTAATAGCGTTTTCAGCAGATTCATATTTTATAATGCACTTTTCTATAAAATTTTAGATTAAAGATTATTTTGTACAAAAATAAATGTATAATTATTGACAGCAAACACCGGTAACTGTTTCGCATAGTTGTTAACATTTTCTGGGTATAAATAAATAATTATCGAGTAAAAATAAAAGACTATTCCAACAATCAGAACAGTGCTTACTTCTTTACATTGGTTCGTTAAATGTAAAATTTGGCAAACAGAAAACAAGCGTTTGTTTAGTATTATAAATAAATGTCATTTATTTTTAATTGATGTATATACCTTTGTTATTTTAGCAGCAGATAGTTTGTCTATGTCGTTTCTAACGGATGTGTTAAATACCAAAGTTTCCGCTTAGCCATTTGTCAAAATTCATACCCAATGACCCAATAAATATATGTGTCAGCGTTTCAACCTTGTTCTATTGTACGCGTTATTTGTACACGAATGATTTCACAACTATTTCACGACAATGCACCAATGCGCATGGGTACGAATTTTTGATAAAAAATAGTATTCGAGTGATATTTCAGCCTGATAGCTTCTTAAATCTTCATAAAGTAATTACGAAAGGAATATAAAGAGCGATGCTTTTAATCGCCAATTGCTGCTAATTGATATACCAACAATATTTAAACAATTGAAAAAGAAACTTAACTACTGCTAATTGTCAAATTAACTCTTCGAGGATGGAGCACATTTGCACTTGATATTATTTATTTCAAACATAATAAATAATAAATCACTTCTTCGAAGCGTATGTTGTAAATCTCTGTTGTCCATACTTGTAATTATTATTTGTGTGAGAAAACACAAATATATATATATATCACATACGATTTTCGAAACGTCCACAAAGGGTTAAAGACTGCCAAGACACTTAAAATCGTCCGTGACTTAACCATATGGAGTAGTCCAGAACCACAGCGTTACAATTAAGGGTTAAAGCAGCTTGGGAAAGAAAATAAAGGAAGATAAAGGAAGAAATCGTTTCTGGAAATCGTGATTTAATCGTAGAAATTCAATTCTTGGAGTTCCAGGTTTGTCTGAAGGGGTAATTAATGCGAGGTACTAAGTCTCACCATCTGGCTCGGGACTGGCAACTGGAGATATGTCCGGTGTGTGAATAATAGGCGTATAAGGGCTACCGTACAAGGAATTGCTCTCCGATTTGTACTCCTGGATTCCTTGCTGCTGCTGTTGTTGGTGATACAGGGATGAGATCGGGGAATGGCCACCCCATGGGATCTGAGGAATGCCTTGATAACTGTCCATCTTGGACCTTGAACAAATCACGAGCGAAATTCAGCTATAATCGACAACAAAGAAGATTAAATTTAATTTAAAATTTGAATTTTTACAAAATTGTAGGACCATAACACTTGACTGACGTTTAACTTTTTATACTTTAAATAAATTTGTAAACAATTTGTTAGGTTATAGAATAATAAATAATTTCTTTAACAATACGTTCCACAATATTTATTTATACTTAATTAACAGAAGGAATTTTAAGTAACAATGTATATTATTTTATCAGCTTCTCTTCTATCGTTTGGTGGAATTAATTGATTCGATAAATAACAGGGTATTTTGTAATTATTCGAGTATTATACGAAAAATATCAGAATTAGACTTTTAGAAGAAATTCGAATGTAAATGTTCAGATTCGTATAATCGAAGTCAAAGACTCTCGAACGGGGTTGTGCAACCTGTGTTAATATTTTGATTATAGTCCGATGATGTTGAAAAATCGATACGAACCGAGATATCGACTTACATGGAATGATGAATCGTGGTACCAGAGGGGTTGGACCTATTGCCAGCGGTGTTGGTGGCGGACGGTGGAGAGGAGGGTGCACCAGGGGCCCGTTTCGCGTGTTTCCTGCGACGTGGCCTGTACTTGTAATTTGGATGTTCCTGCATGTGTATAACCCTCAGCCTCTCTGCCTCCTCCACGTACGGCCTTCTGTCCTGCGGGGTCAACCCTCTCCATTTCTTTCCTGAAATTCAACGAGGGACGTACTTTAGCCGACAATTACAATTATTTATTATCAAGTTCTCGAAGTACTCGGATGTTTCAGCGCTTACCGATGGTCCTGAACTGGAAGCTGCGTGAAAAATAACGAAAAGGTGTATAAGTAAATTGTAAATTGTATAAATAATGTATAATATTTCTTGAGATGGTTATTATACAATGAGATCAGTTTTTATAGAACCATTATTGTTAATTGGTAATTTATTAATAATTATTTCTACAGGTTCTGCCAGTTGGCTTAAAAATGGTTTTCTATTATATATAATTATTAATTAGAATGTTTTAAGTTTTGTTAGGAGCATACAACTTTCGTCTTTATTTTCGAATTTTTTATTCCAAGTTGTTATTAAATAGTAGAACTTAAAATCGAAAATTTTTTATAATTTAGAAGTAGAAATATATTACCTGTAATAATATCTATTCTTCGATATCTTAATTATTTAATCTTTTAGAATTATTGGAGTTGATATTTCTTAGTGAAAAGGATGTTTTGCTTTCAAAATGTCCCTATTTCCATACTTAAATAAAAAAAAATAAGGGATGATTTCACCCCTTCAGTTTTGATCGAACAAGAAATCATGGTTCTATAAATTCATAAATTTCATTCAAATCATAATTATCTTGACTCACTCACAATAAAATTTTTACAATATTTTGAAATTACTTTTAAATTGAAATAACTATTAGCGTGTATGCATATGAATAATAATTTTCTGTGAAAATGATAGCATTAGTTCAGCGTTGCTTCTTACTATATCTATGTAAATATGTTTTGAATATATCTAATATTTTGTTTAGTAATTTTTAGTGAAGATATCAAAATTGTAATAGCAACATGTTGAATAATTTCGATAATATTCTTCCTTCTATTTGTTGAATGAGTTTCAAACATGGAAGTTGCAAAAAGTAAAAAATATTAGTGGCTACAAATCAAACACTTCCTTGTTAAATAAGCAACCAATTGTACAAATGTTATTGATAAATATATAAATATATCATAGAAGGTACCATATTAACCCTTAGAATTGAATTATGAATTATTTCTCGGTTTCGTTAAAACAGTTTTGAAGCATCCCTTTAAATATTCTTCTATCCTGCATACAAAGATTTTACGTTTACAAATTTCGTTGCTCAAGTATCGAAACATCGTGATACACATTTCTATTTCTGGGTTGCTGGGTACGAAACAAGGAGTAGGTACAAAGCACTGTAAAGAATGACCCATTTGTGTTGTTTAACATAATTATTTTTCAATAAAAAAAATTGCAAATAAAAGACCTAACTTCCAAAAAATAATCGAAATTGTATTATGTTATTTTATTTTGAAAGAAGTTTACTAGGAATAAGATTAAATAAGATTAAATTGTATTATATAAACACATGTAAATAGCGTTACACGGGGGTTACCTGTACTACAAAATATAACCCAGAAAAAGTGCAGTAAGTAAATGAAAATTCATCTGGAAATAACTAAGAGCACAAGTCTGTGCAATTCGAGCACGATTTGATCGAAGCGTTACCGAAGCGAAAGGATTAAAAGATCGATAAAAGGAACGGCGGCGCATTCGCCGATTCTCCCCCTCGATATTATGGTATTCCTACCACCTAATTGCCCGTCGCTTCTCTACGTAGTCAAAGGAGGAAGCGGAAAAATGGTCGAACGAGCGAACAGATACGAATTACGGATCGGGGCTTGGCCAGCCGAAGACGACCAGGCTGGAATCTGGCTTAGTTCAATATACCGGGCGTATGGTAGGCTGGAATATCATTAAGCAAGGATAAGGGTTAATACGAACGTAAGATGTTCACGACAAGAACGAAAAAGTTGAGCAAGGCGGATGTATATGGTGTGGCCGTGTACATAGACGCATACATATGTAGACGGGGGATCGGCGTACATACACCGTGAACCCGGTATGGATACATAGGCGCATGGGGGCGTAGATATGGGTGCGCCCGTGCCTTCAGCCAGCCACAAGGCACGAACCATTATTTCATATTTCATTTTGTATATTTCAACTCCCAGAGGAGAGACGGTAAACCTGAACGACTCCGACGAAGGGAGGAAGATAGGAAATAAAGAGAAAACGAACGGAACGGGCGAACAGGCAAAAAAATCAAGGGGGGAGGAGGGGAAAAAGGAAGGGGTCGCATCCTCTATCTCCCAGCAAAGTCCATTTTTGTCGCCCAGAGTTCTTCTTCTTCTTCTTCTTCTTCTTCTTCTTCTTCTTCTTCTTCTTCTTCTTCTTCTCCTTCTTCTTCTTCTTCTTCTTCCAGTCCGCTCCTCCACAGCCCCTTTTTTGCGATACGCGTTTTCGTTTCAGACAGGGTGGGTAAGGGATTCGTTCGCGATGGATCAAATCGAAATGGTGCCTCCGAGTCGTTCAAAAGTCGATGGAATGTCGCTGGTGTACTTACGTGGCTCGATTTTGCGATAAGAGGGAGGAGAGGCAGGGTTTCTTGCGAGATTTTCGTTTTTAGGGCTTGTTTCTTGACGGTGTTTGCTTTGTGAATCTGTTTTTGTCAGTATTCCAAGGTTTGGCAAAGAGAAACTGTACTATGGATGATTCTTGTGATTCAATGCGGGGAAGTGATTTTTCACCCTCTATCAAATTTCTGTCGTAAATTTCAAATCTTATTTTATTATACACGATCGTGATGTATATGTACATTATTTTTAAAATAAAATTGTTTGTAATTCTATTGATATTAAATTTTATACGCCACTGGGTAGCTATACCTTTTCGTTACAATATCGCAATATTTGAAATTAAAATTATGAATTTGCAGGGCTGCAAAGAATGCAGTTCCAAGGTAACTTTTCAACCGCAAACTTCAAATATTTTAATCACTTCGACAATATTTTTCTAGACCTTTAACTTTAGGGGATGTCCTATGATCTCCGAGTAGGAGCGTATAAATAAATTAGTGCCTATATGGCAACGCTCCGAGTGCGAAATAAATTTGGTGACCGACGAAAGAAAGCGAAGAAGACTAAACCGCAACTCTTTTTCTCCCGGCCGGGCCCACCTCCGGCACCCTCGTGGTTAGACTTCGCCCATTTGCTTCCGCGTGTTTCGCGGAAAGAGTGAAATCATCGGTCGACAGGGTGCCGGAGAAGGATGAACAGCCGCAGAAGAAAGAAGGGACAAGAGACGGCGCCTGAAACTTTTTGGCTAACAATAAGTAAACTTAATTTAATATTCCTGGGCGCGCTCCACGGTGAGCTAGTCGGCAGTGATTCATCATCACACCCGCGCACTGCTTCTCACCATGACGTCCTCGTTAAGTATTCTAATGGTTGCCGTGTACCTCTAATTTACTCTGTTCTCGGCCCTAGTCAGACGACTTCATTAATTTCAATGTTTCGGTCGGAAGCGGGCCCCGTTCGAATCGGAAACACAAGGTCCTGCACGAATTAGGCGAGCTATTGTCCCTCGAACGTTTCTTTTTATTCGTAATCCTGATCAGTTATAATTATAAATCTGGATACGCGTTTGGATTGTTCTTAAACATTTTTAAACAGTTTCAAATTTTAACACATTTATAATCAAAAGACATGCGGAGAAACAAATTTAAAGAAAATTTTCGATCATTTTTGTGACTCGGGTATTGAAAATTTACCATATATGATTTTATAGTTGGTACTTTTACTTCTCTACTTAAACACAGTCCCTGGCCATCGAATTAGGACTAGTGCATATTTTTGGTATTTTTCATTTGTTTAATTTTTTTTTCATTTTTTGTTTAATTTTTTTATTGATTTAAATTTCTACAACGTCTAAAAGAATCTTGAAATACTACTACATTGCTAAGTTGTCTATTGTGACAAATATTACAAATGTTTAACAATGAAAGTATAAACTCGGTGAAAAATGAAGCGAAGAATTAACGACCCAAATTGTTTACGGAAAGTTAACTGAATTACACTCGAAAGTTTCAAAATCACTAATTGACAGGAACAGTCGGTCACAGTAGCCATCAAATTGTTAACCCTTTCTACTCAAGTGGTGTCCCTAGAGCGACACGTGTGAATAACTAGAATATTTTAAGCGTTAACAAATGAAATAAAAGTAAATAGAACATAAGGATTTGTAACTCTTTTCATACCCAACAAACGGTTCGAGTGCAAAGGGTTAAACTAGAATTAGTCTGTTGTTAATCGACTCGATATCATGCCGCACAAGAAACTTAGTAACAACATGATCAATCAACATGCACAGCATCGTTAAAATCCGAATTCACCATTCGGCAAGTTTATCTTGTCGACTCACCGTCGATTATACCCGACACTGAAGCGTGCTGAATAATCAGCGATAATACAAGCATAAAATTTAATCTACACAAGGCGTATTCATTAAAAACAAGCTGGTTCGGTCGAGCACGCGACACACAAATGTATGCAAAACACATGCAGGTCAGAATAAGTCGATCAGCAGCGGAGAGTATACTTCGGAAATCTCATTTGAACCGATGCTAATAGGCCGCCTTATCCGCGCCGCCTAATCTGCCCTCGTTTGTGTGTGTGTGTGTGTGTACGACGAGAGACCAGCGAATTCCTCGAAGCGTGATAAATTAACGCCAGCGGAGATCGCGACAAATTACGGCCCGACGTTTGCCTGCCCCGACGTCTAAGCTCGCGCCAAAATGTCTTTTTGCGTCTGTCAAGCGGCTTCGATTCGCTCACATTTTTCATTCTTTTTCTTTCTTTCTTTTTTTTTTAGAAAGCTCGTTCGTTCTCTCTGTCGGCTAATTAACGATTCCACGGTGATTTACGTACGCGTGGCTGTCGTGGCTAATTCACGGCGGTTCGATCGTCGATTAAGCCGCGTTTCCACGCGTACACACACGCGCGCACACGGAGATACTCAAGCACTCGGGGAATTTCGTTGTGCTCCCGTGGACGTGGCATCCTCGGCACGTGACATTTCCAGAATCGAGCGAGAAACTTCTTCGCCGGCATTTAGAATACCGACGCGGAGGATCAGTTAACGCTCGCACCGGGTCCCTTCTCCCTTTTTGCCATCGATTTTCACGCGATAAATCTCCATACGATTCTCGCAATGTGGCACGGTCCATTGGACTTGGATCGTTTAACCCTTCGGTTACCGAAAGGCCAATATATCAGACTGTTGCATATCAAATGGCCGATTGCGGAATACCGATGGAAAGTCTGACATTCGATGACACGAAAGTGCCGCGAAGCAGCGCCGGTGGCATATCAATTTAGAACTTTAACGTTCATGGAAATAACTGTACAAACATTTCATCGAAATTACTATTTATCAAATTACATTAATCATCTCTTTTATTCTGTTTAACACCTTGACTGCCACATCACCCATACGTACGAATGATGCTTGAATTTCCGTTAGAAACCATCGCCCATATTGTTAGGAATTCTTTGATTTATCTGGTTCAAAATGTTCCCATTAGATATTAGAAAATATAGGTAATATAAAATAACAAACAATTATGAAAATAAAATATAAAATTTGTCAAAAATAAAATTACTATCAAATCGAATTTTTAGTAATACAACTAATCTTTCTTTTTTTAACTTTCCTTCCAAACATAATTTAAATAGGATAATTATTCCCCATACTATCATATCAACGATGGTATGTTGTTCACTACCTTCTAAGTATTTTTCAGTTGCTAATAAACAATTTGAGGAATTTCCTTGCGATATCATTTTTTCCACAGGTGTGTCAGACAAAGCTAAGTATTTATCGTTCCAATGTTAAAACAGACAAGGAAACTTGTAATGTTATATCTAATTTACGTTTAAAGATAGTATACCATATGAATTGTAATTGGAATTACACTTAAAATCGTAATAAAAATAAAAGTCAGATTTGTAATATTTGTATCGTAAAGTGCGTCACGAGTCTGACTCGTCAAAGTATGGCAAGGGTTAAGTGTAGCCCCTTAATTAAACCGTAAAAGTAAAGTACTTAAGCTTTAAATTGTTTAGTTGTTTATGCCAAGTGCTTAACACTTGATTTTGTTGCACAATTTGGAAAACAGAGAAAGCTGTATTTTCCCTTAGGTGTAAATTACCCGAAACACTTTCGCTTTTGTGATTTAGCGATCGTACACTGAGAAATATCGAAATTTGTTAGAAAGAATTGAACGTACATTTCCGAGATTCCTACCTTACATAAAACAGCTGGCACACCTTTAGTGCATATAAGCATAACTATGTTGCAATTATACATATGCGAGTATAATATCGAATCTCTGAAGGAGATGCTTAACCATAAATTATACGTTTTCACAAAATCTTAAATAATAAAATAAATCATTCTTATTTACAACAACTAATAAACTTCAATACATTTCCTCCTTTACGAGAATCCTAAGAAGAATGCTCTTAGTGGCTGCTGAATATCGCATTTAACACCCAGTTGTTTGAATGATAAATTAGACAGAATCATTGTTTATTGTACAGGGAAGTCGAAAAGTCATTTTATCGAATAACAGCGCTCGTTAGCCCATGATTAAGGTGCCTATACAATTAGGACATTCAACAAATCGATTTTTTTTTTTCAAATTAAACTATAGAATTACATTTGTAGAATGTTTTCCCGCAATTTCGAAGCAAAATTCGGAAAAGTTAATTACAGCTCTGTGAACGCTGCCCCTCAGCGCTCAGATTTGGAGGTATCGAACTTTAAACGCGTTTATCTGAAAACTACATTTTCCAAATTGGCGTGCACGTTAGCGCGCAAACTATTGAACCGATCGACTTGAAATTTTGTACACATATTAACAACGTTATTAGCTTGAATATGTTGGAAATTGTTTTTTAAATATTTTAAAAGAAACCATTTTTTTTTTCATTGAAAAGGTACAGAAATGTTGCCTGATATATCGATTTCTTTTTTAAACTTTGCATGGTTTAATCTTCTTTGTTGCAAATCAAAGGCTACAGGCAATGTGTAGTTGCCCTACTTCCGCCATTTTGAAGATAATTTAAATAAACAAAATTTATCTGTATACCTGAATGTACCTGCAATTTCATGGGTGTAGAATAATTACAGTCCCTGGCCATCAAATTAGGAACACGTATGAAAATTTCACTTTTATAGCTATAACATTATGTCACACATATTTTGCTGTCATCAAAGCAAAGGGTGAAAACACAAGATATTAACATGTGTTGTGTGTTTAAAAAATTCCTCTAAGATTGACTAATTTTGTGCCATCTAATTGTATATGTCTCCTTAAAGTAACGAGATAAACGAATTGAAATTTTAAAATTGAGGTAGCAAGTTCCATGCACGGTTTATTCTTCGCAATCGATAATTCATAATTTTCAGTATCATAACAGAGGCAGTTTGGTTGGCCCAAAAAGATAACGAAATCCAATCGAAAGTGAACAAAATAGGAGTCCTCGAAGGTACAACGTTTTCGTCATCGACTCAGTTCGAACTTCCTGTTTCGAAATTTGCCATTTGCCTCGATACAACCTAATACAATTCCGATACATTTTTTTTTTTACAAGGACTCACCTTGGTACCAGGTTCCTTCGCCGCACCCTGTACACACAGAGAGAATAACGCGAATGTGCGTGTGTACGCGAACGTGTTGCGTTCGGCGCGCGCGCGTGTACGTGACCGAGCGGTGCTTGCGCACAACGAAGGCTAAACACCGACACGACAGGACACGGGGCCACAACACACGACGCCAACGGAGATGAGATACATCACGAGACGGGAGACGTATTATTAATGGTGACAGTGGGCGACCCAGGTTGGGCGGGGTGGACGATGCGGTCCCACCGATGTGGGCCCAGCTTTCGACCTCTTCCTCTCCTTTCTCCCTCTCTCTCTCTCTTTCCCCTTGCTCTTTTTTTCTTGGCTGCTGCCTATATTAACTATTACACATCACGCTGTATCCTGAGGTAAATGAGCGGATTTTCTGCCTCGTAACCGTCCCTCGACTACGTTTCGGCGTTTAGTGATCGCTCGTTCGTAGATCGGATCGGATTATCGGCTGTTCGTTGGTATCGGGCATGCTTAACGGAATTCGAAAATCTGTAACCGGATTTCTACGACCAGCGCCGAACGAAGTTCGTAGAAAATCCGTTGGGTGTAACAGCGTTAAAGGTGTTACATATTCAGAGGGGATAATGGCTCGAAACGGGGAAGTAATATTATTACGAACCCATACATGGTACAATATGTGAGCATAATTTCAGTGGTGAATTTAGCATACATAAATAATTACTTCGGGATTTGTAAAACGATGTGCTGTGAATTTTATAAAATATCTCTATCAGGATTTTATGGGACCCCGAGTTACGCCCCATTGGTCTTACGTCCTTTCCATCACCATTATAACAGTCAATTATTTATAATGTAAACGAAAGTAAACCTTAATAAATTATGTCTTTCAGCAGTATTGTTTCAGCTCAAATTACTGATGGTAAATATTAATTAATTATGTTTTTTAACAGGTAATAATAACAATTCTGCACAAAAATATAACTCTCTAGCCTTAAAAAAATGTTCTGTGTTGCTTTCAAAGACTCTTTAAAATCGGATAGGATAATTTTAGCACACTGTGCCAAACATGTAATTAATACCTACATCTATAGATATGCGAATTCTAAAAATGAAACATTACCTTCATTTCCAGCTGAATGACGGTTCGCTTTGATTATCTCTGATATTTTTCAAGATTTGAAAGAAGTTACATTAAGTGACTATGATATAAGAGTAATAATCTTTTTTGGGCTAGACGCAAAGCATTTTGAGAAATATACGGTACAATTAAAGGAACAGAGTTAATCCCCTCTGAGGGGACGTGAAAGGAATGCAGATGATTTTTAAGGTAAATATAACTAATTTATTTTGCTAAGTTTCCTTGCAAATATAAAATTTTGTAAGTAAGTATTTTTGAGTCGAGTGACAAATAATCTGAAACAAATTTCCGAGTGCCAAGGGTTGATTTTGACACCTCTGAAAATGATTCACCTAAAATACATTATAATTTCTTAACCCATTTGCATCATAAGGAAATATGAAAAGAGGCTTTCACCAAAAACACCCTCCATTTCTATATTTTAGCTAACGAATAATGATAGTGACCATCAAAGTTGAGCATACATATATATACACTCCGGTGGTAGTGACTAAGGAAATTGAGCGTATATATACGCTAACCATGCAAATGGGTTAATGCAACTTTCTTCGTGTCTTACGAAATAATTGAAGTAAGGTGAGTAAGTTAGGTGAATCACCCTGCATAATATATGTATACATACATTTGCTTACATACATGTATGTATCGCGTGTATCGCACCTTTTCAACGTTGCATATCAATTGAGGCATATGTAAGTTCAAGGTTCTACTGTATCGCACGTTAGTTAATTTGGTCAGCCGATCATAGTCAGGTCATGAAATGATTTTTGCGGATCATGACTATAACCCAGTGATGAGTGAACCTCGTCGGACTACAGCAGATCTGGTTTTCTTGCGCGGGTTTGTTAACGGTATCGTTTATTGTCCGCAACCTCTCGAGTTGATTAATTTTAACGCTTTAACGAGATTATTTAGTTTCTCACGAACTTTTCTTCCGCATTGCGATACGTCTACTTTTTCTATTATTGATACGGTTGATCGTGTATCTGAGCTCTAGTACCAGAGCCACATTTTTAACAGCTTTAGAACAGAGCAAATCAAAAGTACTAGATTCTTGGAACAACATCGATTATAAATTCATCGACTTTGAAGGAAATAAATTTTTAAAAAGGTGAACATGGTCCAAATATCCAAGTAGCATTAATCTTTTCAGAAATAGTTGAACACTTTTATAATCTCTATTGCGAATATTTATTACAAATAATATAAAAAGGTATGGATTGCAGGCATTTTTTAATCATCCTATTTCTCCATGCAACTTTTAAAACAAAGTACTTAGTAATTGTTTAAATAGTTTTTTTTAACCATTATAAAATTCTAAAGTAATGATGCTTAATTTTAGTCAGTTTAGAGCGATAGATGGTCGTTGATAATATTTATTAAAACTTATTAAAACTTATATGAAGAAATGAGTAATTCTGAAACATTTTGAACAAAGTAATAAATAAACGTTCAAACCCATACCTATCCTTACCATAAGAAGTCAAATGACTTCTCGTGGTACATAAGGTGTGCAAAGAACTGTTCTCGGTAAAAAATAAGCTAAGAGAAACCGAATAATCAGATAATATAAGACTTTACAGAAAGTCAGATGAGCGAAAGAAACAACAATGAATGTACGATTTTAAAGTAAATTTTTAAAGTGGTCATTTGACCCCGCTTGGTACGTTCAGTGTTAAAGTTGCTGTACACATATTCCTTCTGTCTCTGTAATCCACTGTATCCCATCCTCGTCTTTGTCTCACCTTTCCCGCAGACTGTATCTTACCATCGTTTGACATACATCTACGTGTCGATAATTTCGTCCTGTTCCCTTCCCGGCAATAACACACATTTACGCGCGACCGTTTCATTGCGTGTGCTGGACGTGCTCGCGCTGGCACACCCACACGTGTTCTGGGAGGGGTTGCGCGCGCGAGGCCGTTACGATGCACATGCACGCGTTGCTTGTAACCGCGCCGTGATCGGCGACACGCGCCTCTCAACTTTGACAATTACGTTTAGAACAAAGATATCAGGTAACGTGTCGCGACGCCGACCTATTTTCGAGTATATGACTGCACCGGAGGTGAGCTTGTTCGTAAACAAAGTTAAACTTAGTAAGCGTAAAAATCAGGACGGTAACGATGAGCGGTAACGTAACGTAATTAACACTTTGATTGCCATGTCACCCATATATGGGTGTCACTTGAATTTCTATAGATATTCGTCACCTATATTTTTAGGAAGTTGTTCGCTTATTGAATTAGAGATATTTGTAATAGATATTTGAAAATATGAATAATAGGAATATTATTAATAAAGTTTTATAAGCATTTAATAAAATTTTCAACAGCTTCAGTGTGACACTTTACATGTTAATCTAACAGGCGTTTAACCCTTTAACTATCAAACTCTTCGAATCCAAACGCATTTATGCTGAATTATTAAGTTTATACAATTAAGGAGATATATGATTTTGTACCTTTTCTTCGTGCTTCTCTTAATAGAAATGTTTCTTTAACGTGTCATGTGGTTAGACTTTTCTCAGACCCTCAATTTTTCAAATAAATTGCAAATATTTATTAATGCTAGAACTACCAACGATAATTATTTTGAAGTTAGTTCAAAATATGGTTAGTTCCTAACCCTACGCTTTCTTTTCAATTAAAAATAAATAAGGGATTGATCGTAAATTATAATATAGAATGATACTTTATCTTAATAAATATAAGTCTATATTTGGACAAAAGTATCTCGATAAATTTTATAATATAAAATAAAAAACGCGAAACAAGTAATTTTGATCCAATTACCAGTTCAAAGAATTATACCAAACATGAGACTGAAGGTTCAACACCTACCACGTCACCCATATATGGGTGACACTTGAATTTCCCTTAGAAACTGACGCCCATATTATTAGGAATTCTTTCCATTATTTGGTCGAAAATGTCCCCAATAGAAATAACAAAATATTGTGGGGATACAATATAAAAATTGTCAGAAATAAAGTTACTCAAAATCACTCAAAGTGTTAAATGGGTTAAAAGCCAAAACTAAAGAGGTCACAAGCCTAACTGTATCGTGATTACCAGTTGATTTAATTAAAAATCAGTCTTGTGCCATTGGGAAGAAGGTGTATGACATTCGATGACTTCCTTGTTTATTTAACCCTTTGCAAGTTGTTTTATTTAATCCATTCAGCAACTGTGTGTCTCAGGGTTGCTAATATGTGGGCCCAGAGTGTCTCGGCACTGTTCAAATGGGTTCTCAGGTGCCGATACGATCGTAATCGACTACCGTGACAACCAATTGCACTTTCTAAACGTGAAACCACGTATTAGTCGTCCATCTTGGACCGTGCATTACCATGTCTTCCGGACCGTTAGAGTCTAGGGACAATTTGTACCAGAAGCATGCCATGGAGAGAAAATCTATCGACGATGGCGCAGGTGCTTGTTTGGGGAACGTAAAAGGATCGAGACGTAAACGCGAAGCAGGAAATTTGTAATTATCAGGAAGGTTCTATTTATTTTTTAACCGAAACAATCTTTAGTTAACACTGATCGTACCAAGCGATTTTCAAAATTTACTTTAAAATCGTACATTCATTGTTATTTCTTTCGCTCATCTGACTTCCTGTAAATTCTTATATTATCTGATTATTCAATTTCTCTTAGCTTATTTTTTACCGAGAAAAATCCTTTGCACACCTTATGTACCACGAGGGGTTACTTGACCCCTTATGGTAAGAATAGGTACATGTAAAGTAATGGTACGTTTAGTGTTAATTAACGTTCCGGATGAGGTCAATAAATAACGAAAATTAAGAAACGAAAATGTGTCCCTGTGTCATTTGACTGTTGCGTTACCTACGTGTAGATGACACTTATTACACATTCTTTTAATTATTTATTTAGAAATAGTTGTATGTTTGAACTTACAAAATACATTGTAAAAAGTGACGTTCTATCTATTGAAACTGGCTAGGTTACGAATTATAAATTCGTAACTAGTGCCCATAATAAAATATAAAAATGGACTTAAAAAACTTTTATCCGTAAACAAAAAATGAAAAGGTGAAGGAAATATTTGATTCATTTTAAATATCAGTAAATATATCTTTCATTTAATTTAATTTTTTAATTTATACTACTATAAATGCCAACAATCTTTATTATACCCTTCTCCAATATTTCGTCTTATGTAACATTTAATTCAGAAGCTATCCAAGGTGACCAAGTCATGTGCCTTAATCCAATACACGGTTGATGGGCAAATCGATAAATCAAATTTGAATATGTTTAATAAGCTCCTTAATAATTAAGCCGATTTATAAATTGATAAGTTTAAAAGAAGATAGAGAAGAAATTCGATCTCATTTTACAGTATTTCAGCAATACTATAAGTAGTAATTCTCGTTTTTAATTTATATAATATATGTAAATGTTTGCTGTAACATAATTATTCTTTGTATCGAAAGCAAATGGTTAACACTTAGATTTTTACAATAGACAGAGCTGAATGATAATATGCTAAAATTACAAACCGAAGGATTTTTAAAGTGTTAATAATGAATAACTTCACTAAATTCTAATTAAATTAGTTTCAGATCTAAAAGGGTTAATTCTTTAGTTGCTTCGCGGATTCTATGAACAAACATAGCTGTCATTCGGAGTAAATTTTCAAATAAAATAAAATATAAAATTGCGCGTTATAAACAAATTTTTATGCACAAAATTATCGTGTTTATATAGAAACGACCTGGATCGTTTAACCAAAGGGTTAACTCTAATTTCCGGGTTTTTGATGTTATTGTAGAAATATCTTTGGATCAGTAAGAGAAGACATACATTATTTTTTGCTAAATAATTTTGCTTCTTTTTTCTAAACTTCTAAGAATATAAAAGTCTGTGATTTATGTATTATTCTTAGTATTTCATATTGTATTTCTTTCCTTAATTTCTGTTCGAAAATGTAACATTTCTGGTCGGAACGAAAATATTGAATTAAATCCATGCACCTAAATTGCAATTGTAGTTGCATATTCAATTAATTGGGAATTTCTCGAGATAGGGATAATCATTTCGGCCACTTCATTCTTGATACCTCATGCGTATTATTTCAACTGCCACGGTATTCCAAAATAGTTTGCTTACAAATTCAACGTTTCTTCAGCTTCCGAGCTGTCACGGCTGACATCGTGGAATTCCAAAACTAAAGAGTTGGTGAAGTGTAGCGTACAGGTGCAACTTGTTTAAGACGCTTTAAGTGTCACGTTAAAATTACGCAAAACTTTTTGGTAAGGGAGAATTGTTACTTTTTTTGCGAGGGTAGATTCGTACATGGGTAACGATCGCGTTTGCAAACTGGTCGAATAAACTCGAAACTTCATGAAGTTCACTTCACTTTTTGCATAATATAATTTCATTGTACTCCAATAATTGATTGCATTATAAAATATATAATAGTTATAATTTATTTTTGTTGTATTCCTAGAAATATAGTTTATTTTAACACACTTAATGAAATTATTAGTATAAAAAATGTATTTTTGAAGACAAGTAATATTAACATAATGGAATATTTCGTAAGTACAAAAAATGAGCCATTAAAGAGAATTTTAAATGTTGCATTTGATTTAGATTTATAAGCACATATTCCAATTGATCCCATTAATTTTTCCTAAATAAAATATCTACAATAATTTTGCCACTGCACTGATTATTAGCATTGGCTGCAATGAGCTTCGCTTACAATTAGAAGCACTGCACCTCATTTAGATTCATAAATAAATTTTTCAAAAGAAGAAAGATGTCACTTAATAGATTAACATCTTGATTGCCACTTGAATTCCATTAGGAATTCTTTCGATTATTTGATCGAAAATGTTCCTGTTAGATGTTTGAAATAATGAATAGTATAAACATCAAAATATTGTGGAAACAGAATATAAGGTTTGTCAAAAATAAAATCATTATCAAATGAAATTTTTAGTAGCTGCAAGGTGGCAGTCCTCGCAGTTGCGATTTTTGTCAAAATACAAAAAACAATTATTTAGTACACCCAATCTACTTTTTGGCGCCATTGTATAACCCGAAACGATTACTCGAACCATCCTGCACGGTTCACCCTACGTTTGCGTGTTTGCTTGGTAGAAAACAATGCCGGTTTATATTTGATCGAGGCGAGTGGTGCACGTATGTAGGTGGCCGGGGCACGTGGACAAAACAAGCCCCTCGACAATCCCGTCGATAGGATTCGTGGCTCCCGGGTTTCGCCCGACGGAAAAGTAATCTGTCCCCAACGATCAGCCAGCCCGGCGAGGAGACCTTTCCTGATCTTAATGGATTATCTGATGCGTTCGGTAGCCGTAATCGAGTTCGTGGTAGCTCATGAATGACGGGATAGGACGTTGACTACCTTTGACGTACCTCACGGACAGAAAGAACGAGAAAGACAAGGACACTCGAGGAGGAAATGATGCAGAGAATCAATCGTGAAGTTTGATCGACGATAATTGCGGGTTTCTAGGCCGGCTCGAACAGTTTAATCGTTCTACGTGTTCGAAGGACCAAAGATATTTCTGCCAATTAAATTTTCAAAGCATCGAACTGATTGCCATGTTGCACGGCACAATCTTGTTCCACGATACTGTGTCTTTCCTTTCTAAATTGAATTTTTAAATAGCCAATACTGTCAAATGTAATGTATTTCGATGTTACATTAACCAGGCTCCTTTTTGCGTTTCTTATCGATGGACGTTTTAATTGAAGGTTCTCTTAAAAGTTCTGGTTAATTGCGATTTTTTAGCAATTAAATCTTACGTAAGAACCAAGCAAGATCTTATTGGAGGAATTAACAGGTACATGTTTATTAATGACAACGTCTTGATATTTTGCTTCTTTGCTTGTCTTTGATATTTTTTTTTTTCATTTTCTTGGGAAAATGTTTAATTAATGGCGCGCTAATTACACTTATTTATGTTGTTATTTAAACCTGAAGAACATTTTACGCGTATTATTTGCTATTTTAATCGTTTGATGTTGCAAAATTGGTTTAGTTGCCATTGGTAAGTACCATTTTAAATTCGGGAAAATTCATTCCAAATATCGTTTAAATAAAGCAACTATTCCCATTGTTGTATCATTTTACGTACAACGTTATCGATTCGCTGCTTTTCAATCGAATACTTTGAGTTATCAGCAAATAATAATTTGAGTAAAATTTCCGAGCGCAGAGGGTTAAACGAGACACCCACTGCACCCATCGCTGTTACAGAGAGCCCCGGCGCGCTTCGCGATGTTTTTTCACGGATTTATTTCATCGAGCATTTTATATAATATGGATTCGTCTTGGTGTTGCACCGGACACCTCGATCGATCCGTGGCTCTCGATGAAAGTCCATAAAACGATAAACATCACTTTCGAAACGTTCCTGATTGCATGGTGGGCGCAAGACAGTCTCTTCCTGGAAAATCATTCATCCCCCGTTACCTCGGCTGTCTCGAAGCCGAGAAATATCGTCGGCTACGAAACTCCGATTGTCGTGCTGCGTTATGCTCGTGCATGCGCGCCGTGGTACCGCACGGTTTTCAAAGCCCGGGCGAAAAGCGTTCCCTCCGCGTACACGCACGCACGTGTACGTAACACGTACGCGCAGTTTTCTCAACGATCCCCGCCTGGGAATCCGCGCGACGAGATGCGTTTGTCAATTTCTCTAACGTGCGTACTGTTCGCGCGCGGCAAGAAACTTGCCGGGAAACCGATTTCGAACGAGCCAATAAAATTCTGTCACGCAACACAATGCCCGGGACCCGCTACGGGTGGTTCAGGTAAAAAGGCGATATTACTGGTTCGAGGTAACGAACGTCTGGAAACGTGTACACTCGTCGCCCGGCAAGAATTCTAACGATACGAGGACAATGCTTTTTATTAAACGGCACCGAGGATCGATGACCGTACGCGCAATTTATATGCCCCGATCGTGGATCCCGTGGATTGATCCCGGGACGTACCTTTCCGGGATCGTGCGGCTGCAAAATCACGGATGTACATATGAATTGTTCGCTGTTGTTTCGGGGTTTCGAATATTTTGCGTGCTCGAATTTTGGATTCTATTCAAATATTTTCGGAAGGCGAAGCATGCTTAGTGCCAGGGACTTTACGTGTTAACTGCACCACGTGTTGGCTTCCGCACCGAAAATGGACACGTCTAGCAAGATGTGTTAACGCATTATCTACTGCTCTAAAATTAAATAAATAAACGTTATGAGCAGTGTCCTTTGTGGTACTAACTTTCGTCGCTTTAATTGTGTTTAGACAAAATAGGAAAAAAGTCAGGTTTATTAATCGAGTTTTATTAAACTCGTAATAAATATAAAGCTTGCGCGATGTTTTAATTTTCTGTGTTTGTGTTAACATTGCAGCAAGGTACATTATAGCAGCGATTATTAATTTTAGCTTTTAATTAATAAATTCCAATTAATAATTAATTCCATTTCATGAAACATCAGTGACCGTCAAAGAGGTAACATTGATATTATTTAAAGTTAATATTTTCTTATAAATAAAGTATATTTAAGCGACAGAAACTTTCCTACATCTCTAATCGCAATACTTGAGTCTCAAAAACCAATCAGTGTCTGACTTACGAAATCTTCAATCGATAAAGCAGTTTAATCATAATATTAACATTTCCTTATTAGGCAACAGTAATTACATCAACTGCAGAATTTTACAATTATTTATTAATTATTTTCTCATTAACATACTTTGTGACTTATACCGAGGACTTTTAAACTCTTCGTTTGTAATTTTCTTCTACACTGGCAATAATTTAAATTGAAAATAAAATGAAAATATAAATACATAACGGGTAAAGAAATAAATCAACGTGTATACCTCACTAAATTTTGTCGTTTGAAATAAAAAGAAAAAAAAAAAAGAAAAGAAAAAACGTGTAATTCGTCATTTTAACGGGTTCTACCGTTTATCTTTAACGACACTCGAGATAACTCTCTGTACAACAGGCAAAATGTTATTCGACACAATGTTACGTAAGATTTTTCCGAACAAGTTTCATAAAACTGACTCTTTGCCGTAAAACGTGTTGCGTTACATAGTGTGCGGACGCCGGACACGAGGCGAAGCTTGTTTCATTCCGCGAGCAAAGGCAAACGAAACGGGCCTATCCGAGCCGGAAACTTTCGTTCGAGCTGCTCGATCGCACCCGTCACTTCTGATCGGAGCTGTACAGGCGTGGTGCGCGATGCAGACCGGCGATCAAGAGGGACAAAAGTCGTCGGTGGAACACGCCGCTCGGCGCTCGCGTGGTCCCACCTTCTTCCTCCTTCGTGCGCGACGCCCGATCCCACACCGAGTCCCCCCCGTGTGTGTATTTTCATAAATATAATAATTTATTTCTCTCCGGAGGTAAATCCACACGGAGGATGTTGTAATCATCCCGTTGGTCGTCCTCGCGGTCCTCGGCTGTTCGTTGCCGGCTGTATAGGTGGGTCGGGGCACAGAATCGTCCGAAGGTAAGGTAAGGGTGCGGCCAGACTCCGCTCTCGAGACTCCACCTCATTACCCGGCATTCTATGCAGAGTCTGCGCTTATGGCTTATTATTGCCTTAGCTTTAGCCAACCCGTTGGTTCCTTCGTTCCTTCGTCTCTGCTGTAACGCGTCGCGTGCAACGCTTACGAGGAAGCGTACGCTGATGCACGTTCGCGTGTGTGCGATTACTTTTCACGGTAAATTTCGTATCTTGTAACTGTTTCACTCTTCTCCCGAATTTGTTATTACTTTCTTTTGCCTGGGTTTAAGCTCGCTATCGATTACTTTTTAATTAATAAAGATAGATACATCGTGCACCACTTGCTTGGAAGCAAGCTATGCTCATAACATACTAATTAATTTTTAATGAAATGTAAAGACAACTGTGAATTATTACAGTCCCTGGCCATCGAATTAGGACCAAATTAAAATACATGACATAATACACAATTACTGTACGTGACATTATTAACACATGCTAATATCTAGTATTTCCACTCTTTACATTGATGACAGCTATAAAAGTGCATTTTCGTACGTGGTCCTAATTCGATGGCCAGAGTCGAGAGAATTTTCAGAGTTACTTAAATTAAAAATCAATCAAGGAGTATTTGGTAATTATTTTAACTGTTTTTACTCGGTGCTCTTTCAAATTCCAAGCTCAAATATTACACACCTCAGATATCTATTTATTTGTTAAAATATGGTCAGGGGGAGAAAAACTTGTGCTCGTATATCCAAAAATGTGACATTAATCGTGATTCTTTGACCCTCTTCGATTGAAAAATCAAGTTTCAAACAGTGTGTGTCATAATTAGTTGGGGTAATTAAAATTCCGGCTGAAATTGATTTCAGCTCGGGTTCGAGGGAACTGTAATATCTTCAACAGAGTCAAAGGGACAGAAACAGGCCGTATAGCATGTAAATCACAATTAACTCGCAGTGGTCAGCTGTAAAACGCCAGATTGATCCGGTAACGACGGAGCTAATCAGGTTTGATCAAGTTATACGGTTCGTCCTGCGAGCGCGTTTAGGTGTGGTTTTCATTGCGAGCCCGCTCCGTCCGACCGTGCACACGTCCATCCGTCGGCCTACGTTCCTCCGATCCCCGCTTTTGCTTCTCATTTTGTATGTACACGCGCAATTATTCGGCCCGATCTTGTCTGAAGGTTCGTTACGTGGCATCGCCTAGCAGGTACCAGCGGCCCGAGTCCTTCTCTCTACACGGGCTGTGCGTAATGCTCCCGATACGACTTTGTCGGTATTATCTACCCAGTTGGACTCCTGGTGGCTTCGTAAAAACAAGAACGTCGGAGATTTAACCCTCGATAGCGCGACCACCGGAATATCGTGAAGTTCTCCCTTCCCTTCTCGGGTCCGCTTCGAGCAGGATGTTCACGATTAACGGCTCATTTGGAATCGTAACTTGTAATTAGTGCTGTTTTACATCGTTTAAATTGAGAAAAAAATTGTCTAGATCGGTAATCATCGTATTAATAATTTACTATCTCAATTTTATCATTGTCTAATGGAATATGGGGTAATATTAATAGAAAACTAAGTTAATATTTCTAAATTAAATATTTTATTATCAACGTTTTGAAGATAGCCTGTACTGCACAACGCGAATGAATAATGCGGGCGTCAGGCAATTATCAATGTTTTCAATTTGTTTCAAATAAAATAAATAAAATATGTAATATTTTCAAATAAGTTAAATTAAAATAAATTCAAATAAAATAAATAATAATTCCCTTCTTCAAAACATATGTTATAAATTTGTGCTGCCTATATAAATATTTTAATATTTGTTAAACATACATTCCACTTAGTTGCAAGTTGCTAGACTCATATACGCGTCAATCGACTGTAAAGGGTTAAATTTCTGATTCGATAAGCGTAAAAGCCAGGATGGGAATTGAATGATTTTCACAAATGTTTCGTCTGTCATCATCGTTCTTCTTGAAACAGACCACGCTTACTCTATATTTTATTGTCACTAACAATTTGGGCCATAAACTTTGTAACACTGTCTATAAATTTCAGAGACACTATTGTTTGTTGCTTGAAAAAATCAGATAACAGCATGAAACTTCGTAGTTGGCGGGATTATTTATTACGGTGCCCATTTGTTATTGACATTCGATAAAAAATGCGAATCTAAATGGCGATACTCTAAGTATGTAGCACTGAAACTACCGTTGTTTTATTTACACGTTACTTGTTGGTTGAAAATAAAATAGAAAAATAAATGAAGATAGATTACAATTTTTGTAATTTAAAATGAACATTTGCTATTACTTAAAACCAGTTATTTTAACTGGTTTGGTAGTGTTTAAGATTCAATTAAACAATTTTAACATTTACTACATTTCTTCTTAAAAAAAGAAAAAGCAATGAGGTACCGAAATTAGAATAATATATAATAGTGGTAGAATAATAAAATTGGTGTGCTTAATAATTAATTAAAAACATGCTATAAGAATAAGAATTTTCTTTTAAAAGGAGATAAAAATTTAATTATATTTTTTTCCCAAAATATTTTTTATCTTTAGCCTTTCAATTATAAATTTGTTATTATATATTTGCAGATAACTTTAAAATTTTTTTTCGACATCTTCAGAGAGTTAGGAATTTGGACACCTGCGAATAATATTAAAAATGAAGAATAATTTGAAATGTCAATAATTATAAAATTTAAAATGAATTAATAGGATTTATTACATGCTCGATCGAAATATTTGAACGAGTTACAGTAAGAAGGAACTGATAACATAGATTTCTCTTTCCGGTCTATACCATCAAGTTATAGAGCGATAGTACATAACTACTTCATCTACGAGCGGTAGATAAAGTGTTAAGACAATCGATCCTAGAAAATTGCACCTTTCTCCAGAAGAAAATCAACATTAACTCCGCAAAAAGGTAGAAAAATACAAATATCGAAGAGAACAATGATTTTAAAGCGATCGACCCAGGGAACGTTATGTACCTTTCTCCAAAGGGAAACTAATATTACCGCCAGAAACTATAAACAATATCTGGTTCGTAAAACTTATAACATTCTAAGCTATCGAATTTCCGTTTATAACCTACAAATTTTTATCTTTATTTTAAAACAATGAAAATTGTACCTTCGGCAAACAGTTAGCTAACTTTTCAAAGTATCAAATCTTGCTTTATGCTGTACTCTATGGACTTAATCAAATACTATCAGTTATAGTTTCTTAAGAATATTTATAAATCATTCACGAGAAGGGGTCATGGATGGAAAAGGTTTAAAAGCTTTTAACATAAAGCAACAACTCTATAATACATGGGTTTTTAAGCGAATGTTCCTGTTAGCTTCAACCCTTTGCGGACGACTGACGCGTATATACGTCCAAATCAATCCACAAACAAATCGTCTTTTTGACACGAAGAATAACTACCTGTAAACAACAGTAACTTATAATAAATATATGAAAATTTACTGTGCCAAAACTGCTCTGTCCTCAAAGGGTCGATAAAACGGTGCTCATAACGTAAGGATAAAAAGAAATCCGCAGCATCCTTGGAGAATCTCGCTCGGTAAAGGACATCGATCGTTGCGGCTTGGTATGCCAGGGGTTAAAAGCGAAAGGCTAAAATCCGCGCGGCTATTGGAAACTCCATAAACTTTCCCCGGCAGTGAAATATTTTTCCAGGGAAATACAACGGGTGGTGGGTCGAGAAATTCGTCCGGGCTCCGCGTCTCCCTTTCACCCGTTTCGCGCTGAAATCGTCGGTGGCCAACAATCAGATTACGGGATAAGCCGATGGAGGCGCGCGTGAAATTTCGTGTCCGGCCTCCGCGCCGCGTTTTCTGTCAATAACGGTTTCCGCGAACGCATAATCGCGATATTCCCCCGAAAAAGATCCTAAGCGCAGATACAGGCGGGAACGGAGGTTCAGCAGGTAGGATGTATCTAAAACGGGCGGTAAGCAATGCACGAGGGTGGAGGGCGAAGAGGGAGGATAGAGTGTGCGGACGATACAAAGGAACAAATGAGTTTCGTGATCGTACCGGAGGAGCCCCGATCTTGTCTTGGGTTAATCGAGCAACGCCGTAGAAAAGGAACAAGAACGAAAACGTTCGCGCGGGGTGAATCGCTCGCCGAACCCGACGATCGGACGGGAGAAGAGAATGACGAGGGTGAATAATGTTACGCGTTACGGCTCGAACATAACCGGGGACAAACTTTTGCATTATGTTAAGCGTACGCAGAGAAACATCGATTCCCTTCATCCCCTCGCCCCCGTAGCCGCTTCCCCTTTTCGTTTGCACGGCTGAAGCCTGACTGGACCTTTCCGATGGAATTAAGTTGTACGAGAGCTCGCGCGTTCGGGACCGGGCATTGTTTTGCGAATAGAGGCGAAAGGCCACGAATCGTGAATGTAACGTAAGGGAAAAGAAGTTTAACGGGGCCTATATAATTAGGACCTTCGGAAAATTAATACTTTTTTTTTAATTAAACGATAGAGATACATTCGTAGAAGGTTTTCCCAAAATTTCGAAGCACAATTCCAAAAACCTTATTATAAATCAAAGGCTGGAGGCAGATAGGTTGCACGCCTGATTTGCAACTGCCCTACCAACTTTGTGCGACTGCTCTGCCATTTTGAAGTTAATTTAAACGAAAAAAATTTGTTGTATACTATAATACATTATTTCAATGTACCTGCAATTTCATGGGTGTAGAATAATTATTTCTTATAAAAAAAAATCCTCCAAGATGAACTAAGTTTGTGCCGTCTAATTGTATATGTCCCTTAACCCTTTCGGCCAACTTAGACGATCCATGTCTGAAGTTGAATTAATAACACTATTGGATTACAGCACAAATTCGTAGCAGTTTCTTTTTTCATTAAAATAAGATTTTTTGCCTTGAAATTCTTTTAATATTAAATTTTACGTATCACACCAAATTCCCAGTAAACTTATAATTTGCTATAACTGCAAATTAGTCTCGCTTGCTCTCTATTTCTATTAAAATTATTAAGGAAGAATTCGTGTGGTCATTTTTAACAAACATTAAGCTTTAAATTGATACGAAATAAGCGGCATTATATGAAAATGTCAGACTTTCTATGTTTCGACATCCCAGATGCGTAATCATTCCTTCAAATCTAACCGTAACCCTTGGACGGCGTTATTTGAGACAGTAACAATTTAAGATGAATTTTACACTCCTATCCGTTGTTCATTTTTATCAATTTTATGTTATCCTTTAAAATCTCTAACGCGTACCATTAACATATGGCAATCTTCTATTAAGAAATTTGAGTACTTAATTGCGGTTTAAGTGCCGTTGCATACCATTTCTCAAGTCCGTGCCATGAATAACTTTACGATTAAACGAGTTTTTCCAGTTACTCCGAGTGTCATAATTAAATTAAAAAACAAAAAAAAAACAAAAAAAAAACAATGATTAAGTTGCTTTCGTCGAAATGCGTACTGACATTTATCGAGATAAAAAAAAAAACAATCACCGTACGCTTCTTTATTTCTCCCGTTTATATTCAGTTTAAATCGTAGGCAAAACACGATGCCGGTCGTTGAACAAGAGTCCTTTCACGATTTATCAGTAATAATCATTTACCTATTAACGTTTCACGCACTCCGTCGAATTATCGTCCGATACACGTTGAAAAATTCCATACGAATGATACCTCATCCGTCCTGCATTCACCTCGCTCGAGACGAACGAGTGACGACATCACTTCCAGGATGACCCGATGGTTCCCAACGGCCGCGAGAGCAAAGTACATTATCGAGGCCTGTACTTTGAGCACGTTTACCTCGGCAGGATGTAGGTTGCCTTTTAGATCGGGCCGACCTCTTTTCTCTATGGCCATTTTTACGGAAACGAAATTCACAGAGTGGGCAGAGCCGATTCCAGCTTCAGAAGTTCATCCACCGTGTAGCCGAGGTGCTATTGTTCGAGAGCCAGCCGACGGAGACGAGGAGGAGAAGCCAGGGAACCGAGATGGAAGAGGATAGTATCGAGAAAGAGTTCCATCTACGTATATACATATATATATATATGTATATGTATATACACGCGTTATGTGCGTCCGTGTGCAGATGTACACAGAGAAGAAAAGTAGGTCTTTTCCTGGGAGTTCAAACGATTCTTACGCACCGCCGGGTGAGCAGACGTTAATTTCAATCGGCGGCCGCAAACTTTTCGTCATAGCCTATTTCGCAAAGGTCATCGCGCCCCGGGTTGGCACTCACCTGATAATTATTTTCACGAGATCGCGAGGAGGTTCTCTTCCGAGAACTTTGACTGTCTACGCGGTGCGAATGGCGCAACGGGAAATCGAATTCTACAGATAAGCGACGTCTTATTATTCAATTTCCAACGAACGCTCGCTCTGCCGTCACACGCGCGGTAGGAACGGCCGCCGAGTCGCTGGAAGACCCTGGAAAATCCTCCTGGGAAGTCACGTTTACGTGCTTTGTCATAGTCTGCTGAATCATCTTGCGTATCCTTGTTCCAAGTCCCTTTTATTGGCAATTCTATCACGAGGAAATGGAAAAATCGTTAAGCGTTGTTATTTGCCCGGAAAATTAACCCATTATCCGCCAATGTCTCATTTTAGGGTCACATTTTCACATATTAATAATTGCAACTTCTAATGAGATCGTATCACGTGCTCTATGAAATTATTCAAAATTCCCGCCAATGCACAGTGCGGAATGCAATGGACATTAGAAATCAATACAGGATTAATTACAATGATTCGTTTTTCCTAACCTGGAAAGCAATAATTAGTATTCTTTTGTATAATTCGCTTCTTTCCATTAATTTTCTGTCAAATACCGTTTCCTACATTTTAAATATGGAAAATATTTTCAAATGTATGTATAATTTCAATTCCCAACTTACAAGATTCCATTTTTCCTTTAAAGAGCAATGGAATAAAAACGGTTCGAATGATCCTGCAATTTTGTAATCGGGTAATCGATTAAGAGACGATTAATGAATGCACGAATACGTTCCTATCCTCTTTAAACCTGACTTTCTTTGCAGTTAAAATGAATTGGTCTGAAATTGTAAGTTTTGTAAATTTATTCAGGTGTTTGTTTCTTTTAAATAACAATACAATCAATAATCGCATATTTACCAGCAATTTAAAAATATTTATTTAAAAAATGGTACAACCGTGGGAATAATTATTCTATTTAGAAGAAAAAGTAAACGAATCAAATTTCTATTAAATGTCACCTGCAATCTTTACTTTGTCAACTCAAAGGACATAATCGAGTGTGAAAGGTTAATAATTAAGTTGTGACAATAAAAAAGTTATCAATACTTGTTGTAATCTCTAAAACTGATAAAGTAAATTAAGAATTCTTCCATTTCCTTGGAACCGTTGCAAGCTCGCCAGCTCGAGTTTCGAAAGGACTGTCGATTTTCAGAACGGGAATGTTGTCGAAACATAATATCAGAAATGAAAACCCGTTATCACGGCCCAGCCTTCGGCTTTCTCTTACAATTATATCAAACCACCCTCTCGCCCGTCGTTGGTTTAATAAATAATCCAATAACAATCATCCACGGGCCGGCTGTATCCCGTTTCCGACGATTAAGGAACATCGCACGCCCACCGGGTGCGCTTATCAAAACCGATCGTTCGAGCGGGGTTGTAACGAGTCGGGCCGGGACAGAGGAAACGTCTTTTGTCCGGTGATTTTTCGTCGCTGACCGACGAACGACGCCGTGATTCACAGAACGAATCGACCCGGTGAACGTACAATAATGAACATTGTGGAAAGGCTACGCCGTACGTACAGAGACTTACACATAAGTGATCGGACATTTTCCATGTTAAACGCTGAATAGTAATATGATCGTTATATCACGACTTTTTCCTGTTCTAGGCATTTATTATTCCTTTCTTTGATTAACATCTTAGCGACCGCTGATGATCGTTAGTTTTATATAATGATTTAACCCTTTCGTTGACGAGGGTGGCTTCACACTGTAGAGCATTATTGAGTCTGTGGGGAAGATGGCACCTATCGTTCGTGTTTGGGTTAGTAGGGTGACTGTATCTGATATGGAACACCCTAATGTTTTGATAATTAACACTTTGACTGTCATATCAATTATATGTGGATGCCACCTGCTATATTATTAGAAATTCTTTAATTCATTTAATTATAAATAATGAAGTATCGAGAAAATAATATACACTGACTAATGAAATTTTCAATAGCTTCAGAATGGCAGTGAAGATATCAAAGATATCTAAGAAGCTTCTGCTTCTTAGTAACAGCCAACGTGTTAGAACCATATTTTCCAGATCCCTAGGTCCCCTAACTTTCCTCATTAGTTATAACACGTCCCGAAGCACGAGACCCGCTACCTTTTTTTTTTTTTTAGATAAAGCACCAGGTAATCAGGTTGCAACAGGAAGTTTCGGTGTCCACGTTTATTTCAGACAGACCGTAGGTACATCCGTACACGGGCCAATAACTCTCAATCGTCGTTTCGAAGCGTTCGCTACGGGCCGTTCGCGGCGTCCCTTAAATCCAGCAACGAGGCCGACCTTATCGGGTCCCTTCCACCGTGCGCCATTATTGTGAGATACTGTACGTCCTGATCCGTCGTTTAGAGCCTATCCAGGCCGCGAATCTCACGCGTTCGGCAGTCGTATTCTCTCGTTCTGTTTCTCTCGTTCCACAGGGGGACAGGACGAGCCAGAATAGCCAGAACCGCTGCACTTCGTGGTTCGTCTCTCTTACACTCGGCCGCGACCACTTAGAACGTTACATCGCGGGGGAGGAGAGTCGCAAAATAGGGTGGGGGTAGAGAGGACACAGAGGGAGAGGGGTACACACAGGTAATCAGAGGCACTAAACCACGATACCGTGGCTGGCAGTTAGAGGCCTCTATCTCTCCTGTCGTTGGTGGTACAACACGCCCGGTATTATTTGCAGGCTGCCACATTTGTCGTAGGTGGTCTTGCGACAGTGGCGTTGCGCGGCCCGTATAAACGACGCCGTCTATAGGGACAACACCGTGGTTCTCCTTCGCCTTCTCGTCTGCGCGATCCCGCGGATAACGAACGCCCTCGTAGAGGGTCCCCGATCCCGCACGACATCTACCATCTCTCTAAGTCTGCCCTACCACCGTGACTGATTAACGAGTGAATTAACGAAGATTAACGCCCCTGGCACCGTAGATATTTATGGGCCGTGTTAACCGATTCCTGAATTATGGAGTTTACCGGATATCTCCGTAAAGAATCTACTGATCGAGCGCCAGCCGTCCGGCCACGTCGTGCCTGGACCCACCGTTTCGTGGATGGAATTTTCTTCGATTCTTGCATCGCACGCTGTCGGCCACGAATAGCTTTCCTCCTGGGAAATAATGTTGCACGGGAACGTGTCCCAACGCTCGTTTCGATATTCCAGAATTATTACGCGGTGAAGATAGTCGAATACGAATACTAGATTCGGATCAGTAATTACTAAATTTAAATCGAATACTCGTATTTCACTTGATCTAGACCAAACCCAACCTTAATGTACAGTAATTCTCGACTATTTTAATTATTACTCTGCTAATAAAAGAAGTTAATCAATTACCAATTTAGTCAATTTCTTGATCGCTAACGTAAATCGAATACTTATCCCTTAATATCTGAATTACTAATTCTCGATAATTAATTAATAATCTAATAATGAACGATGGACTGCGCAGAAAATAATAGTAGAACCTCTTTCCTCGAAAAATGATAGAAGGAAATCTTGCCATTCGCCTCGTACCTGATAATTACTAGGGATTATACCTTGGCATAGTTCATCAATCATTTTACTTCGTCATTAAATCAACCAACTCTCTTTGAAATGAATAGTAACCTAAATTCTCCAGTACTGAGACAAGTGAAGGCGCATTCTTCTCTTCCAGTACCATTTTCCTTAGGGAAGAAAAACTCGGAATCGTGTTCCTTTTTTTAATACGATTTGGAAATCGTGCGTGCAGGACGATGATGTTAACTGTGCTACGACACCGCTTTAATGTCACAGAATAATTGAACAATTTTCATTTCCTTTCTTTTAATTAAACTTCTATCAAGTTGGTATCATTTAAAAAGAAGAATTTCTAGAAAATATTAAGCTTTTATTTTCGATCAGTTTTACTAACGCTAAATAAAAAATGTCGTACCTGCTTTTTTCACAATTTTAGGGTAAGAGGTGTACATAAATACTTTGCTGCTTGCGCTTATTATTAATTGTAACAAAGTAAAAAAAATGTTGCAAAACAATATAAATTATTAAATAAAAGGATCGTAACTATCAAAAGTCGCGTTACGAATAATGTTTCCAAGGTTCAAAAAGTTCATTAACACGTTGACTGGCATGGTGGCCTCTGGTGACTGGTGCTTCAAATTCTATGTAATTAAATAATTAATAAAAGAAAGGATCAAACAAACCGTGAATATTGCTAGTATTAGATTAATAGTGCAAAAAGACAGACAGAAGTGTGTCTGCAGTGTGCCGGTCAACTAAACCAAGTAAGTTTCCTATTGTAACAATTATTCGCGACATAGTAGAAATGATAGGAACTTAACTATCTCAGGGAAGGTGATTTTTGCAGATACACCCCTCTGAGTTGACACGGCAATATACATAGGTCTGGTTACGTCCGTCATAATCGGGACACGGCCGAGATTGATGACGGCGCGGCGTAAAGAGCATCGATGGGAGTGGAGTCGTTACGTACAATCGAACACGCTTCCTCCCGCGAAACTCCTACGTGGCCGAACAATTTCGCAAGCCGCGATGAAAGTAGATCTTCGTTGACTCAGGTACAAAGTATTCGAGCGTACCGCCGCGCCGCGCCGATACGTGTAAAGGTACGAACTCTATCGTCCGGACGGACGGATTGTGAACCGGGAATATTCAGCGTTAGAATATCGATAAATGAAACATAATACTTTGTTCGGTTTTGTTTCTTTTACATAAATTCACTTCGAAATTGGAAATAAAGTAAAAAAATAAATAAATCCGCCATTTTCATGGGCTCAGTAATTTTAATGTTAATCATCGACAACAATCGGGGATGTTTTTTTATATGAAGATAATAAATAAAAGCCTCAAACTATCTTCAATCATTAACTCGTAAAGTGTGTAAAATAATTTTTCTAGTGGTTGCTTAATTGGTTTTTTAATGTTATATCTTACAAACGGAAGTGTCTCAGAAATTTATGTGAAATAGAAAAGATCGGAAAGCATTTTTTATCGATTCAAGTGCTACCATGACGAGTACAAGAATCATCCACGTAGATTATAACTCAGACCGCTTTCATTTAAATATTTTAACCATTCCAGTCATTTTATGAAATTTTAGTGGGTGTTCCATGACTTTTGGGCGGAAATATTTAATACTTTACCTTGTGTGCGTTGGTATGGGGAATTTGGGTTTTCCCCTGCCAGAAATTGTCCTCAAATTCAAAGAAATGAATCACCGGCATACATATTTAAAAGTACATAATAATTTTGACAAGCTTTCACTCGGACGGTAAACGACTGTCCTGAAATCCTTATTGCGGAGGACTCTTTAACCCCCTGTAATCTTTTGTGCTTCCAAAAAGAAATCGTAAAGCATTTTTCGAAATATTCACATATATTCTGGAATCACAAAATTCTAAGACATAATATTCATTTAATTATGGTATAAGTAAAGTTTTGAACTTAAACAGACTATACAAATAATAGAAATTTGATATATCACTTTAAAGTTACGCGAATGATTAGAGCATTAATTATAAGCTGAAAACTGATCATTGCCGGAAGTACATTATACATCTAATCTGTTTTCATATCTACTTATTTAAAATGTACTTAGTTTAACTTCTGTCATCCATGGTACATGATTTTGTTTAAAATATACCAACATTGATCCCTCCCCCATAAAAATTTTATCTTCTCGAAAAAGTACTGGTATATAATTTTGTCACAGTAATCGATTCTACAATTTACGAAAGTCAACAAAATAATTATTATATACCTATTATTAATTAACATTCCTATTCAACAACTCAAATAATGAAGTTCGCATAAATTATTTATACAAAATTCTAAAAGGTAAAAATAATAAAAATCTGATAATAATAAAATTGCTTAACATTTTCCTTTAATTTTATCATTCTTGGAGAGGGTATCCCCCCTGATCGTCTCACTTTTGGATCCGGTGCCGCAGCAATGGTTCGGTAAGGTTACAGCATATGAACGAATAGTAATTTCCGGTAGACATCTTTATCAATTTAATTGATACAGAGTAATTATCAGATAAACATCGCATTACCTTGGATGGCTGCATTACAGAAATAGAACGCACCTGCTTATGCCGCAGCGTTTGTCAACGAATTTCCAGCTGAAATCTTGGTCCTTGTAACTTCTTTTCAATCGTGAAGATTTCAAATCAATACACAGATCGTCATTTTCATACAATTGATAATATTTAAGAGGCCGTGACCGATCAAACGAACAGTGAAGGATAAAGGCTTCCAATATCGCTTCAAGGTGTGGGAAAAACGTCTTTATCGATGAATCATTTTCCAAAGAAACCGTTCTGAAAACGATCATTTCGGTTCTTAAGCGTGTCGTCGCTAAAGGTGACTATAATCACTCATCGTCGAACGCTTCTTGCATTCTAAACGTGACTATGGTCGCTCATCAAAATTTCGCGTTAGTCAACAACTGTGATCGAGCAGAACGTAATTCATATCTTCAAATTAATCGTAATTTGTTTTTGATCACTTCACTCGATAATGATGTGAGAATTTGCAAAAAGCTTTGAAAAGCTTTTATTCCAGCAAAGCATCTTTCGTTTCTTTTGAAGTTAAAGTGTTAACAGATTTCGGGGTGGTAAAGTGCTAGAACTGCATCAAATTTTCTATTCAATTGTCCTATTTTACTAGTTTACCCTTCTAGGACTTAATTAATACCTATTTCGATAAAAATACTGGAAAAAACGATGGAAATATCAGCTTTGTACGTAATCTAATCTTGCTTAGCGATCCTATCGCGATACTACAGCAACGCAAAGTGAAGTTACAACATTAGCGTGTAATTACATCACATAACTACGTATCACAATCTAGTTTGAGCTACCTATTTTGAGTCGGCTGTTAACTAACTCCTAATTAACGCAGCTTTTCCTCCAGAAATATTTTGTTACGTGAAAAAAATATTAATATTTCAGTCAATCTGTATGCATCCACCATGTACAAAAAGTCCCAGGTGCGTAACAAAAAGATAGATCCATTTACAATTTCTTAATTTCGAAACTACATACTTTATTTGGCTGAAACTTATCTCAATGATTAATAAAGCGCCGGGAAACATTAGAATTTATTTTTCGTACGGCTTTTCATCTTTACACAGTAAACATTTTTGTGATTTTACTCTATTTTCGCGATCCTGAAAATTCCTCAGCAACATCTCGCGGAGACGTATCAGGGAACGATCGAACGCTCGATTTCCACACTGTTGACATACGATCGGCGAAGTTGGGGCTAACGGTTAGGGAATGATTAATAAAGATGCGCGGCCACGCGTTTCACCGGATATAAGGCCCACACAGATCCCCCGGTGGACGTGTACTACATGGAGTGAAAAGTTGGCGGCCTCACATAGAGATAGCATGACTATTTCAAAAATTGTTTGTTTATACGATAATACTAACCTTAGCTAGTTTCCAGTAAAGTTTCATACCATTTTGTTAATTAGTTTACGAGTTACAATCATTAAAGTGACGCTACTTTTGCCATTTGTGCAAACATTTCGTGTTTTGATTTAACGTTGATTTTTAATGGGAAAGAACACTCCCAAACCAAAGAATGGCTTGACAAATGTTATGGCACATTTTCTCCATCGTATACAACAGTCAAGGTGTGATATTCTGAATGCACCATGGTCGTACGTGCAAAAATGATGCTGAACGTTCTGGTCATCCAAATGGGGCAGTTATTGAAGAAAATATCAAAAAAGTGCATCATATTATTTTAGATAGTCAAAAACTTAAAGTGAGTAAGATAGCCAATATCGTAAAGATATTAACAGAACGCGTGTACAAAATTTTCTATAATATATGGGTATGAAAAAATAGTCTGCGCGATGGGTCGCGTTCTTTAACAATTAGCTAGAAGCAGCAGCGTGTTGATGATTCAAAAGTGACGGTGTAATTGAACCCTTTCTGTTACGAATTGCTTCCTCAGCCACCGTAGTCTCCAGATCTGACCCCCAGCGACTATTATTTATTTCCTAATTAGACAAAACTCCAGGGTAAAAGATTTCACACTAATGAGGACAAAGACAAATCATACTATTCCAAAATGTTAAAAGACAATCGGAAGAAGTGCATTTGCTTCAAGGAAACTATGTTAAAGAAAAAGGAAGGTTTCACATGAAAAAATTGATTTTTTCATTGGTAGATCGCGGACTTTTCACCCCATGTAGTACTGTTGGAAAGAGGTTTCCAAGCGACCCATTAACACTTTTCAGATCCAGCAATCAGTTTTCTACAGTTCATTTCTTTTTCCTTAACCCCTTGCCATACTTTGACGAGTCAGACTGGTGACGCACCTTACGCTTCAAATGTTACAAATCTGGCTTTTATTCTTATTACAATTGAATTTTAAATGTATTAGGTCATCCCATAAGTTCGTGCCGCGGATGCGTTTATACTTTCTGCGTTGTGTTGTGTAAACCCAGAGCGATAAGAGACCAAAGGGTTCAGGGTTTAATGGTTTAGTTCGGTCTAGGGAAGGCATTCGAAAGGAAAAGTTCATGAATATCAAGCGTTTCGTGCTTTATACAGCGAAAACCACGAGTGAAACCATGAGTTTGGCAGCTTTAAAAAAGGTGCAAGAAAATATACATGAATTCCATATTTACCGGATATTGCTCCATCGGGCTATCACTTATTCTGGTCAATACAGCATTTTTCAGCAGTAAAACAAAAATTGATAATATTCAGTCCATGAAAATAAATATTAAAAAGTATTTAAAAAAAAAAACACAAAAATTATATACTGACGGTATATCTTTACCAAAAAGATGACAAGGTGTTGTGGAACGAAAGGGTGATTATACCGTTTCGTAAAATTTAAAGGTATGTCCCATACATTACTTTAATTAGCAAACCAAAAAAGCGGTTACATTAGATTTTTCTTTGTTCGTTTGAACATTGCAGCAACAAATATTCAGCTTGTAGCGCGTTAAGGTCGCTAAGTACAGAAAGAAAACACGGCATAGGGCCCGCGGTAGGTGAACCGAAGCGGTGTGCGCCGCGCCGCCGCCGCCGTCGTCGGGACGCGTGCTCGTGTATCCTCTCTCGGCCGGAATACGCGCGTTCAGCCCGATGCGACGAGGAGAACGGAGGGAACGAGAGGACGAGGATCGAAGAAGAGGTGGAGGACGCACGTCCACGTCCACGTGCATAACTCGGACATAAAACAGGCTCGCTGGCGCAAACCACGGGCCCCGTGCTGGGGTACGGATGGGCTAACGGATGAACGGACGGGACGAACGGACAGACGGGGACGGATCGACACACAGCACGCGCGCATGAATATGTAGGATGTCTGGAAAAAAAGACGAGGAAAAGTGGGGGCGGCAAAGACTCGACGCGCATAGTAATCGAAGCCGCGTCATGCCAATAACATCGCCTGGCGATCGCCTAATGTCCGATCGATCGATCGGCTCGACAGTTTTCCTGAATTTATTCAGAACCTCGAGGTTTCTCCTCTTCCTTTTTTTCACGGCAGGGCGAGATCGACACCTTTTTCGTACAAAAGTCGGATTCAGAGGTTTGAAATGTTTGTGGAAATTTTATTTTGATCGGATAATCGTATAGAAAAAAGGTACGCTCTAACGATTTCGAGAGCAATGGTGTCAATTATACGAAGACCCTCGGTTCGAAGCTCGAAGTTGATTTTATTTAAAAGTATAAAATATTGTAAGGAACGCTGCTGCGTGTCATCCGTGTATTCACAAAATGAATCCTTTGCATTCAGAAATTTTGTTCAGCAACATACCACCATAGATAACATAATAAAGTATTGGGGATAATTATTCTGTTTAAATTATATTTGGAAGGAAATTTAGTTATATTTCTCTTAAAAATCACCCGCATTCCCCTCAGGGGGGACATCCAAATGGAAAGGGTTGATAAATGAACATTTAACCCTCTATGGACCCGCGTAACTTTGAGGTAACATAAAATGTTGAGGTAACATTTTAAAACACTTGCTCATAAATAAAATAAAATTCTAGGAACTGTACCGAGGGTGCCCATCTTTCCCTACGCTAGCAGATAATTCTCACCATTCAAAGGTGTTGATGGAACACGCGTTTAATTAAGTTTTTAATCAATTCCAAGAAAATAATTTTCACCCTACCGTTTATTGACAGTTTGTTTTCAGTCGATCGTTATTTAAATTCTATTTGAACGTTGCAAATGATTTGAAAATCAAAATTAGATTCACAAGTATGACTGTTGCATAAAGAAGATGCACGGTGCATCGATACCGCTAATGCGCGCATGTCTGCCCATAATAATTTCTATGCCCATGTAAGAAATGTTGACGCCTATCGTCAAACAGCGAAAATAACAAACATCATTGACCGTGAAATTAAGTCGTGTATTCATGGAGAATATATTAACTTAAGCATGATGTTTTTTAAAGCCTTAATCAATTTGCTAAACATCGAGCCCGAAAATGAAATTCTAAGAAAGATGTGTTTATAATTTTATGCCCAGCTTGCATTTAAATACAAAAAACTTCTTAATTTGCGCGTATCTTTATCAATTTTACTTGGATTAAAAATATAAATCCCTCATAGTTTTTCGCGGCTTAATTTAAAGACAAGTGGTTTGTGTGATCATTTTTTAAGCCCCATAAGCTGATGAGACAAAGCTAGTACAGTACAGTGATCAGTATGTAACTTTCAATTTATTATTTACACGGTACCTTTACCATATAATTGACCAAGAATTACCTGAAGAACCTCCTTCCTGATATGAAGAACCTTCAACACGAACGTTTAACCCCCAACCACAGTAACCTTCGATTAAGTTCAATCTTATAAAGTATCAATTGCATTGATTGAAAAGAAGAATGTCCCAGAATACTTCTACGAAATGTTGATGTAACATTTTCCTATTTATTCGAACAATGCACTTTATCGTAGCAGTTAACCCCTGTAACTGTAAGCTAATGTACGAAATTTTTATCATAAATTTCATAATCTTCCTTGCTATTTGTTGAGAATCGAATTATAGGAAGAGACAAACCGAACACCATGTTATAGAATCCCATTGCAATTTCCGAAA
This sequence comes from Anthidium xuezhongi, assembly GCA_022405125.1. NCBI lineage: Eukaryota > Metazoa > Arthropoda > Insecta > Hymenoptera > Megachilidae > Anthidium > Anthidium xuezhongi. Next base: position 1,809,552 of record CM039645.1, on the reverse strand, counting down.
TATAACTTACCCCTAAAGGTGCTTCGTAATTCTTTTTCGAAAACGTCGAAAATTCGGGTTGGGATCGAAAAGAAGGTCGACGACGTACGCGAAAAAGATTGATAGGAGGAATCGGAGGAGAAAAGAATAAAGGGGGAGGGGGAGGAGGGTAGGTGGGGAGCGTGTGCCGCGTACGAAGACACGCGCGAATGGCCGTGCTAAAACGGGCACGGGTAGGTGGCTAACACACGAGCAGAGTTTACAATTTTCTGCACGACGCTCGTTCGAATGCCTGTAACGTTGCGGATGCCAATTGCCGATAATTCAAGGTGTACCAACCCACGATATAACGCACGGCCACGACGCTGACAGATTGGCGGGTACCGGTACAAGCACTCTCCTTCGACGCCGAGGCTCTTTTAAACGCGCCACGTTTCGGCGCGTCTTGTTCGCGCGTTTTTCAATAACCCTGCCTCGAACAACAGTCTCTTATAATCTCATAAATAATCAACAGCGTTCGTCCCCCCTCTCTTTCTTCAAATCCATAAAATATGGTTAATCCTCTAGGGTTATAGAGGGTTAGAACTTTGCAACAGTATTCATCCCTTCTTTCTTTTTTTAAATCATAAAACGTAGTCAATCTCCTAGGGTTATAAAGGGTTAGATAAAATCCTGCCAAAAGAAAACGCAATACACCAGGGTTTAGCCCTCTACCCCAACTAGGAGGGTAGTTTGAGGGTAAATTCTGATTATGATTCTGATGCAAAAAGAAACTGAAAAAATTCTGCAATATTTGAGGGGGCGTTTATTATTTACATCAGTAACTCCAATAATCCACTTTACTAATAGTATCCATTTTTCATAGAATTTTCCTGTACGAAGTTTAAGAATAGTTTTTATCGAGTACCAATTAAGAATTAATAGAACAACCCCTTTTATAATTATTGACTCTTGATTTGATTGATTCTTATTAGTAAAATGCAATTTTTTCCTTATGAATACATTGTTATTTTTACAAACATCAATTTTTTAAGCAGAAATTTAAAGTATCTTAAGAATTGTCAATTGTTTTTTTAAATATTGTAACACTTCGTTTCTTACAATGTTAAAAAAATATGTAGTTTTATTAAAAAGGAAGAGATAGCAAGAGAATATTATTTTCCCTTTTGGATCTATTAATATCTTGAAACTAAGTTCATTATATAAATTATAATAAATAGAAACCGAACGATCGTAGAAAAAGCTTTTTCTCTTGAAAAGGGGTCGCAAGACAACTCTGGGAATAAGAAAGTCGGAAAACTCTCTTCTTGGCAACATTATTAATTTAATTACTCGTCACGTGAATGGAGAACCGAATGGGGAGAAAACGCAAGAATTAATCAGTGGCTTCGTCGGTGAATTTTCTTCATTAAGAAGTCCACTTTTTCTCTTATTAAAACACTTTTAGATTAATTTTAATTTAACTTAGACATAATAAAAAAAATGATAATGTTCATTATTTGCAAAAGAAGGAAATTGTAGATAAATTACAATTTTGATAAAATTTATATGTATATATAACATAGGTTTTGAAAAAATATAAGATTTAAATATTATCTTAATATTAGGTTGCAAAACACATTTGATCAAATATTTAGTGACCGTTGCACATACTTGATATCAAAACAAATAAATAATTTTATAATTCATGTTCCACTCCTTATTTATTTCGTTTTCTATTTCCAGTTTAAAAGAAAGTGTATATTAGGCGGTAGCTTTAACGTTAAACCCGTTAATTATTACACCAGTACGTTTGTTTAGAAAACTTCGCAAGGTATTTTACATTTCGTTTAAAGTTCCTGAATGCACGACAAAAAGACCCGGTGTATAAAGTTTCATCGGAACCAGGATGAAGAAATAAAGATCCATGAAAGTTCGAGGATAAAATTGCGGCCGGTATCTCCCGTCATTTCGGTGCTTTTAATTAGTCGTTTAAGGATAGAACATCGAATCCTTCCGGCTGACAATAAGATCCGGCGGGCCGTAAGCAGCCAGTTTTATGCCCATACGAGAAAATTACAAAGATATCGAGTAGCGCAATTTAATACGTCGTAAATTCGCTGTCTCGGCTCCGAGTGTACACCTCGCTTCCTTTACGTAGGTGCCAACGTTGCTGCATTAATATTAAAAGGCATAAGTACACGCGCGATTGGGAGCCAACCCGAAGATTAAGCCTTCTATCGTCGTCGCTGTTTTTCGATTAGATCGTACAACCATCCTTTCGCTTCTATACTCGATAAATTTCAATGCGAATCGACTATCTTTATGCCCGCTTCGGAATAATTCATGTTAAACGCTTAAGCCACGCGACAATTGCTTTACTCTTCAAGAAAATCTCTTGGATTAATTAGAAATAGTCGTTAAATACTGTCTTGCTGCGGGTTTTGCTCTATCAGTATCTTTAGAACATTGTCATCGATATCGGTTGATCGTCCAGGTTTAGGTTCATCTCGAAGGCTGGTACCTCCACAACGAAATTTAGCAAACCAATTTCGCACTGTACGTTCTGATACTACACCTTCACCGGTAACGTTACATATCTTCTTTGTGGTATTGGTCGCATTATTACCATTTTGAAACTCCCACAACATTACATGTCGTATCGAAACGTAACCATCTAAAGTGCTACTTTGCACTATTAATATAATACTGGCAATATCCACGGTGTATTTTATTTTTTCTTTGATTAAATATTCGATCATAGAACATTTATCACGGCAGTGAACGTGTTAACTCGTCTAAAGAAACATAGCATTTCAAATGTTCTAACGTAACAAGACAGTGTTCGATTTGTAAAAGAATAGTTTGAAATGTCGACTCACCAAGCATTTTGCTGAGATCGGCATTGTGGAGATCAGGATTCTCGTCGGCCAATTTCTTGCGCTCGACCTTTGCCCAGACCATGAAGGCGTTCATCGGACGACGTATCCGTTGCTCCTTCAGGCTTCTCTGGGCCGTGCTGCCAGGATGGCACATCTTCACTCCGGCAGGAATCGATGAGATACCTTGTTGATATTCCAGGGACGGACCGGAAGCCAGCCATGACATGTCCTCCAGTCGCTGTTGCGCCGGACCGCTCAACATTCCCGGTATCTGAAGCATTTCCGTATCGATCAGCTGATTAATCTTCAGACAATTATTTAATGAAATAATGAAAATTTGTTTCGCGTGCATCATAACCGGGAAACCCCCTATTTACCAACCCCTTTTCTATTGCTTTCTAATAAAAATGAACATGTATAAGACCTTTATATTTGTATATTTAACTCAATGCTTTTATAATACGTATTTTTGAGACATTGATGAAGATATGTCCATTTCAATTAATAGGTCAGAAATAATTTTAACCATACAATAACGATTATTTTTTGATAAGTGTTAAAATATAATAAATAATAAGAGTAACGTATGTAATAACTTTTGAAGTAATAATTTCAAACTGAGAAAAGAAAAACATACATATCCAAAGATTTTTTACGCTCAGTTAACCGTTGGATCGTTCTAGATGCAAAACTCGGTACGGCCTAATAGCGGAATGCTAATTACACCTCATAAACGCTCGGTTCAACATGGCTAACGCCATGCCATCGCGCTATATAATAGATTTTGCACTTAATAGAATTCAAACAGTTAATCGGACGTTCACAAGTTTCCTATGCTAATTTATTTCGCTCTCGAAGCGCTGCGCTTTATAATTTCATTATACCGAATGATTTTATTTTCGAGTCTCCTTTTGGACCCAATCTCGGCACCGATTCGAAGATGGCGCGTTCGTATAAATTATCGAGATCTATTCCGGTGATCGCGACGAAAGAGAGCTTAAAACATCCCGCGAACATTTATACGCGAGTTCGAATAAGAGAACACCCTTTAAAGCAATAAACCCGCATTGGGTGTCGCGTTCGAAGCGCCATTCCTCTCCGTTTATTTCAGCCGAGCCGGCCGAGGGATCGCTGTAAAACAGCCGGAACGTAGGTGTGCACGCGTCACGTTCGAGCGGAAACAACGTCCGATGAGTGAAACGGCAAAACGAGAAGGAAAAATACACGCGACCCTGTTTCTTCGAGCCACCACGCGAAAACGTAGACAACACGTACCGAAATGATTTGGGTATCGATGGGCATGGAACTGTCATTGCCGTCGATGTTCGACTCGATGTCGTAGGTCCTCGACGTGGGTGTCGCATAAAGCGAGGAATGAAGTGCCAAGAGTCCTGGGGAACCGCCATAACTGCTCACCGGTGGTGGTGTCACCTCACCCCTATCATAATTATCCAGCATTCTGCAACACACAAACGAATTCGAAGTGTTAAGAGGACACATATGTACAATTAGAAGGCACAAAATTAGTCAATCTTGGAAGATTTTTTTTAATAAGAAATAATCATTCTATACCCATGAAAAATAATGTATTCACGTTCGAATTTTAATCCTCTGCACTCGGAAGTTTTTTTCCAGATTATTTACCAGTAACCCAAAATACGTAGTTACAAAGTAGCGAACAATACACGATCGTGGATAAGATAATGTAGTATTGGAAATAATTATTCTGTTTAAATGATATTCAGAAGTAAACTAATTATGCTTCCCTTAAAAATCACCTGCATTCTTTTCAAGTCCTCTTAGAGGGAAGTATTAGTATTGAAACTGACAAGGTCCTTTCGAATTAATTTCAGAAGAATGGCAATATCAGTAAATATATATAGAAAATTAGTTTTATTATAGTACAAAAATGAAGCTAAAAAATTGCCATAGTTCTTTGATAAGAAATCAGATTGTGACTTATGCCACAGGTCCACCGAAAAATTTGAATAAATCGATTTCTGGCAAATACTGTCGAACCCTATACCAGATCTGTTTTTGTTTTCGATTGTTAGGCAATTAACAATGTAATAATTTAGGTGCTACTATATGATGACTCATAATTAATATCATTTTTGTCAATTTTTTCAAAATTTAATAATCATATTTGAGTGATTAAACGCGAATAATTCCAACGCTGATCAACGAATCAATATTATACAAGTTTACATATTTTGAGAATTGCCAATCCATTGTTATATCAATGATTTTTTAATATTAATGAAATTTTCTTCAAAGATCAAAGCAATAACTGTTCTAATAGTTCTTAATATTTTTAATATTTTTCCACACTTTCATATTTCTCGGCTTACTATTTTATAAAACAATCATCGTTTTAAGGAAATTATTGCACAATAAATACAGTAAAAATTCGACTGAACACGTTAATAAACGAATTATTTATTTAATTATTTTATCATAATTCATTTTATGTTTAAAAATTTGCCACTTGACATGCAATAACACAATATTTTGTTTATCTCTAAAATTTAAAATATAATATTCTGTGGTAACGCGTTAATTACTTGAAATTATTGAAATATCAATTTTATTCCATTTTCAATAGCGGGTTAACGGTAAAATTACCAACACATTCGACCGATAAAATGGCGAGTTGCGTACCGTTTCGCTCGAACGAATGCTTGCTTGTTTGTCATGCGAACCACATTATACTGTTCTTCTTCGATACGTTCAGGCATGAAACGGATCCGGAGTCTGAGAGGTATTCGAGCATCCAGATAATCGAACCGATCGATTCCGTTTTCTAAAGGTTTAACGCATCTTCACTCCAAACACACGGTGTATTAACACCAGAACTATCGAACGGCTCAGAATCACTTGCTTCGGGTTTCTTATTTCAATATTTATTGAAAAGTTTTCGTCATTTTATCTGTATAATAATTTATATTACACCCCTTGTTAATTTTGTTCTTTATTCTATTTCCAATTCAGAAATAAGGGTGCACTGAACGTCGGTGGTTCAGTGTTAAGTCACACTTTTCTTTAGACAGAAAGTCAAAGGGGTAACAATCTTGGAACAAAATGCGGACCAAATATCAGTTTTACACCATTAACACTGAAACTATCGATATTGAATGTGTACCTAACTTTAAATTGAAAATAAATTAGGAATATAAATAAATAATAAGTGGGTGTATATATTTCTAACTTATATTCCAATAAAAATATTTGGAAAAATCTGGAACTGATCATTTTGATGGGTTTGGTAGTACTAATATTAAAAACGAAATGATTTCAAACGAAATATGAAATAATTATTATGCATTTATAATACTATGTCAAGTCATTTGAAAAAATATATTATTTAAAAATGTGTAAAATATACAAAATTTACAAATCAAGTTATTTTCAGAAAATAATTATATATTTTAGTAGTATTTAATTGCATTCAGTGGAAACTATCACTAATTACCACTCTGCAAGTCAACAAATTAATCTGAGTTTCAAGGATAAACAAATTGAGCTGAGTGATTTTTTAAAAAAGAAGACCAAAATAGAAATGAATTTATTGAAAACAATATTTCCTTCTCAAGAATCGTTTGAATTATTGCCAATCATTGTTGTAAATTTTCAATGATCCTTCAGAAGTTTATTGACGTGTAACAAAATACAGCTAACTCCGTATAACTGGTTTTCTACATACAACATGCTATATAATAAAAGTTATAAAATATTTCATTTCGTTAAAATAAAAATATTTTATTTGATGATTCAAATGCTTGTTAAAATAAAAATATTTAATTCTTTTGAAATTATTCATTTTGTTTAAGTTAAACTGAATCTAAAATATTCAATACCTTTTCAAATATTTATCTTGAAAAATGCAACACGGGAGTGTATTGTACAAAACCATTTGTGTTTAAAAAGAAAATTTATTTTCTTTTTAAAGTTGCGGTTGTTTCCTTGAATTGATCCTACTGTTGGTACGTACCAATATAATGAACCCTCCTTTTGATTAAACGAACGGATTATTAGGTCTTTGACTCGAAACGACTAATTAATTCGCACACTTCAAGGTTTCGGAATCAACTTTTACGACACACACAATTTTTATTATTTCCAATTTCATGAAGTTAATTAACTCGATTTCTGATTCGCGAAATAAATTTTAATAAATGAAGACATATAATTATGATTATGAAGAGATTATATTTTATAATTAATGAACCACATAGTACTACGAATGCTGCTCGAACAATCATTTATCGTGGTTTCTTAGGGTTTTGGAAATTTAAATTTCACGCATTACGAGCATTTCTCACGCTATTAAATCGCAATTAAAATGCTGACCCAGGAAGAAAGGAGCACGAGAGCGGAGGAAACGGTAATTAAACTTCGTGCCACGGAAACGCGTCCGTTTTAAATCAGCAAAACATTCTCTTTTTAGAATTTGGGATTAAACGATTTTTCATACCTTGAATACTGTGTGGAAGAGAGAGGTACACTTTGTTCTTCGAAAACCCTGATTTAGAAAGATCCGCAGATATTGAATCCTAACCCGGTTTATGTATTTAGAACATTGTTTTTAAATAAATAAAACAGGTTTTTGAAAAATTAATAATTTGAATAATTTTGAAGAATTAAAACGTTAAAAATGTCCCAACAAATATCTATAATTTTTACAATATATATAACAGTTTCAAGTACATAATATGAACATTTCTAATTCAAATAAAATTAGTATTTTCCAATTTTTTCAATTATATTGTTATATTATTGTAATAATGTATTAAACATTTACCAACTGTATAGAAAATTATTACTGTTATCATAATTATTATTATTATGCCACAGTGGAAACAGAAGTGTGTTCAATTATAAAGTATTCTGTCCATTAAGTTTCAAGTGTAATCATTAAAACTGCTATTTTGCACTGTTAGTCTAATATCTAGCAACATCCACGGTTTATTTTATCTATAAAAAATGATAGAAAACGTGTCAAGTATAATTATTAGTTTGCCTCAATTTTTCCACTGAAAAGTAATTCGATATGTTAATCAAAGGTATTTCATAATTTGTAAAATATTAATAAAAAAATGGTCTTTGACAGAAACTTTTGTATACATTTAAGTGTGTACTGTAAACACGTCGTGCTCCATATTATGGTGCGCCGTACCATACATGACTGTTTCTACTGTGACCGTCAATATGCTAACGCGTCCGCCGCCGCAGTGGAAACGAACGTATCTAATAAGACATAGTCAGATTCTAATTATTAACCCTTTGTGCTCGAAGTATTTTTGTATATGATTAAGGGGGTAGACCAGTCTAAATGCAAGGGTTCGGTAAATTAATTATTTAAAAAAAAACGCCCTTATACAAAATTGAAAATTCAACGATGTTTCAACAACATCCTAAGCTTTAAATTAAAGGATTCTATCAATTAACTTTCAAATGTAACCATTCGAATCCGTGCTTTGCATTATTCGTCCAATACTAGCAATACGTGTAGTTTGTTTTATTCTTTATTTTACTAATTATTCGATTTTACAAAACTTGAGTTAACCCTTTGCTGTGTTAACCCTTGAATGACGGAGCCAAATCTTTAATTCATATTGTTATCATAGTAACAATTTTTTATACTAATATGGTGCCAGTTAGGCTTTCTGTATGCAGCCAATAGACAGTGTCTCTCAATGTTAAATTCATTTTTGCTAACTATTAATTCTAATTAATCCAACAGAACCCAATAGAAACGCGTGGTCCCTAATAAAGTACAAGTTGAAAAGAAGGCGTATCATCAAATATGAACACTTGTACATCATATTCGGAAAATATGGAGGTCGTTACCAATTTATAATTGCTAATGGAGGAGATTAGACCCACTACTAAGTGAAAGCAATTCGATCCATAGAAAATTCTTGACAAATATGAAATATGGCCGGCACGCTGTTGCGAGACAGACTGTATGAAAAAGTTCTTACATAAAAATGTCTGCATCGAGCATGCACCGTTTCTTTCCTTCTTGATCCACGATAAAAGGAGAGAAAAAAAGGAACGAAAGAAAAATATAATCGACTCGGAGAGATCAAGTTACCGAACGATATTCCGACGAGGCAAAAGTCAATTATTCTGGTTCTCCCGTGGCTTGTTGTCGGTCGACACCGTCTCGACGGCGATCCAAGGTGGACAAAGACGAGCGGTTAAACGACGCGGATGGAATACCATTCGATTCGTTCGATAGCGGGGCAACGCGAGAGCACACACCGGCAAGAAACGGGAGGAGATCGATTCGTACGGCGTACACGAGCGAGGTAATTGACTTTGGCGTGTCTCTGTTTTCGTCGTGGACGAGGAGGAGCGGCAAAAGAGGAACACAGACGGCAGAGAGAAATCCCGTGGGTCGCTCGTGCCTGTGCCACGATTGATCTGTCAACCCCGTTAGGAAAAGAGTTGATCGACATGAATGAACCATTCAAGGCCACTTAATGGAATTCCCACGATTGTCCTTAAGGCATAATGCGACCGTGCCGGATATAATAGTATCAACAGCTGTCCCCCCTGGTTGCATGCCTACATTTATATACGAAACACGAGCTACGTACGTGTGCGTCTGTATAAATTTAAAAAACATGTAATACACACGTGCGCGCATGCATATATGTATAATGGACACGCGAGTGTTCTACATAATAGCCATTGTTTCATTCGGGGACCACGCGAGAGAGATGCTGACGTAGGACAAAAACGTAGCGGCATTTTCATTCAATAAAGTTTGCCGGCTAGCGGCGGCCACCTTTTTGCTAGAGCACTCCTCGGCCGGTAGCCACCGATAGCCGGCTACCGTTCGTTCAACTGTGCCACAACATCGATAATCGAGATCGATACGAGGTGTCGTTTTAACACCCCGACGAACCTGCGTTTCGTCGAGCTTACGATTCTTATAATTTTACTCCTTCTTCTTATACGCCCTTGTTGCGCAGCGAACCATATTCTTTATTTTTTTACGTAATTTATGACCAACCAGGACAAACAGCAATTTTTCTACCATAGCAGCAATAAATTTCCCCGGAACCATTACTTGTAAATTTTCTAGCTCTGTTATCTTCATTCGTTGACCCAAGTTTTAGAAGTCCATCGTAATTTATGTTTGTCACATGTTTACCAGAAATCGAGATGATCCTTAGGTTTATTGCTCGCTATGGTCATTGGAAGGAACACACCGAGTCAGTTCTTCAAGTATCTCTCCGGGGGGTACAATTGTACATGTTTTTGGGACTTAGTTTCGTTTGGGAGAACTTTAGACATTTTCCATAAACGCACATTCGATGTCATTGACAATCATTTTAATCGTTTCGTTTCCATTTCAACCACATTTTTTACTGTACCCTACAGTATCACCAAATTGAATTTACGACTGCAGGTAACCCTTCTACAACACGGTAGATAAGTTCCTAGAAAATGCCGTGTTGTGTGAAACTGTTATTATGAGACCCAGAGCCAGTACAAAACTGGGGGGTGACGTTTCGAAAACTTATTAAAAACAAATAACTGAATTTTTCTCAAAAATATGAATGTATGTGTAATAAAGTGGTATGTGTAACAATCAGGTGGTATAAAAATTTATTTAGTGCTTATTTAGTGCTAAATTCTTCGACATTTTTCTATCAATATTTCGTATCTTTTTTGTTGAAGAATAAATTAAATACAAATTAAACTTGTATTTCTAACATGTGTAACAACAAAGTTTACAATATTTTGAGTGTAAAATTCCTCTGACATTTTTAAACTAGAAATTGTAATAACACTTGGATTTTTACAAATTGTTATAGGTGTCCCGTAAATCAATACAAATAAAATCATTTTGCAACAGACATAAATATCTTTTAGCACGCGTCCATCGGGCATGGAAAAGTGATAAAAAGAATGTATGATATGTGCATAAATACATGCATATTTTATGCAAATATCGCGAGTGTAAGGCTGCCTACATGATTCTTATATCAATTGCTACCGAACAGACGCTTAACAATGCGATGAAATTTATTTCTCGCTGTTGGGCTTGGAAATCAATAAAATACCTTCTGATTCCTCTCGACGATTATAAAAATCAACATTTCTCTTATGTACCGTGTGAAACGCATAAACTTGTGCCCTGAGTAATGCCCTCTTTGAAACTATGCAACTCTCGTGTAAACAAACTTTTCATACAACGCATAATTTTGAAAAATATGTAAAACGTGGATTTTGAATACCTCGCCCTATGTATAATCGAATTAAGTTCTTTTATTAATTAAGTTCTAATTAATTCTTAGATTCAGTCTCAGAAAGTAATGTTACAAGGTAAAGCGTTTATACATTCTAATAGTTGCAGAACAAAATAAAAGAATACTTTATAAAATATTTATAATTTTTAAGCATTTAATTAATTTTAATTAATCCTTAGACTCAGTTTTAAAAAATTCCTATACAAGACACTCCGTACCGATCAATATTAGATCAAGTTCGGGTACAAGTTCTCCGTAATTGTATTTTTTCTAGCAATTGTTTTTATTTTAATTCAATCCCCAATAAAATGGATTCATTTTATCGAATCGATAAAACCACGTTTTTTAATTGCAGCAGAGAGTTTGAATTTCTGGTGGGTTATTGCGAACCAATGATAAAAAAAAAAATCACCTATAAAAACTCACGGTCAAGATTCCTCAGGTTCAGCCAGCGTCGGTGCAGCTGCACCACCCACGCATATGATAGATACGCCACTGCCTTCAGCATTGTTTCTTTAATGATTCATATGGGGTGATTGTACCAAGAGTAGAGGAAGCAGTTTCCAACTGCAAATGCAATGAGCTTGTGTCGTATCGGAAATATTAAATCTTGTCGGTGTCATCGAAGGTCTCACCCCTGATGTACGTGGATCAGCGCGTTTTGAGGATCGTTGCGGCAACATTCAGACGGATTTGCTTTACTTTAGATTTTTTCCTTGTGTAAAGTATATCATTTTTGTTGAACAAAAAATCCCCAAAAATTTCAGAATAACGGTATTAATAGTAAGTATATACTCGCAAAATATGATCACTGATTTGTAATTCCTTCAATATGAAATCGGCACTTTCCTGAATTTTTTTATGTTTTTGATTTTTCACAGCTTGGATATTCAATGTAAAAATCTGAAAAAATTCTATCATACGTGTCCCATTAACTGAAATGCCTCTGATTTTTTTCAGAATATTTCATGCATTACAGTGGGTCAAAATTGACCAAAAACGTGATTTTGAACTTTTGCTCTTTACTACCCCCCACGTTGAGGTATCAAGTTCGAACTTGGCACGAATTGTTTTTTCTTGATAAGCTATCACTTTTGACCATCTTATCCGGCTAGACCCTTTCGAAAATATTTACAAATAATAATCATCTTGAATCAACAGAGCACCCTGCAACATTTGTCCAGTCGATCAAAATGATATAAAATATCGCATAATCATTTAAAATCAAACTTCTTCCGATAATTCGTTTAAGTTCTTTCTTAAAAAGCCGGCACACACACATGATTCATCAGTTAATTTACCATTTAGAAAAATGGTGTTTACATAATAGTCAACAAGGTCGTACAAGCATCGCCTTGTACGAACAATTGAGTGAACAACTGTTTGTTAAAAGAATTACTTCATTGTATTACATTAAACTTTAGACCAGCAGAAATTAAAGTCTATTATATTAAATGTCAGTTTGAAAAGCTTAACTAATTAGTAATTAATTAATTACTTAACTAATTGGTAACTATTAAATCGAATACTGCGTATTTAGTTTAAATCTTATGTAGGTTCAATGCCTGGAAATCTTTGACTTCAAGACTCCTTTTTAAGTTCATTTTTTCCTTAAACCTTCTTGACACGTTTTTTCTTCAGGTTTCGTATAGACTTGGTCATGCTACATTTGGCGACCACACCTGTACGAGTCCGCGAACTTTCAACCGCTTTCACTTCTACCCCTTCGATTCTCGACTTTCTACTTACAGCTTCCTCTTGTTACTTCTCTATTTTCGTCTCTCTTAAATAAAACCCTTATGAAAGAGGAAAACAGTATAAAATAATTCTGAGTAATTCTAGATGGAGTATTATTTCTAGATGTATTTGCTAATATATTGAACAGGACATTTAACTAACTTTAAAGACATTTAACTCGTGCTTCCTTTACAAATATTTAGCAACAGCTCATTTGCTTTATTCTACTGCTTCTATCTCGTCTAATTCTATCTTGTCTCCAATAAGGTGTTTTTATATACATACATATTAGTTTGTAAGCACGAGGGTGTATTCTATTTGATGAAGTGCAAAAGTAAGGAAAGTGTTTCTGTTTGTTGGTATAATAATATTTAATTTATACAAAAATGAATCTTTGCAGTACAGTAAAAGCTATCATTAAAACGTTAATAATAAAATATTTAATTTAGAAATATTAACTTAGTTTTCTTTTAATATTATCCCATGTTTCATCACTGTTCAATGGAATAAATGAAAACGTCAGGGGTTGGAATGTACTAATTTCAAGTCTCGCCTTGCAGGAAAAGTCCACACATCACGTTAGCTATCGTCAGTCGGGGTGTACTGGACCGTCACCATGTCGCGAGGTGCTGTCGTCCTTTATCTATTTAAGCTTTGCGTTACTGCTTGCTTTTTCTGACGTGTCTATTTCCATTGTGCAGAGAAGTCTGCTAAAATGCTTCGAGTACAGAGGATTAAAACAGAGAAAGATGGCGGGGACGGGAAAGTGAACTTCGAATTATGACTATGCAGGGAAGGTAGTAAGAGGGTTAAAAGACGGTGGGTCCAGTAACGAGTAATAGTGAAAGTTTGACGATTAGTTATAGTTTGGAAGAAAGGAAGATGATGCACATTGCTTGTCAGACAATGTTCACCAGGTGTGAAATTGAAACGTCGGAAAGACGACGTTTCACGTTCGCCAACCTAATATAAACCCGAACTAGGACACCCCGTGTTAACAAAAGTCGCGGCTGATCGAATGTCTCGATGTGGCAACGCCTTAAAGCGGCGTGTCGGTGTCGTCAGCCCGGTTTGTTTGGGTTACGATATATCACGTTACCACGGGAGATTGCCCTGATGCCCGTCCCTGCTCTAAATCGGCACGTCCGTCGAGGCTCATGAATCTCGGCGAAACAGAGAAAACTTGGTGCACGGTCCGGTATGCGTGCGAGCGACGGGAACGGGGCCTCCGTCAACGACACACTTGTCGTTCCACGAGTAAATTATTCCCCCCCTCGGGTCAGCCTCCGAGGGGCAGGAGAAGCGGAGAAAGCTTTCGAGTCGCGGACGCCTGACGGCTGACGTAGTGGCGCATTTTATTCAAATAATCGGCGACGACCGAACACACCCTTGCATTGCTCGACGCAACGGCCTCGAAAGCGACAACAACCGAGCGGTTCCGCGCATACCGCTCGCCAACACGATTCGCGAACGATCTGTCCGACAAATTTTTATTCTTTCTTTTCCCATCGGAAGACACCAGCCGAAAGATTTCCTATGAATCTTAGACCCTTTGGCAATGGAAAGTTTATACAGGGTGATCGATCAGAAACTGAATATCCGAATCGGTAACTGTTACGGCGTAACAGAGACATATACCTGCACGGGCTCACGAGTTCCTTCTAAGCTCCTACAATAGCGTTTATTTTAAAATTATTAGCGTTTATTTTAAATTTCGCGCTTACTCCAAAATACCACCTCTCCTGGCACGCTGAACAAGGAATACGTCGAAGGTGGAGCATTCAATCAGCCAATCGTCAATGTTATCATCAAGTTCAAAACTCCACCTTCGACGTCTTCAAAAATCACCGCCCTTTCTAAACCAGAAGAGGCACGATAGACGAAAAACGTGTAAGACAGAAGTTATCAGAAAATCATCAAAGAACAGACGTGGCAAAAACATTAAATCATTTGTAAATTCAGTTCCACCTTTAATTAAATAAATAATCACTGGCCGTTAAGTCAGCCTGAGGCTGAGCATAAATTGAAAGTTTTTCTTGCTAGACCATAAAAATCCTTGCTCACGCCAAAGCAGTAACTCTTAACCCTTTCACAGGAAGTGGAAATTATTTTTCCTACTGGCTGAAATTATTGGTAAGACGATGTAATAAAATATTTTTTCTGACTTCCGACTCTCTTTTATATCCAACTACTTATTCATTTGGTATACTATCCTTAAACGTAAATTATATACATATAACATTACAATTTTCCTTGCCTGTTTTAACATTGGAACGATAAATATTTAGCTTTGTCTGATCCCCCTATGGAAAAAATGATATCGCAAGGGGTTGACAGTTCACACTTCATAAACAAGCTAAGTCCGTTTTAATTCTTACCGTTTCAACCCTTTGCACTCGGAATTTCTTTCAAATTGTTTAGTAGTAACTGAAAAGTACTTAGTTACAAGGTAGTGAACAACATACCATCGTAGATAAAATAGTATTAGAAATAATACTTCTGTACTTAATTACCCACACAATCCTTGGATCCATTAATCACTATCCCTGAATCGTACGCCTGATCTCTTAGTCCTGGTAATGTTCAAGAATTCCTATTAACCCTTCTCGTTCCCACTATTTCTCATGTTACAAATTCAAAACGTTTAAAAGAAATAGCAGAGTATTTTTCAAAAGAAGAGTATTTTTCTTTGACTTATGAAAAATCAAATTGCTATCAACAAATTGCTATGCTGACAACCACCCAGGAAACACTTTGTTACCCTCTTCGAGGTCATGACCCCCAGCTTGGAAATTACAGTTCTATATTTATATAAAAAATTTGGTTTTTCACAAAAGGGTTAGTACTATAATAATCAGCTGCTTTAGGGGTTAATTATTGCCAGGTAGAATTTTTGTCAAAAATTTACAAAATCTCATCTAATTTTTCAAAATTATGGCACTATCAGAGTTGATTTTGACAATTAACCCTTTCCACTCGATTGTTCCCTCTGAAGGGACATGAAAGAATGCAGGAAATATAACTAATTTATCTTTCTTTTTCTAAGCTCCTTTCAAGATATAATTTAAATGAAATAATTACTTCCAATACTATATTATCTTATGTATGATAAATCACTCCTTTGTAACTAAATATTTTTAAGTTGCTGGTAAATAATCTAAACACAATTTTCGAAAGCAAAAGATTAATCTTGAAATATTATGGCAGATTCGCTTCTGGTGTTTAATTTTCAAGTACTATAACAGTGTAAGATTAGATCCTAACAAACATAAACTCATAGTTTTTTCCCTCAAAATCAAAAATTATTGTTATACAAAAAAAAAATTAATTATGTAGTTTATAAAACACTAGATAGCAAATACAAATTTTACAAAATAAACTATTGCACTTTATTTTTCGCGTGTCGGGATTCGAACTTGTTCATCTTGATTATTACGGATAAAATCTCGTACTTTTGTTGCCGCTGTTTTATAACCTGTTCCACCGAGATGAGTTCATACAGATAAACAACAAATAAACACGAGCCAGTGGTTTAAGCCAATTTTAACTATGACTTACGCTTAAAACATGTAATATTCATTACCAGCGACAAGTTGCTGACTATATCAACGATCAGTACATTTACGCGTTTCTTACATCGCACTTTTCTCTTGTACAAGTAAATCAAGACGATTTAAAAGTCACCTTCAACCCCCGTCGGTATCAAAACCATTTTAAACAGGCTAACAACGTTTTAAAAGTGCTGTACATCTTCATATCGTTTGCAGTAAATATTAATTGCACTCGGAGATTTTTCTCAGATTGTTTATCAGCATTTTAAAAATGTCTGTTTACGAGGTAGTGATTGATGTACCAGTATGAACAAAATAGTTTAGCAATGGGAATAATTGTTTAGTTTAAATGATATTTGAAATGTAATTTAAAAAAGATGAATTAAATTTCTCTAAAAAATTACCTGCAATCGTTTAAGTTCCATTAGAAGAGGCCAATTTTTGAAAAAATTATTAATAGGAATTGAAAAGCACGTTGTATTGTTTGTAATAAATATATATGATTAAAAACTTTACACTCCGTATACAAATTTAATTTTTCTGAAATTTGTTAATATTTGGTGCAACGAATAATTTTGACATAAAAAAAATTATGGCAAGTATTTAAGAATTTTTGCGAAACAGTAAAATGACATAAATGACATTTGCATGGAAAGTATAATATAATGTTTTCTCCAGAGAGTAATTAATAACGACAGGGTTTAATAATTAAAGTATTATAAAATATTAATTATATTAATTATTATAATAATTAAATGTTATAAACATTCGTATCATTCTCATTTAAAACTAAAATTTATAGTTAAACAAAAAATAAATTAAATTTAGCTGAATAAGATGTTTTAAGTGTACAAGATTGAAATAAATAACTAAAAAAAATGGATACACCATAACTTTATAGAATTCATTTTGAAAGTGGACTTGCAACTCTTAATTTTTAACAAAATAATCGATACTTTTCTTTTTATCCACAAAAATTTAATTTCTTTTACCACAGATCATCATTACAGTATCACAGTAATAAATTTAATGGACAAATACTGAGTGTTTGAATCAAAATCAAGTATTTCAACTTCCAAACAAAAGACCTTCGTATATTAGAAAGGTAATATCCAAATTTTAATCAAGATTTAATATTAAATTCGATTGAAATTTTAATTAAGATTTCGAAAATTGGAAATTTTATTCTGTAAATGAACAAAAATCGAAATTCTTCGCAAGAGGTTGATAGATTAAAAAAGGTCATTGTTAAATGGTTTATGACGACCGCCACGTATAGTTAAAGCAACGACGACGTCCGTTCCGCAGCCTTAAGCCCGTAAAGGTTTCGGGGATGCGCTTTCTTCGTTCTCAAATCTGAAACGCGCCGGAGCGTTAGTAGTGCAGAGGTGAGCGACTGGGGTCGTCACTTCCGCTTACCAAGTGAACCGCATTGGTCATTCGATTTAAAAGTTTAATCAGAGGCCTATAAAATTACCAGTTCCTTGGCCAGCCGTTTCTCCGTTCGATAACTGCGCGATTTGAAATTTCTTGGATTTTACATCCTATGCATACGTACTTTTGCTATCCCCATTCACACTTTTATGGGAAGAAAAACATTTCTATGACATTTGTTGTATATTAATACCAGAACTAACAACTTTGTACGTTCAGCACTCGTGCATTTAAATCAGCGATAAATTAAAGACGATAGTTAAATTAACAAAAGTAATAATTCTTGATTCGAATAAACATCAACCAAGATTAGGCACTTTATTTTATTTAAAATACCTTATTATTTTTATTTAACAAACTATATGAGAAAACGTAATTTTATTTTGTGTTTCGTTCAAATGGATTATTTTTAAATGCCGTGGCAAAATCTCACATTATTTGAAAATAATTTCTTATTCCAGATTCTTTGTTGAAATAGAATAATAAATAATTTGATATTAGAGGTTGTAAAACTAAATTATAATAATTATTGAATTGAAAACAGAGAACTTTGTGCAGTTTTGAAACATCAGATAAAATTAACAATGTTCTTGTTCTTTTTATAGAATATTCTACAATTAAAGATGTTTAATTAAAGTAATTAACCCTGCAAATTACTTTTCATATTTCTTCTACAAATGATTCGAAATATTTGACAAAATTAAAGTTAAAACATGTATTTATTAGACTAATCATTATTTTTCTACTAATTCTTTTATTATTCTTTTCACAGAACCAATACATAAAGAAATATATAATTCTGTTTAAAAAAGCGGAAGTAACTTTAAAATGTTCAAAATACTTTTTATCGTCGTATGGTAGTTCCCTTTAAACTGAACAGCTTTTGTTTATAACATTTTTTTATATGTTTAATAACAGAGATATTTGGATCGCTCTGTGTTTAATTATTAAAATACGGCAATTAAGGTTTTCTTATAAAAATTAATTTGCGATCTGTGCACCTGGCAGCAAATCCAGTTTTCAATTAAAATAAAAACCAAAATATAAAAAGAAAGAAACAAAACAGAATTTGTTTTTTTATATAAAATAACAAAGTGAAATCGTCTCTTTAGTTGGTGTTTTAGAAAATTGAAAAAAGTAAAGACTATAATTGGAAGATTAACGCGTTGGCTGTCGCAGTGGAAAACGACAGGTATAATAAGATATATTGAAGCTTTAACTATTCCGAGCATGAATAATCGATTTTCAAATTTAACACTTTAATCAGCATACTGCGGCTGTTGAAAATTTCACTTGGCAGTAAATTTATTTTTAGCAAATGTTATATTTTATTTCCACAATTTTTCTTCGTTTTTATTATTCATAATTTCAAGTATTCAACAATAATATCCTCAATTGAACGAACAAAAGAATTCCTAATAATACGATTGACGGTTTTTTACGGAAACTCAAAACCCATCCATGCATGGGCTACATGGCGGTCGAAATATTAACGCATTATTTTGCAGCGAAAAATTTTACATGGATGCGAAAAGAAGCCGTGGGAAAATCGAAAGGTGAAAGGCAATCGAGACAGTTATCCTCTTTTCGTTTCGAATTAGCGACTGATTTTATAAATCTTTGGAATTGTAACGAGGCGTGGGAAACGAAAAGAATGGAATGCTGTACAAAAATTACTAATTGATGTTCGTTTAACATTCAACGGATTATTTATTAAGACACATAATATAAAACCCAATTTCATTATTTACCGATATAATTGTTCAGGTAAATATATAATACTCGAAACTTTCTATGAAATAATTCGTGATATTTGTTTCTTCTAATTATCGAACGGTTTCTAATTTATTCGTAGTCCCATCGTATTGTATTTTTACAATTCGATTTTTTTATTTTTATTTTGCAAAATTAATTATATACAAGTTGGAAGTCAATGGCTCATTTGAAAGTCATTTCGTGAAGGGCTAAATTTTGGTCCTTAAATTTTATAAATAAATGATAAATGTAAGCCAAAACGCGTTTTATTTATTGTTTTATACGTCATTTTATCAGAAATAGGGGAGTTGGATCATGCGTTCTGGGTAATAATTAACTTTTGCTTCGGGCCCCAGTATTTAATTTCTACTCCAATAATAAATAGTTCGAAATAAAGGTCAAAGTTTTTATTTTTATGGTGCTTAAAGTTCCGGTACTCTTCTAGGATGTTAATTAGTACTACGAATATTTATTTAGAGAAATTCATAAGATATTTTTAATACCTTGTACTATGAATTTTAATATAAATATATGTACTTACCTCATATTTTGTAATGAAAAATTGTATAAGCATTATTGCACCTTGTCGTTCCAAAACCTTTCGACTATGACATTAACTCTTTGCACTGAAAGCATTCTTGGATACGGTTAAGTCTAGACTTGTTTTCTAATGAAACTTTGAAAATTTCAAACCTTAACGTGGTAGAAAAGAGTTACAAATACTTATCATCTATTTACGTTTATTTCTTTCGATAATTTGCCATGTTCTAACATAGATAAAACTTAAATTTCGCATTTGAAAATTTGATAGATAAGCGCATATGGCACCTTGGAGGCGCCACTCAAGTGCAAAGGGTTAATGCTCCAGATTATTTACGCTGTGGAATATTGAAAACCTTGATTTGCCATTAAAAAAAAACGCAAATACATTTTTAAAAATTGTTGCTGATTATTACTAATTTTTTAAAATAGACAATCATAACACTCGTATCTATCACGCTGAATTATTCGAAAAGTTAATAATACCAAGTATTTTTCTAATAAAAACCTTATGAATTTCTCTAATTAACACTAGGTTTACATTCAATTCACATTTTCTTAGAAAACAACATAATTATACGCTATTAACGTATAAATGAAACTTTGTAATATTACATATTTATATAAAAATTGTGATATTTAACATTGCATAAGGTTTGTATGCGTCAAATACGTCAAAACGAGTGTTGAATATTTACATACAGCGCTAATTAGCATTCCTAAAAGAGGGTTTACATTCGAGACCAAAACATTGGACAGCATATATGTAGATAAATATTCTGAAAAGAATTGTCGATAAAAATGTTCTAGTACTCAACTAATATTACATTTGACAATAAAATATTAGCAACATAGAAAGAACGATCGATTCGCGTGCATATTGGACTGTATGTTCTGACAAAAGGAACACTCGAGAGAAGTAATATCCGACCACCTCAATTCATTAACTCTCACCTCCATTGTTTTCGACAAAAGCAAATTTCCTCGGGCACAAGTGAATTTTGATTCGCTAATAAATCACTGTCATTGTCTGTCCGCGTCATTGTTGGCCTTTTAAAGTCCCCAACCCCCTCCTCAGCCCTCCTCCCTCGAATCCAGTACATGAACACACGACACGTACCGCTTATACAAATCATTCTCTCGCTCGTGCCGCGACTTTTGTGCCGTAATTATTATATACGTACATAAATATTATATGTACTTGTGCCAATGTAATCGTTGCATCGACGATACATGCAAAATCGTACGACGATTAACCTTGTCTTACTTATATTGTACAAAATGATAGTATTTGTTAGCTTATTTTAACCCTTTACACGCTGTAACGACGGACGTGACATTTATAGTCGATTAATTTTTTTATTTTTCTTTTACCGTGCATATGCCTTAGAATTAGAGAAATTTGAATTCTTTGGAATTACAAAACGTACTTTTAAATATCAATGACTTGCATTTAGAAATTTTACTGCCCAACAACCAACTAACTTTAAGCGTTTAGGCTTTTTAAGAGGATACTTTGAATTCTGAAACTATCTTACGCGATATTTCATTGAAAAAATAATATTATTAGAAATTTTTTAAAGATTATGAAGCAAAGCTTATCGGTAATCCGACATTCAACGGTTAATACATTTCTAATTGAAGGGGTTAATAACAAATTCATTTAGAATCAACAATAGATATGATTTTAACGTAAGGAATACCAATATTTTATGTAATAATAATATTTTATGTAATATAAATTTATGTCGAAGCAATTTTTTCATACGTATTTTCGATGATTTCAGACGATATTTCCAAGACCTTCCCAGCAACGGTAACATTATCGATTATGCAAATAGGCGAATAATTTCACTTCAAGCTTAAACTTCGAAATAACTGCGCGCTGAAATTATTATCTTCAACTATGGCACGCTATACGTCAAATGGGAAATTGTGTCACGTCGACTTACTTTAGGTGAAACGTGCAGCACTTTAAAAGCTAAAGTTCGAGCCGACAGGCGGAAATTTTGCACGGCTAGTTAGGCTAACTTGCCGTCGATAAGTGTTGCAAGTTTGAAATGAATTAACCTTTCACGTGCCGGCGGAATTTAACAGTTACATCGTTAATGATCACCTTCAAACTTACTTGCGTATAATATACATAAATCTTCGACGCATTAAAACCTTTCCAATTTTCTATTAGAGTCGAACATTAATCTGTCGTTTTCGAAAAGGGCCAATTAAGTTGAATGATAAATGCGAGAAAAGTGTGGATGAACGTTTCAAAATACATACGCATAATTCAAATTAAAACTAGAAAATTCGGTCCAAAGATAAAATACAAACACGTATTTTATTTGAATTAAAGTACTTTAATTTGTAGTATTAATATATTAAAGTAGCTTAATTTAGATTTTAACGTCATTTATTTTCTGCAGATTTTATCTGCACAAGAAAACGGTATTTTTTTTCTGTGTTGCAAACAGTTATTATGAAAAGGTATTTCATTTTTCAAAAACTATTACCTATCAGTAATAATACTGATTAGTAGTTGCTAAACCGAATACTTAATCCAAACAAATAATGTAAGTAATATTATTAACGATATTAATATTCGAGAATTACTAGGCATTAAACCAACACCAGATGCTGCTGGAGATTTTAGCCACCCCTCCCCCGGGGGGTTGGTGGGTGCCTTTAAACGATTTCCTCTACGTTAAAAAAAAGATTAGATTTTTACCTAGACACAATGTCTAGTGTCTTTAGATTATAAGACGAATGGTGAGGACACGTCCTAGGGAGACCTACCATATACAGACAAATGGATCTTCTTTTACCCTTTGAGGACAAAGCACCTTTAATCTGGGACAGTGGACACACACAAAATAATAATTTCCTTCTTCGAAACGCATATTATAAATCTCTCTTGTCTACATTTTTAGTTATTACTTATGGCAAAAATGTGGGACAATATTTGTTAAATATGTACACGATTTTGTAAGTTGCTATGACTGTTAACCCCTTGCCATATCATTGTTTCTCATGATTTTTTATTATCCAAGTCCAGTTTGGTAAAGTGACCACAACTTATTTAACTGTATTTGTAGAAAGATAGTAACAAAACTCATTGATAACAAAATATTACTGAAAAATCACCCACTTTTTGATTAATGCATTAAAGGATTAAGTTTTTTTGCTTGATAATCGAAGCCTTTTGAATAGATAAGATTATTCCTTTCCATATTGGAAATGAATTCACAGAAAAATCTTTGAAACAGACGATTCCGTCGAAATTACCGTAACCGATCTATACCCGTAATTAGTACGTAGTCATCGTTCAGTCGTCAAGTCACCGATCTGAGTCATCGTGATCATCGCAGTAATTACGAGCACACTCTGACGCAGAGGGATAGTCCACGATATCATCACGAGCGATCCCGTTCGTACTATAATTATTTTCTATACTAATTGCATGGAATTTATAAAGATTGACAGCATAAGAAAGTTCAAATTTCGTTCAATTAATACACAATTTATACATAGAATAATCTATGTAAATAAATCCACTTAAGTGAATCAAAGGACCAATATATTTTAGGAAGTATATATATACACTTGTTACAAGTTTGCTGAAGTCTGCAATCTCGATAGATATGAATTTCGTAATTAACCCTTAAGAAAACTTAAGTATTCAAATATAATAAATAATTCTTCTGATTAGGTCTAATGTCAGAAATATATTGTGAAGTCACGACAATCTATAAGTGTGGTTCGCTTCAAATTATCACTAATCCTAATAAAGAGAAAAAAACGTTTAAAGGACATTTGAATGATTTAAAGAGATATGCTTTAACTTTTCAATGCGCTATTTAATGGTGCTCAACATTCTTTATGAAAAAGAGTACTAAATCATTTATGGCGAAAGATTACGTCTCCAATTAGCTGTGAAGATATTTTAATTTGAATATTTCCAAGAAACCATTGCTTTTGCAACTAATAATTTATCGCCGTAAATGGTTTAGTACTTTTTTTTTATAGAGAATAATGAGCTGCAGTGCGAGATTCCGTTGAAAAAATTAAAGTTAACCTCTCGAAGCCATTCAAATTCTCGTTATAATTAATAACAATGACAAAAATCATAGCAATTTCAGATGGACTAATTAATCGTATGTTAAATTTAATAAACTTGTAATCTTTCATTTTTCAGCTACAATGATTAACCTAAAATTGCAAATTTATACCATCATTTACTATTCTACTTAACATTTTGAAATATTTCAGAAGAAGATCTATTATTTATCACAGTATTAACACGGCTTTAACACGTTATTTGTAACATGTTTTGTCTGTTATTTTAACAATGGTTTGTTATTTCTATTATTCGTATTTTCAAATGTCTATTACAAATATTTCTAATTCAGTAAGCGAACAAATTCCTAGAAATTCAAGTGTCATCCATGTATGGGTGAAATGGCAGCCAAAGTGTTAAAAGGATAATTACAGAAGCTATAAAATTACAAACTTTGTACAATATCAAATATTATAAATTTTATATAAACGTGTAATACCACATAGTTAATTTACAAGTTAATAGTGTAAGTTTATATTGTTTTTAAATCAAATAAATTGCTTCTTTGCTTCTAATGTTAAATTTCAAATTTGACACAGCTTGAAAAATGAGCAAATTATAAATAGAACATTTTAACTAAAGAGTGTAAAAGCAGTACCTAAACAAATATATGTTTTGCAACATAAAATATAATAACGAGTGGTGTGTATGTTATAATAATTACAGATATTTCCATTCTATCGTTCGATAGAAAATTGTCAGTTTGAAATTCGGGGAAAGCCCATGGTATTGTCCATGGTGTCGGCGTACATAAGAAGCTTTACGAATCCTTATACGACGCGGCTACCGAGAAAAACCGACGTACAAGGTGTTGTGTATCATTCGTGGAATTATTGACGTTTCGACGGCATAATTGATGTTTGGAAATTGAACGCGTTGCTCGACGTCAGGTTATCGACCCTCGAGGTCGATTGAAAACTCCTCGATTTTTCTACCACTCGTAGAAAAGTCTATCCAACTTCCAATATTCTTCTAATTAGACTGTTTTTTATTAGCTTGAGTCATAAGTAATTGCCGTTTTTTCGCGTTAACTTTATCAGTCTTCTAAGACAGTTACAATTGTATTCATTTTAAAATGTAATCTCCGTTATTGAATTATAATCTCTGGTCGTTTGCTGTGGGTTTTGCTCTACCAGTACCTTTAGAACATTGTCATCGATATCGGTTGATCGTCCAGGTTTAGGTTCACCTCGAAGGCTGGTATCTCCAGAACGAAATTTAGCAAATCAATTTCGCACTGTACGTTCTGATACTACACCTTCACCGGTAACGTTACATATCTTCTTCGTGGTACTGGCCGCAATATTACCATTTTGGAACTCCCACAACATTACATGCCGAATATGTTGTTTTGATTTCTCCATTTCAACCGCCCCGAAAATTCAAATTGTAATTAATCCACACTCACTAGCTGTTGCTCTTACAATTAGACTGGCTGAGCCTTAGAAATAAAGGACCCAGCATGGTGACCCAATATGATAAATATGTATTATTGAATGTATCAGTTTTAACCCTTTGCAGCCGATTGACGCAGAACAGTCATAACAACTTACAAAATCGTGCGAATGTTTAACAAATATTACCCCCAAGCTTTTGGCACAAATAATAACTACAAATATTGACAACAGAGATTTATCACATCTGCTTCATTGCATATTCGAAATATCCAACACCTTAACCAAAGTTTAAGGCTCAATTTTTCTTTTCTACTGCGTCCAAATTACAATTATACAAAGAAAATCTTACTTCTGGAACGTGTAAGAATATTTCATGATTTTTAAGATTAAATTAATTACAGAAATTTATTGAAATTTATTATCCGTAGCCTTCAAAGGGTTAAACTGTAAAAAAAAGATATGACGAAAGGAAACAAAAATTCAAAAAATTTTAAGAGATGGTTTCACCCCTTCGGAGAGAATTTTGACTGAAAAACTATCTTTAAAGAAGATGTATTATAAATATTTTCTAAATTATAAAAAATATCCACTATTGCAAATTAACAAAGAAATAAATAATATGATCAGATTGTATATTGGTGCGACTATGAATTTCAAATCCACTACATTTTTAAATATGGAGTAATATTCCTATTGCATCTTTTCTGAAGTCTCGACTGCTTCAAAATGGTAGGGTTAGAGTACACTATCATCATCATTATATTCAGCTTCTGTTTCATTATTCCAAATACAAGCAACCTATATAGCGTCAAAATTATATCTTCATTGCTAATGTACAACTTGTACCCCTTTGAAATTTCTTAATTAACAATGTCACTTTTATATAATAATAACACCAATTGGATAAAATTGAACATATTAGCACATTGCACTTGACTGCCCCTTTAAAGGCATACAAAAGAATTGCAAATAATTATGATTTTATTTTCTTCTAAACATCAATAAATTATAATATTTATAAATAAATTACTCACTATTCTATAAATAAATATGTTAAGTCACTGATGGATGGTCAAAATAAAATCTGCAAATTAATATATATTCAAATTTTTCGTGTAATTCTACTAGTGAAAATTTAATGACATTTAATTGTTGTTAGATGTAAATTTTCGAAAAAACATGGAGAATTGCGTGGAGTAATCATAACAGGAAATTAAATGAATTATTTAAGTATAAATATTCATACAGTAAGCTGTAAAGAGTTAATTTGAAAGACAGACAATAACTATAGAACATTTATGTCTCTCTTAAAATGTTTCCTTATTATCAAACGGTATGTCATATACTGTTGCTGCATCTCTCACGGTTTTACCGCTTTATTTATTATTAATTTACCGTTTCTTAATTTGAAAATTGTTAATTTCCATGTACTTTGAGTAAAAATTATACAAACTCTGTCGGAGAAGAATCAAAAAATTATTACAAATGTGACAAAATGTAATAGAAACTTTTATTTACTAACGTTTATTGAGCAATACTTTAGAAGGAAGATCACGAATTTAGTTTTAACATAAAAGCAATATTGGATCCTTTCGATGAATTCGTAATAATTTGTTAAATGGAATTTTGCAGAACGGATTAAACAATCGGTAATCATTTATTCATGGATAAAAATCCAATAAGAATTATTGTAATAAAGAATGATGATTAATTTAATAATCGTTAATCACGAGTTATTAATTTATTTAGTACAATCTTTCATTTATAAATATATTACTGATTCATTAAATAAATTCAAAATTACTGATTTATGGTTACAAATTAAGAATGATTAATTAATTAAGGAACTATAAGGATTGCAATTACTACGATTACATTTGTAGATTTAAGGGATATCACAAAATAGTTTTATTAAGAAAATTCAGTTCCAATGTTTCAATATACTTATAAAAAAAAGAAGATTCAGTGAATGTATTCGTATCATTTATAAAATTAAGACATACCTTAATTAGACACCACGAAAAGAATCACTAGTAATTATTTTATAAGAATTTTATTAAAAAAGGAAGAGAAGAATTTATTTTTTACTTATTTATAATGCACGACATACAATCATGCAAAACTCGTTTAAATTTCAAAACTTATTTATAACCATACTTCACATTTAAAATAATAACGTTTCTGTGCATGCTTAATTTTCAATTTGGAATTCCCCGGATCTCTACCATTGTTTTCTGTCTTATTATAATTGATAGTAACAGATTTAAAAACTCAACAACCATCGTAAATAATTCGATAGAAAATAAACTGAGTCTTACTCCATTCTATAACTATATTTTTACAAACTCGTGAAGTAATGTAGACCACTGACCTTTCAATTCTTAGGAAGTGTATCAAATATAAAATTCTATTTTATAATTACGGTTATTTAACCATTTTAGAGTCTCGTTTACTGGAAATAAAGCATGCTATGAAAAGTAGACATTCCTCGCTTTGTTCGATAATAGATTATTGAAACGATTGCAAAACAATCAATTATCGTCCAACACTGATGAAAGGTGATCAGACGTGTACGGTGGAAAAACGATGAAAATATCCTATCGTTGCTCGATGCTTTGAATCTAGGCTACGAGAATTACTCGTCAAGACATGTGGCTGAGTATCGTGACATGGTTCGCGATCCATGCGACGGCCGCGAGCACCGGATGGAACAGACCGGAACAATTTTAATGAAGATGATTTTCGTCGCCAGGAAGCGCCACAGTTAAAAAGTCAATTTCAGAACCATTCTATTTTCGCTTTTCCCCGTTTCAACGCGTGCTTTCTGACGGTAAAACGACTATTTAATGTCAGCCTTATCGATCAACTCGATTGCGAGTTGTGGATCAATGATGTACATTTAATCATTGGTAGCAACTGTTGCGTTACTACCCTTGTACCTCTTCTGGCATTTGGCTGGCCGTTTCACCCAAAATTGCAAACAAAATGTAGGATTTAATTATACACAATTAACATTTAATTGTATTCCGGTCCTCTAATACATTTAAAATTGAGTTCTAAGCAGAATATAAAGGATAGAGGTCACGTTTGAAACACAGGGTGCGTCATATGTGCGACACGATATTGCAGGGTTAAGTATCTTCTAATCTTTTCGGTGCTGAAGGCTTTTAATAAATATACCAAGCCTTTACGTAATATTACTTTGCACGAAAATCGAAAAACTTGTTCATTAACCGAACATTAATTAATCCTTTGTGCTCCAGTGGCAGCTCTAAGGCGACATATGTAATTCCTTAGAATATTTTGAAATGTAAAATTGAAGTGTTATTTATATTAAAATAAAAATAAACAAAATCATAAGCATTGTAATTATTTTCTTTCAAAATAGCACTTTTAATAGAACTTAGACTTAATTGTATTAAAAAATGCTTCGAGTCAAAAGGGTTAAATAACACGCATTAGACGTGTTATATATCGTAACACTGAAAGGGCTAATGAGAATTTGTGAGTCTAGTGTTTTATTATTATGGTAAACACAGTAGTGAGCAGATAGATTACTCAGAATGTTAGCACTTTAATTGCCACGTTGCAGCTACTAAAAATTTCACTTGATAATAATTTTAGTTTTGACGAATTTAATATTCTACTTCCACAATATTTTGTTATTTCTATTTTCTATCATTTTTAATATCTAGTAGAAACATTTTCCCCAAATAAATAAAAAGATTCCTAATAATATGGGCGATGGTTTTTTTCTACCTTTCTGTAATCTCTCTAGTACCTATTGTGCAGAGTTTAGGAATTTAATTTTAGTGTATTAAAAATCAAATAAAAATGATTAAAATAATTTGTGAGAGTAGTATTGTATATTTCACAATTGGTGCTAGTTTTTATTATAAATAACAAGATATTTCTCATTAATATTTACCAATAATTATTACTAAAAAAAGAAGAAAAAAAAAAGAAATCTCATACTTCAAAGTAGAAAAATGTTGAATCTTACACCCCGTACGTATTTGTACTCCCGTCGTGTAATCACATTCAACCCGGATGTACCGATTGTTCGAACGCATCCTTTGCATCATCGTAAAATAGAAGGGATAAGGAAGTTTATGGACGGAAAAGCTAGAACGATAACGCGGGACGGGCAACTCTAAACCCCGTACAAATTATCCATCGTATCAGAAAACAGAGTATAAGGATTGGCCGGCAACGCGGTCCGCCTAACAATCTGGAATGTTTAAAGAAGAGACTCTTCTGCCGTTTGGTTACGCCAATTCCACGTAATAACAGTGAAATATTGAATACGAGCGTAAACTGCAATTTAATCGGGTCTCGTGCACGGAACAACGACGGGTCCACGGGACACGGACGAGGAGGATGATCCTCCATCCCTTCTCTGTTTCGCGTGTAACCGAGGCTCGAAGGCAGCATAAACGAGAAAATTCTTTTCGAAAGAAGGGAAATACAGCCGTGGGGCCCTCGAACGAACGCATCGAACCTGTTCGCTGACTCGCCAAGGATCAACGATAGCGATTGGCGATTACGTTAACCAAACACCGCGGTGTACGCCCCTGCAATTTGCCTGGGGATCATCTTCCCCTAATCGCCGCGCTAATAACAGGATTACCGAGCCCTGACCAAGGAATCGTATACTTATCCCTAATTCGCTGTATCGTTATTAATATATATAATACAATTGAGAACGTCTCGTGCTGCGATAACATGAGTACACGGTCGAGGCACGTGCGAAAACATCGAAACGCGACGAGAACCTCTTTTCTTTCTTTTTTACCTTTTTCTCCTTTTTATTTTCAGCCAGATTTTTCATTCTTAGCTGCTGCATCTTTAACGACGAAGTTTTACCCGGATACTTTTCGACACTTTTTTCCAAGGAAAATTTGTCTCTTAATTAATTATTTTCCCACATATTATTTATGGCGCTAAGTTCTTTGGTACATATACTTTTTTAGAAATTATTTTTCCTTCAATCACCAGGTGATTGAAAACAATAACTTAGTTTGAAAATACGTATCATATATTTTACACATTTTTTGTATAGTTTAATATGTTATAAGTGCAGACAAATCTACAGTTCTGAGCTATTTAAAAAAATTTCAGAAATTTGGGACCGTATTAAATTTCTAGGTATTAAAGGGTTAATCCGTTTTGAATAGATATTAACACTCATGAATGTTTAAAAAATATTTCTCTGTTAGTTACTTAAACTACAAACTTTATTAACACCTTGACTGCCACGTCACCCATATATGGGTGACACTAAAATTTTCGAATAAACGAATTCTTCCGTTTATTTGGATGAAAATAATCCTTTTGGACATTTGAAATGAAGAATAATAAAAATATCGAAATATCGTGGAAACAGAATATAAAGCTTGCCAAAAATGAAATTTGTAGTAGCTGCAGCGTGGCAGTCAAAGTGTTAAAACTTAAATTGGCTTCTATCAAGATAAAGAATTCTACTCTCTACTTTACGTTTCGTGCCTTATTCATCTCGATTTTTAATTTATTTCTCATTTAAAAATAAGGGTTCACAGAATTAGTTCCTGAAAGATTGTTCAGATAATGGAAAATCGACTAAACTCTGGAACCAATGTCAGCCCAGTTTATGATATCTTTGAAGAAAAAAGAAATAAAAATTGTCGCAAACTCACGTGTAATGAGAATAAGACGGGCTAGCCTGGTCGATGTGCGTAGCCGTTGACAAGCCTTGCACGATGGCGGCCGAAGGATCCCTAGCTGGAGAAGAATTTTGGGCTGCCGGTACAGCGTGATGGTAACGCTGGCACATTTCGGCCAAATTCCACCCATGGGCATCCATATATTAACACTGCTTCGATTTTCTTTGGCGTACCATCCATTTCACACGCGTTGTGACACTTTGTCTTCCTGGTCCTCTTCACGTCCTTTTTATTATCTCTCTTTTATTACTTATACCTTACGTCACTGTTTCGATTCACTTCGACCCGTGTCGAGCAACACTCGCGCGATTATCGTTCGTTCGAACTCGAAACATTGCACTCGAATGAAAAAAAAAAAAAAAAAGAAAAAACCCGACCGACGACGACGATCCTCTTCGTTCAGCGCCGTGACCCTGGCACACTGTTAACAAAACGAAACGGTTGTTCCATTAGAGCCGGCAGATTCCAGGACGACGGAAAAATTCAAAGGATAGACGTGATTGGACGCTGATGAAACAACGTATCGGCGATACGAACGGAGATTGGCGGTGTTCATTAGGTAATGCACCGACTAATCACGGTCTAAAGGACGGATTAATGAAAGTGTCTAGTTAATTCGAACGGAGCTGAACAGCGGCGGACAGGTTCAAACTAATACTGGGTTGAAAACGCGATAGCGGATAATCATCGGTATCTGACGATTCGATATCGATCGGTTTCTCTACCGAGAAGCAACATCTCAACGTTAATCACTACCGTGCGGAAAATCCGTGCCACGACTATGATCCTCGACGGTCTATCGAATCGGAGTCATCGGGCTGCGCTTATTATTAGTTTAATATAAGAGGGGAAAAAAATGAACAAACTCGACTTCTGCTACTTACACGGTGAAAACGATCGTATCGACGTATCGTGCCTTCGATATCGATCGATTTCTGTTCGAGGAAACTACACGAGACGGCTACAGTGGTTCGCGCTTCGACGGACCATGGGGACATCCAGTGATTTAAATTCAACTTTAAATTATCTTTTATTCAGACACCTGTGTTTCACGAATGTATCTGTCATGCGTAAAATTTAATTACTATCTACTATTTAATTGTAATTTTAGCAAAAAAACAACATTGTTATATTTACATCGTCATCGGAAATGAAAAAATTACAAACTTAAAAAGTGGCATGTATTTAAAGGAAAAAATTGATATATCAGGCAAAACTTTGGTACCTTTTCGATAAAAGAAAAATTGTATTCTTTTCAAATTTTTAAAAAACAATTTCTGCCATATCGAAGCTACTAATGTTATTAACATGTGTACAAAATTTCAATAGTCTTCGCGGTATCGTTTAAAGTTTTGGGACCTCCACATATGAGCGGTGAGGCGCAGCGTCCACGGGGCTGTAATTTTTTCAGTTTGTCGAATTTTGCTTTGAAATTTTGGGAAATCATTCTACAAATGTAGCTCTATCGTTAAAAAAAATCGATTTTTTGCATAGACCTCCTTAACGATCGAACAAACACGTCAAGTGAACGGGGTAGTTGCAACCAAGTTGGAAAATTTATGAATCGTTTATTTAAATTGATCGTTAATACCCCAGTTTGTTTATTTTTTTTATTTCTGCAGAGATCGCAGACTGTATCACGTCGAATGAATCTCTGCTGTTCGAGAAATCAGCTTGATTAAGCGATCCCGCACGCTATCTTTCGGTGTTTCTGCTCGGCAATCAATCAGGAACAACGGACGAGATAACTGCCGGTACAAGTTATATTAGATAATTATTTATTTCCTCATTGTCCCGGTTGACGAACGATCCAATTATCGTGAAATGGACCGTCGATGATTTGGCTCGATAACCGGCATTGCTTTCAAATTTATAATTTCTCATAGAAATGAATCTCGCCGGCTACTGGGTTGGGCAGGGAACGCGGTTTTCCCCCGTGGCTTTGGACGATTGAGTGTTAATCACACCGGGTGACCACGATATATCGTGAAACAACCCGATCGACGATAAATTACTAACAGTCTGTCTGAACGCGTGGACGGTAAAGACGGCGAATTTCGCTTTCTTCGTGATGCAACTAACCGTGGAAACCTTTGCATACCGGGGACCTATACAGTTAGGACCTTCAAAAAATCGACCTTTTTTTTTAATTAAACGATAGAGCTACATTTGCAGAATGTTCTCCCAAAATTTCAAAGCAAAATTCGACAAACTTAAAAAATTACAGCCACGTGAACGCTGCACCTCACCGCTCAGATTTGGAGGTGTCAAAACTGTAAACGCGTTTATCTCAAAACTACATTTTATAGTGCGAAAACTATTGAACCGATTGACCTGAAACTTGGTACACATATTAACAACACTATTGGCTCGAATATGCTGGAAATTGTTTTTGAAAAATTTGAAAAGAAATTTCAAATTTTCCTTTAAATGCATGCCATTTTTTAATTTTTGTCGATGACATATTCAATGTTATATTCTAAATATAACAATACTGTTTTTTTGTTGCAAATCAAAGGCTACAGGCAGCTAAGTTGCACGCCAGCTTTTGCAACTGTTCTAGCAACTTTGTGCAACAGCCGGTCATTTCGAAGTTAATTTAAATTTAAAAAATCTTGTTGCAGACCTGAATACATTACTTCAATGTACCTGCAATTTCAAGGGTGTAAAATAATTGTTTCTTATTTTAAGAAATAATTGTTTCTTATTTTCTAGGAAGTTTCATTCCCTTTAATTTAATATTATGAAAAAATTCATTTCGATAACCAATCATGAAGAGAACTAAGAGTTTAAATCGAATTTTGTACCATTTCAAACGAAAATTTTGCATTAGAAAAATTGTATCGCTTGGCAATCAGAATACCTGTCAAGGTCTGGGTCACATTTAACCCAGCTTCGTCGTTCGAGAAGAAGGAAGAAATAAAACAATTGTATCTCTAGCAATTGCAATTATAACGTAGCCATTTTCACTGTAGCGTTCGGAATGTTAATTACTTTGGCATTGTTTTTATTGCAGCTGATATTGTTTCGAATTATACTTTCGAAACCTCGTTCGTTCTCTTTCTTTCTTTTAAAATATTTGAAACTTTGACTTTATATTTCCCAATGTATCAAACTGAAGCTTAGATTACGCGTTCGATTTAAATAGAAAAAAAGAACTTTACGGCACGCTTTCGTTTTCTTCGGGGCGTAAACGGGTTAAAAGATCGTCCCCCCATAAACGACGCGAGCCAGCGAGGAATCCTGCGATAATCTAACCGCAGGAGGAGATCGCAGGATTCGAAAGGGGCGCGCGGACTTTTGAATCGCGAGCCAATTATCACCGTCGAATTTCCAAAAGCGTCGAGCATTAGAAAGTCGCCGACTTCGAACGTTGATTTACAATTTCCAGATTTTCTTGCGGCCGGGTATATCGAACGATCTCGCGGGTAATCGTACGCTCATTACGCCGCTTGCATATTATTTACTTTCCTCGCGAAGCGAAGCCAGCATCCCGGCTGAAGATGCGTATCGCGCATGAAAACCTTGCTGGAAGAAGGGAACAGCGCGGGGGAAAGGCGGAGAGAAAGAAAGAAAGAGAGGAAAAAAAAAAGGATCGTCGAAGAAGAAGAAAAAGGGACAAGCCGCTCGCGTAGAAAACCGATAATTTAAACAGATTTTTCAGCGTGACATCGTTACGCGACTCGGCACGGCATTCCGTGTGCTTTCGTGCCTCCATCCTTGTAATGACATACACCGTGCGATACAACGAATATCGCGTATCGATCTGGCATTATGATTATTATTGCGTTATACGCCTTGCACACGATTGAGACCTTCGTTTGCAACACGTATCAAACACGCACACACCTGTATGCACCTTCGATTCTGATTTTATGCTCGTCCCCGCGAACGACGTACGCGGTAAAAATCGCGATACCGTTGATTTTTTATTAAGGAGAAGAAAGAAACTTTTTGTCCATTCGTTGGGAGAACCAAGGGTCGTAACCGTTACGATTATATTTTCTTGGTGAAAATATTTTTGGAAACGAGGAATAATTATGAACGATGAATGACTTATTAACTTATAATATTTATTGATGGGAGGAATTTGTTAGAAAATGCCAAACAACCATAACTTACATGGTATCTACAAGCTTATTTGATTATATCTGTTTACAGTACAGCTACCGACGTTCGATCTACCCTTTCTTTTAAATTCAAAATAAAAAAGAACAAGGTAAATAAAAATTTATCTATGAAGTTATCATAATAGATAAATAATTTGTAAAAAGGAAGTTGGTTTACGAAAATACAGAGGTACAGAAAGCATAGAAGGTGTCAATATAAAGAAAGAGTTAAATAAAACAAGGTTCTTTAGACAAATGGATTTAAGTTTGAAGCTTTTGGTAGCAAACAACGTTATTTTATTTCTCGACGAATTAATGAAAATGCCAATATGCAGTGTCTATTGTATGGAAATTATTTTACATTGAATGTAACTAATTACATTTGTGATAAAGTAATTAATTATTTATTTTATGTTAAAAACTAAAGTAAAAAGACCTAGCAAGATACCGGTTGCATCCACCATACAGTGTAAATTTCAAATAGTAAATGTATAAAATGGCATTAAGAAAATATTCGATTATAAAGGATTAAACGTTAATGGTAATTTAATGATATGTCTTCTAAAATACTCCATAAGAAGAAGGCTATGCCATCGGGAACAAAATTGATTAAAGATAATTTGATTACAGGGTGTTGATTCAAAATATTGTGTAACATTTTTTTAATTAAATGCTATTTGAAGCGTTTAGAAAACAATAATGATTTCAATCCAACTGTATAAACTGTAAATGCCTGGTAAATGTCATGGATATAATACAACATATTTGTTGGAAATAAAATTAAAACGAATTCTTTTCAAAGTTAAAATTAAAACAAAAAGGATTAACCATTATAATAGTATGCCATATTTTCAACTGAATATAGAAATATCAATATTTTATATAATGATAGATTTAAAATACTATCAGATGTTATGAAAATATCACAATTACCTCTTGACTATATTGTTTCTTAATCAAAGATGTTACAAAATATTTATAAGCATATATATCTATAATATAATATTTACAATTTAATCTTGTGCCTCGATCATACTAGCTTGCGTAAAAATAGCTTCTACACACAATGTAAAATGTGTAATTAACTAATGATGAGCAATAAGGTTTCTAAGAAGTTCCCTTCTAGCACCCCCCTCCTTTCTAGTAACCCTTTGCACTCGAAACATCTTTGGATACGATTGAATCTAAATCTCTTTTCCAGTGAAGCTTCTAAAATTTGAAAGCCCTATTTGGATAATAGACAATTACAAATGCTTGTAATCTATTTACTTTCATTTCTTTCATTAATTAAATTTCACATTTTAAAATATTCTAGTTGATTGCAAATGTCGCCCCGGAAGCGCCGCTCGAGTGCAAAGGGTAATTCAATCGCTTCGACCAAAGCAAAGAAAATGCTTCGAATAAATGGTAACAGCTGTCTAATCGATGTTCTTAAACTCGTATTAAAAATATTTTTATCCGTTCAGATCCCCTCGAGGTTAAATCTTGCACGCACCATTGATTACCGATGTAATTGGACGTTAAATACTTTATAATTGTTTTAATTGGATGTTTCCAATGATACAGGTACACCGGCGCAATAAACCGTTTGAAAAGAGCAGCAAAAACGCTCGACTAGGTCAAGAAACCTTATTTTAAAATATGTTCAACTCGATTCCGTCCCCGCTTGACCCGGCTACTTATACAGCGTGTAACAAAAAGATCCATTTACAGTTTCATTCGTAATTTGGCGCTGAACATTAGTAATAATTTATTTTTGGTACGGCTTTTCATTTCTACGCAGTAACGATATGATAGATCCACTTGCTCAAGTGACTGAATTTTAATGTTACAATGAATATTTAATTGTATAGTTACAGCACTGTGCGGAGTTGTTGTTTGTCTTTTGTTTGAATGTTTGATCGGCAACAAAAGAACTGTAGGGTCAGTCGAAATGTGGCAGCAACATAAGAGAGTTCCATACTCAATATTTTTACTGTGGCTTGTTTAATTATTGAAATTCCCGATTAGTGTTTAGTTGTTAGAGCTCTTACTTTCGTTTAGACGTTACTTCCCCAATATTGAATTAAACATGGGCAGACAAGCAGGTTTATCTTAGTACAAAAGAAAGTTTCTGTCTTTTTGTTACAGTTAAAAATTTAGTAAAACCACAAAGATGTTTACTTTGCACAAATGAGAAGACTTACAAAAAAACCAATTTCAGATCAATTTTCTCAGCGTTTTTGTTAAATAATGAGATAAGTGACAGCCAAACAAAGTATATAGTTTCGAAGTTAAGAGCGAAAATGTAAATGGATGTATCACTTTGTTACGCACTGTATGTCACATTTCATTCCCTCCGACCTGACCTCTCGAATCGCGCCATTATCGACTAGACTGTCACGTCGGCGTGCAACGACGAGGCCGTTCGATTATTACGACGAATGCACGTATCGATGGCGCAAGCCGTCTGAATTTATTATGCACCGGTCAAATTAAAAAGGATGTGGCCGACTCCAACGTCCACTTCCTCTAATCGTAACAGCGACTGTGGGAACGCTGGTCGATGTACCTTCGTGGAGAAGCCTATTGTCTATAGTCATTTATCAATGGTTGGTTAATGACGCGAGCCTCGAGTGCAAATTGTTGCTTATTGTTGCGCCGAGCGCGAAATTACACCGCTAATGGCGCACGCTTAACGCTTTTCGTATGGAAATTGAAAAATACATACCGAGAGCACGGTTTTAAGAAGGCGAGTTTCAAATTGTCGCGCCTATCAGTTGTGTGTACCCGTGGATTGCAACATTCGCACTACCGTTCAAATATGTTCAATCGTTTACAGCAGGAGGGGAGGAGCGGCGCCTTGTTAACAAAAGACAGAGAAAAGCATGTAAATTTAGATAATATTAACGGAATATTATTAACATTATTGACTGCCACAGTGAAAACAGACGTGTATGGTAAGACACTCATAAATTGCAATTATTAAAGCTTCTGCCGATTAATTTTCAAATGTAACCATTTGAATTTCAAATTTGCAGTATTAGTCTAATACTAGCAATATCCACGGTTTAGTTTATCCTTTCTTTTATCAATTATTTAATTATATAAAATTTGAAGCGCTGGTCACCGGTGATCACCCTGAGTTAGGTATAATTTTACTTATACAGTCGATTTAAAGAAAAGTGTGATTAAAAAGTTATGGAAAAATTTCATTAATTACACACGCAATGTTCACAATCGATATTTGTTAGTGAAAACAAAAGCGGCGGAGAGAAATTAGAACATTTATAATTAAAAATCATGGATCGAATACTTGAAATGAGTAATTTTTCTATCTTAAATGCCTTTTTTTATGTAATTTACAAAATAAAGGTTTTCTGAACTTATGCGGTACCTTAATATTATTTTATGGGCCATAGGATGACCTGTGGATCAAGGGTTCGCCATCACCGATGTAAAGGATCGATATATTGAAACCTTGAGCAAACGCAATAAGCAGATTTGAGCATGAAAAATTGCAACGGGAATCAACCCCTTAGTGGCCAGAGCCTTTCCCAGAAAAACAAGTTGTTCCTTTCAATTCAATTAAAATATATCCTTCAAAATGGTATAAAAATTAAACTAAATAGAAGAAGGCATATTTGTTCGTGAAGGGTTAATGGAAGATATAAATTCTGTTGTACAACAACTGCATTATTTTGTTAATAAAACTCGTAAAGAATATAATATGGTATAATGGAACACGATGAATCAATTTTGTAGAATAAGATTACAGAATAATCCAATACAATAAAGACTTCACAGTCCCTATTAACGTATTATTTACCGCTTTAAAAGAAAAAAATTAACACTGTTACCTTGTAATTTAATAACAATTAACGGTTAGGAAGAGTGACCCCTATTTTCAATTTCCTATTGATAGTAGCGTAGTTAAACTTTCATTATTTGAACAGTTTCATAGGCGAAAAAGTAATAATCAAAAGTTTGCTAATCAGTTTTCAGTCAACAACTGATAAGCTATTGGCTTCCGGTAAATAAAGTGTTAATAACCCTCGTTAACCGTTCCAGATTAAACTGACCCAAAATGCAAATCTGATATTTATCAATTCGTTAATAAAACATTCCATTTTTTGTGAAATCTAATCGTTTTTATTAAAGAACTAGATTTATTAAGATTACGTTTCTCAAACTTTAAAAAGGAGCAGATCAAAAGGTATCGTTCGCGGCTGAACAAAAGTCAAGGAGACTTTCCGTGTAACCGTTCGATTTTCGGCGCACGAAGGTCCGATCGAAATCGACCGGTATCTGGCGAACGATCGATCGGCGCACGAACTCGGTTATCGGCTCTCTGATCGCCGTTAACGAAGGTTTCACGGTGGATTTTCGAAAAATCGACTCGTAGCGCGCGCTGCCTCTTTCCATATCTTTCTCTCTTTCATTCGTTCGCTATCGAGTCTCCTCTTTCTCGCTTTGGTACACCCACGCGCAGCGCAACAACGAAACCGGCCGGCGGCTAAGAGAGAGTGTATTTCTCGCTTATTATCCTTTCCTTCGATTTCCTACCGTAAGGAAAAAGAATACGGCTCGGATGCTGGCGTACGTACGTATCGACGGTATCGTCTGTGCCCTCGGTTGTGTGTGACTCATGTGTACCCGCCGCAAAAAGATTTACAGCTCATTACCGATTTCATAGCCCACAGTCACGATCGATCCTGCCACGGGCGTAACTTTCAAATCCGAACGGTCCACGTTAGCCGGCCGGATTTCGCGCCAAAATCAAACTTTCTGTTCCCTTACCTCGTTTAAACCGGTGGCGAACGTCGATCTTCGAGCAAGCACAACGATTAGACACCTTGGAAACACACGAACGTAGTACTTTGTCCTTCGGGATCTCCCACGATGCGCTCGATGCTGATCGTAATCGAGAAGTTCATAATCAGGCGAGTCTAGCGATCGTCTGGACAAACGTGGGTACACTAGGGGGATCCTTGGATCGCGGGTCACCAGGCAAGTCACTAGACCGGACAGACCCGCGGACACACGCTATTACCGCGACCCCCGGCCACGGCTTGTTACCGGCGAAGACAATCGCGACGGAGCATAACACTGGGTGGTCGATGCGTGTGTACGACAGCCACCGGGACCCGGCGTTAACCGCTCCACGCCAATGCAAATGTCAAACGACGACGACGTTGGCTCGGTTCACCGTCGCGCCAACAGCGGTGGCCGTCGTTCGCGTGGGAGTGTGACATAATACAACCAAGCGTCGAGTGATTTTCGGGATCGTTCCTAGCTGCTCG
The DNA here is from genome assembly GCA_022405125.1 of Anthidium xuezhongi. Classification (NCBI taxonomy): domain Eukaryota; kingdom Metazoa; phylum Arthropoda; class Insecta; order Hymenoptera; family Megachilidae; genus Anthidium; species Anthidium xuezhongi. The sequence continues at coordinate 1,768,827 of CM039645.1, read as the reverse complement.
ATCTTTCGTCACAGGGATTCACGAAATTGTTTGGAATACAAGAACGACACGACACCCCCGGCGCACCTTGCCCCCGCGTTCGTACAGACGTTTCTCCCCCGGACACGATTTCGAAATTTATCGAGAATACGAGGATCCACAGGTGGAAACGTGCGCTCCGTGCTGGTCAGGCGCGTGTGTCCAACTCGTTCCCGGCAGCCGGCTTGGCTGTCCCTCGCGTGTTCCGTGGTGCACGACTCGAGCGCGGACTGAAGTCGAGCGCGCCGTGAGGTGAGCGGAGGTGACTTGCGACTCGACTCGACTCTGCTCGACTCCCCTCGACTCCGCTCGACTCGACTCGGCCCGGACCGAACCATCGCCGGCCACAGTGGCGGCGCCCAGGCTTTCTACGTTTCTGTCGCGATATCCCGTCCACAGGTATACCCGTGCCACGGACGTAACCACGCCGAAGGATGCCCCGTATACTCTCTATCGCGCACCCATCCTTCTCTTTAACTTGGCCCTACCTCGGCCTTTGTCGTCTCTCTGTTCGCTGTTCTCTCGCTCTACTCGCGGCCTTCTATCTGGCCGCTTCGCTCCGTCTGGCCTCCCCATCGCGCGACCACGTCCTCGTGGTTACGCCCGTGCATAGGCGGCATCTCTGCGCCATCGCTCGACCGTTTTGCGCCGGGACCGAAGGGTTGCGATCTTCGGCCCAAGGAAATTGACAATTGACTAATTCAATTTACCTATATCACAGTATTTTAATTACTAAACAATAACAATTTTAAGCTCAAGTATCACGTATATTGAAACTTTCAATATGAAAATAAGAAATAGTTTGATATTTCATTTAAATTGTTGGATCTCTCCATGGTCCGTCTTCTAAAGATAAATAAACTAAAAGTTATTTTTGAATTTCTTGCAGTAAAATCCCTCGAATTTCAAATGTTCCAAGCGTGAAAAGTAGAAAAGTTAAAAAATTGAGCACTGCCTTGGGACGTTTCTTTCGTTTACAACCTTCAATTTTCGTAGACATTTTAATGGCACTCGATGAAATTTAGGCCTGGGAAGCGCACTTCGGCCACAAAGGAAGAATGGTAAAGCTATTGCATAGACATTGATGCGGGGGTATTTAATCCTGAATTGTTGAAGGTTCCAAAGAAAAACAACATACTGTAGTGAAGTATCTATTGTACAACATTACGAGACAATGGAAGCAATGAAAATAACCGATTGTGAGTTATTTAAGAAGGATTAGCGGATTCCGTGGCCGCGACTACTTTCTTTCGCATTGTTCCAGGAAACTGTGTCCAATGAGACACGTTCCATGCAAAATAGTCACGCGTTTATTTAAAAGTGAAATGCCCCGTTGCTTCTGCATCGATATACAAATTCATTTCGATTCCGATCGAACGGGTTCGCGAGAATATTATTCCCCTCGGCCTTTTTGACACGCTCGACGCCGACGATACCGATCTCCGCGTTTCTTCAAACAGCGCGCCGTCGTTATCGATAAATTCGATTTTTTCGCTCGGAATCCCGTCGAATCGTCAAGAAATTTTCCAAGCGTGGAACGCTAACGAGAGTCGTTCGATAACGAACGAGGACTAAAAGGCTGGGCGAGCACGCCCAGCCTCGGGATTGTCCTTTTTGAATTTCCTCCGGGGCCCGTAATGCCGCGTTACATAATTGAAAGCGTAGGAAGCGGATTGATTAACACACGCGAGAGGAGAAAGGTTGCATCCATATAGATTGGTGGTGGCTTTTATACGAATCGCGAGAACCGACGACTCTAGGAGTCCACGTGGGTGTCGTCGCAAGCGTGCGAAAAAAAAAGAAGAAAAATAACCGCTAGCGGAGATTATAGACCGTCGCCGGCTTCGTCGTCGTCCGCGTTTCCAAGAGAACCGTCTCTTCCCGGATAAAGAACGACGGCGACAACGAGACGCGAATCACGATCTACCAAATCGAACGGATCGCGCGCGTTTTATTCCCGTTATTAGCACGATCACGAGGGTAATTATACGCTTTATATTCAGCCCGTTTCTTGCGTTAACGCAACACACCTGGCTCGCTTTAACGCTTCGTTAACGTTGAACGCTTCGTTACGGGGGAACCTTGTTCCACGAAAGTAAGAACTGACCGGCCGAGCGCGTTAATTATCGGGAAACACGAAACCCGTGACAACCACCACGACGAACTGTAATTCGATTCGACTTCTTGAATCGTGCAAGTGTCGAGGTTTCAGGGATATTATGAATTCAATTTGCCTCGGATATGAAGAAATATAGATAACCCTGGTACAACACGGTCGTTAGGTTCATCGAAGATATGATGTTATGTGGAACGAGAAAAAACTAGAGCCTACGATTAGAGTAGCGTTTGGAAAAAATTTACGAAACGAATACTTTTTTTTTTCCTACAAAATCTGATGTTTTGGCTCGATGGAAACTATATCGTCGGAATGACGTGTTATAAGAAAACCTTCATCATTTCTTCGAATCTTGTTACACCTAAACCGTATAATGTCGTAGTTACCTTTAATATATTAAGAATTTCACTATTTTCGATAAAAATATATCAATGGTTTATACCTTTTTATTACACTTTTGTGCAAATATTATTCGTTACTTGAAGTTTAGAAAACGAAGCCGGGAGATATTTGAAATTACATCTAAATTGTCACTATCTCAGCGTTTTGTCAGTCGAAATGAAATATACATATGTATAGAGTTTCAATTCTTTTCTGACCAAAGTTTGTCCGCATACTTTAAGGAAATAAATGAAGAAAAATGTCACACAGAGATAGGTGGTTTAGAATTTTTGTATTAAAAAGTTATGACAAAAATACCAAACACGATAACAATATTTACTCAGACTGTGAAGCCATTAATAATCACAATCTTAAATAAATATCCAAGAATTTGACAGTCTGTTTATGTGTTTGTGATAGTTTATGTAAGAGTAACTTTTATATAGTTTCTTAACTCTTTTACAATAAATTTTCATTCTTGTGATTGCAAAATTTGCTAATACAGTTCAGGAGAAAGTAAAAATAAAATAAAAATTCTGTTTAATTTTTTGCAAAAAAGAACATAAACAGTGATTTCACTTACAATGCTAAAAATTTATCCAATAATTCTTATAGCCTTAGTGTATCTTATAATACATATACATATTAAGATAATTAAATATTATTAAGTTAAAATTGTACTCTATATTTTAAATGTTTTTCAAATTTATCCTCCTTAACAAATTACCTGAATATTATAAAAGGGGGTTATATTCCAACAAAGAAACGAACTCCCTTGCTTTGGAACGACACAGAAAACTGCAGATATCTAATCAAAAACAGAAAATTAGCTTTTGACTTTACCCCGCATATAAAATTAGCACAATTTTCGAAAGTTACCATTTTCAAAAAACAAAAGTTAGAAAATTACATTGTACATAACGTTAGGTTGCTGCTAGATGATCCAAAAATAGCTTATTTCGTCGCGTTATGCGAGGACGGACTTGTGCGACGAGAAAATTTCAATGAAAGAGAGAATCGTACAGAGAATTTTGGGACAAAAATACAAAATGTATACATGTATGTGCTAATCATTCATATTTTTATGCCACAAATTTCAACTAAGTTAGCTAAAATTATTTGAGAATTATAAAAAATATATTAGATTTTATAATAAAACAAAATAAGACAATATTAATGCTATCAATAAGAAATAATACTACAATAAATGCTTCGACCAAACCCCAATTACGGATAGATTTTGCTTTTTAAAGGAAAAAAGGAATTTTGTAAGTTGGGAATTGAAATTATACATACATTTGAAAATATATTCCATATTTAAAATGTAGCAAACCGTATTTGACAGAAAATCAATGAAAAGAAGCGAATTATACACAAGAATACTAATTATTACTTTCTAGATTACGATAAACGAATCATTGTAATTAATCCTCTATCGATTTCTAATGGTAGTATTCTTATATTCGTATTCTTTGCCCATCTCATAATTAGATCAACATGGAATCTGAAATTTTATTTTTGTCCATTGCATTCCGCGCTGTGCATCGCGGCGAGCGTTGTTCGCGACGAGCACGTTACAAATGCCCCGACGTAACAACAGAGGGAGGTATGCGTGAAGGGGGTCAACGCGTCTAAATCGCAACAATAAACGGAAGAAGAACGACATTCAAAGAACCGTAAAGTAAACCGAGGAAAAACATCACGCTCGGCCGGCCTTCGTTCACCTGCTCGTACGCGCACGAAACAAGCGAGTAAGCGCGACGCGCTCGTTAATGCGTTAGGAGGCGAATAACGTCTGTCTATGCGCCGGGCATAAATATTTATACGATACACATGGACCGTGATGGAACAAAAAAAGGAAAAAATAAATGATACAGCGGTAGCCCGCCACGGAGATCCCGTGAAAATGATCGTACTGGAAAAAACGATTACTCATACATCAGCCGGCTCGGAGAAAATGCTTATCGATGAAGATTAACATACCGCGGTGTGCTTATTTATTGCGCAGCTAGTTACAAGTCAATTCCATTTTTCTCGAAGATGCAACCTTTAAGGCGATGCTTCCGGCGAATTTGTTTAAGGCGATGGAACAACGATGGCGAACCTGTGACCCGCGGCTCGGACACGCGCAGACTTTTTAATCCCTTGTCCTACGATACCGAGTCATAGTCGGTCAGATGTCACCTTCCAATTTTATTTACAACTTCATTTTAAGTTTAATTGCAGTTATAATTAATGTAGCCAAGGGCTATCAAATGCGAAGAATAAATATTTTATTCACTTTTTGGCAGTGATTCCTTGAAATGATTGACATGGCATGTGAAGACGTTAATTATTAACACGTTTTCTGCCACAGTGGATACAGACGTGTGTGGTAAGACACACTTAAACTCGAATTATCAAGAATACTATCGATTCATTTGCATTACCAGCCTAATCCTAGCAGTATCCAAGGTTTATTTTATCTTTGGTTTTGTTAATTATTCGATTATATAAAATTTGATGCGCCGGTCACCGGTGAACATCGTAGCAGTCAACGTGTTAAAGATACAATCGTGGGGCGTAGCACAAGAAAGATTGGAAAACACTGGTTTACTACCTTAAATTATTAGCATACCATTAACACTGTCCATAGTTCTGTCCGCCTTTTCAATTATGTTTTGAAATGCAAGTCATCGATGAGCACGTGGCAATCAACGCTGTCAAGTTGTGGTGAAAATGGACACGTGTAGTGAGATATGTTACTATTAATTATAATTTTTCAAAAAGCTTTGAACTTGCTGCCATATCGATACAACAGCGATGATATTTAATATCTTTCTCCTTTTTATTTGATTAATTATTCAATCGTAACAAGGTCAAGGTCTTAACCCCTTTGCATCTCTTCGACGGGTGCGTCGGTCAGAGCTAAATGCTTATTACTGTAACATTAAGACACATAAAAAATTCAAATGTTACACATAATTTGTATCGAACTATTCCTGAACGTGGCAATTATAATTATAATTAAACTTTAAATTTAACTGCACTACGAAAATACTAGGTAATGTTGTTATATTCGAACTGTGATGTAGGTCACATGAATTTTTTTAATAACCAAATCAGAATATTCAATTCGCTGAGAAAAAAAGTGAATGAAAGGCGAAGCTGACTAATCAACGGGTTAACAACAGCCATCGCTACTATCTCCTGCCATTTCAGTTAAAAAAATTTATTTATTCTCAAGTGAAAATCAGAATGTGTATTCTAGCCTTTTGTTCGAAACGAACAGAGTAACCTTGTTGTATGCTCTTTATCCTAACTTGATCTAACAATCAGCTGAATAGTCAGCTACATCTGCTTATTACACTATTACCATCAAGAGTTTAACATACAAATACGCTGCTTTCGTTAGTTCAATTGTCTCAACCAACCTATTGAAATATTCTTAAAGAACCTCCCCTATCCGAACATCAATTTGAATGTTTTATTATTCATAATTTTATTATCGAAACAGAGTGTTTCCTATTAGTCACAATTTTTACATCGTTTATTGACAGCGTCAATTAAAATTTTCTACTAATATTAGAAAATAAAGTATATTTATGAATGGATATAACATAGAGATTAGAATGGAATTTAAATTGACACGTTCTCAGATCATTGTCAGAGATCTTTTAAAGTAAGTTAGGTGCATTGTCTTATAATTATTTCTTGATTTTTCCTACAACCTTCTTCTATCTATTTACAAGATCTTTTGCGAAGGATTTAAAGAAATTCTCGTATTTTTCAGTTCAGAAATGTGTATTCACTTTTGGTTTTCTCTACTAGGAAGCAACAAAAATGGATTTGAGTTAGTCTGATCCTTAAGTACAGAACTATTACTGTACTTTTGCAAACATGGTATCATTACCCTGTACTAGAAAAGCTGATTCTCTGAAATGAAATCTCACATCTAAGTAGTCGTAATGCTCATCGTCGGATCCATTCGTTGAGCAGCATCACTACCACCACTGGATCCGTCTTCTCTGTGGTTTCTATTTTTGAAGTCTGTCCACGAAGTGCCCTGATTATTCGTCAATCTTCTATCATGGTAAAAGTGAATATAGTAAGCTGTGTCCCCACTCTTCGATTTCTTTCTGTCTATTAACTCTTCGCGTTGGAATAATAAATGCAATAGGTCGATTAAATGTAACAATGATTATATGTAATATGTCAATTAATTTCGCAATTTGGAAGTGTTTATCTTTCCTTTCTATGATAAGAAAATTTGTGGAAAAATCATCTGTAAATTAGTTTCCAGCACAAAGGTTTAACCGCTTTGTTGTTTGAGTGAAGATGAGTATACCCTACTTCTGAAAGAGAGTATTACCGTACTAGTGCCAATTAAATTGTGCTAATTAAATTGAAAACTGGCGCCGTAGGGGAAGAAAATTTAACCCTAACTCCAATCACTCGTTCCAACCCCTTGCCAGACTTTGACGAGTCAGACTCGTGACACGTCTTACGCTTCGAATATTATAAACCTGACTTTTAGTTTTATTACAATTCGATTTTAAGTGTAATTCCAACTGCAATTGGTATGGTATAACATTAGAATTTTCTTTGTTTGTTGTAACGTTGCAACAATAAAAAAAAAAGGAAAACATGATGTGGCAAGGGGTTAATACTGAAGAATTAGTACACATTAAAACCTGACGAATATTCGGTTTAGTAATTATCTCAAGGCGAACTGCTTTTCAGCAATTACTAATCAAATTACTAACTTATTAGTGATGCACAATGAACTAGGTCAATTACCGTACCCAGATACGATTGTCTGGTAACTTTCGAGTACGAAACTAACGACAGGACTTCCACCCCCTACGTTTCTCCTTGGAAAGGCTAACATGCTCGGTACTGTACCAACGACGTGCCGTATTAGCGCAAATTGACCTTTAGAAGCGACATCCGTTTGCTCGTCTCGTGGCGCGACGTCGCGAGGGGGAGGCAAATTGCTGAACGGGCCTGCCCCGGGAGTCGCGGATGACGCCGAAATAATCGAGTAAAACCGTACGAAACGCGAAAGCGCCCTGCGCAGGGGCGAACAAGAGGAACAGGGAGTACATGAATACTCGGTAAGAGGTAAAAAAATGTGAAAGAGGATCCTTTGAAAACGAAAGAGACGAAAAGAAACGTGGTGAAACGCGGATTAACAAAGGAGCGAGACGAAGGATGTACGTGGGATCGAGTGAAAGAGATGGAAGGAGGGTTGCGGAGGAGGAGGGGGAGAGGGGGGAGAGAAAAACACGGTGGAAAAAAGAGAGGTAGGGGGGCAGCGTTTCGCGGGAAGGACGAAAGGAGCAAGGGGGGTAGGAAGAGAGAGGAATATGGTACAGCAGCGAGTGGCGTGCATTCTCGCGCACACGCTTCCTCCCCTCTCGCGTGAACGCTCACGTGTGCACGTGCAAAAAGGTGAGTTGCACGTGTGCGTGTACAAAGTAGGTCCACGAGAGCGGAGGAGACGGCGAATGAATATCGCCGTCCCCTCGCGAACGGTGCGACCAATCCGCGCGTAGCGCGAGCTGCGTGAAGGCGGAACGCGGCCTCTTCGCGTATATCTGCGTATTTATTATTCAGTTTGCAAATACCTGGCAAAAATGATCTCTCTCCGCGCGCGCGGCAACGGCGGCGGCAGGCGGCTTGGATGTGCCTCGCTCCTACGAAACCGGCCCGTATCGGCCGGGAGGTGGAGCCAGAAAGTTGGAGCGGGCCACTGACAACATATCGGCCGTTAATTTGTTAGAAACGCCACCGGCACGGACGATTGCACCGCGGTACGCAAACCTGCATCCACTTCTACAGATATCGGACGACGCGCACGCTCGTAAAGTCCTCCTGGAGCCTGCCTCACCGAACATGCCAGCTTTTCCCGGGGGAAGTTGAGGGTACAAGGGGAGGCGGTCCCATCGTTCGTCTCGATGCTAACCCTCCGCGAACTGGCTGAGGTGCAGTTAGCCCTGCACCCCTCGAACTGTTACATTTTAAAGGATATCGTTGTACCCTAGTTAATATTGTGAGATGAATGGTTTATGATGCGTGTTGCGACGGCGCCGGTATGTTTGGAAAACTCGAGTGACTGAGAAAGTTTGAACGAAGAGTGTTTGGGAACGAGAGATAGGAAAGTATGTATATGTTTTTACGAGTGCAAGCCATGGGTGCAAGAGACAAAGTGCAAGCGAGATGAATGCAAGGGGGTGGAAGAATATATAGAGTGGAATTTTGGCGAATGGGCAGATTTGGTGAGAAAAAGCATCAGAGTGAGAATCATCAGCGAGCGTACAATGTTTTAAATATATATTATTATTAACCAGCGCAGCGTTTTGTTAATTAACTTCCCCATTCCCCGAGTATCCTACAATATTGGAACCGCTTATTCGAAAGAGTACTCGAAGCACATAAGCGTTAGTATTGGAAAAGAGATAATTAAATAACAAAGCTTTTACATTTTTACGATATGACTTTGAAAACTAGATTGCGAACGAATAGAAAACCCGAAAGAAAATTGGGGTCCGCTTTTCAAACATTCACTGCCTTGCCCGGCGACGCAGTCTCTTGAGATTTTGTTTAGTCAGAGATTCATTTTTGTATAAATTAAATATTATTATACCAACAACAACCATATACTAATTAATAATAAACATGCTATTAGTTATATCTTCTGCAGAAAGTTTTCTGCAGAAAATTTAATATCCTTTATTAAATAAGTATTGTTCGTAGTTTCAATAATTCTTCTTCGTTTTTATTGAAACTTTCACGCAAAAATGTGTCGCATCGATCGGCGAAGATGACACGAGCAAATCGTAAATTGTACGATCATCGAACAACGAAGTTCGAGGCTGTTTCGATGAAGACATCAATGCGAATTTTTTTAGAAGGTCTATCGAACACAATGGGGGAGTGAGACTCCGATAGTCCGGTAACAACGGGACTCGAACAGTAGCGGATTATACCGCGACTGGGAAGCACGGAACAACGTTGCTTGAAACGGTTTCGACCGCATCGATAGACCGATGCTGAATCTGAATGAGATTAATATTGAAATCGAAGTAGCCAATCGTAACGTCGATACGCAAGGTGTCCCCCATTTAAATGGCAAAATATATGAACGACCTTTGATGCATCAGTTTTATCCAATCTCTATAAAATTACACGATATACCAAAAAGTAATAGTTAGAAGAGATTTAAAGGAAAAGTTCGCATTTCTTTGTCCAGACACGTTTAAATACTGCCTTACCATGGTATTACAGTTTATATTAGGCACACTCAGTTTTAATTAATCTTTAATATTAATATTAATTATAGCCACAGTCAAATTAATTGTTACTCGAAACTTTAAAATTTGAAAATTCTAAAGTCTAGAAATTCCCATCTTCCCCCGCCCCCACTACCCCTGTTATCGTATAAGCAAGAGCATTAAACTGAACGAAACGAACACGTATGTAATTATTACCAAACCGGGATTAAACAAAAATAATTAACACTAAATATACCAAGCAGGTTCGAATGACTCCTTTTAAAATTTACTTTAAAATTGTACATTCATTGTTATTTCTTTAAATCAAGAATTTCTTTTTAAACATCAAGGTTTATGTCAAAGGGATCAAACGACCCCTTATGGTAAGAACAGGTAAAGTGTTAAAAAACGGCACGGTACATAAAGTACCCATCATTATCATTGCCAAGCTCGCGCACCTGGAAGAGTAAACCAAAGTACTAAAGTCTGCGTGATAAAATGACAAAAATCCGTTCGCTTCGTTGAAATGGCTTGCTCGCGCGATTTTTTCTATGAACGTTACTCAATACAACGTACATATTCCGACATTGTCCGTTAACGTGGCGCGTCTACTACGCCGGCATTGTATTCCGCCGTAATAGATTCACGATCGTAGGATAATCAAACGAACTGTAAAAAGGAGTCGGTTATATTCCCTGCACGAAACCGATGTTGATAAGACCTTACAGCCAAGTGATTCATTTCACCTAATACGTGTACGCGTCGAATGTCAATTGGAAATTACGTTACTCGATCGTGGCGGGAGTCCCTTCAACCCTTTCCACTCGAGTACCTTTACGGTGATTCGTCTAAACAGGTGGATAAAGGAGAAGATAGGAGAAGTCCAGCATATTTGGGGCACTAGTTTGTTTGAAGTACATCGTTTAACCCATTTGCATCGTAAGGAAATTTGAAATAAGGCCTTTATCACCAAACAGACTACAAGTAAAAGAACTTCATACTTCAGTATTATAAGAAAAAATAAATTATCAATATGTGATTTACGTTCATAGGTATATATTACTGATAATGGCGAAGATGTTTATTAGTAATTTTGTGCAGTATGGTAGTATTTGAAACGTTGAATGCGTAAAGCCACATTACATTTTCCTTGTTTTGGGGATTCTATTTCTATAATCAGAATTACTACTTTCATCTCCAACAACACCCTCCATTTCTATTTTTTAATTAACGAATAATGATAGTGACTATCAAAGTTGAGCGTATATATATGCTAATGATGCAAATGGGTTAATCTACTCATCTGCGTATTAACACCTTGACTGGCACAGTGAAAACAGACGTGTGTGGTAAGACACACTTTAATTTCAATTATTAAGGCTTCTGTCGATTAATTTTCAAATATAACCATTCAAATTTCTAGTTTGCACTATTAGTCTTAAACTAGCAATATCCAAGGTTTATTTTATCCTTTCTTTTATTAATTATTTAATTCTCCAGTGACCACCATGGCAGTCAACGTGTTAATTGACTATGGTTTTGGCAGAGTTTTTTAAACGTCTTGAAAGTATAAAATCGTGCTGTCAATTTCGATGTAAAAAATAAAATTTTATTATTTATAGAAAAGACGAAAAAGGAAAAGGGTGTACAGTGCTTTATACCTGAAATGTGAGTGCATTGTCAACGTGTCGGTTGTAATTTCGAAAGTTAACACTTTATCTACCGCAAGCCTATTAACCTCCTTTTTAATGCTACGAGTCGTTGATTGAAAACCGATTAATAAACCTTTGATTATTATTTTTAACATGTATACCGCTATTGAAATGATGAAAGTTAAGTGCATTAATTAAAAGAGAAAATAAAGGTCATTCCTCTTCGTTTTTAATTGATATCATTTTATAAACAAAAAACGTACGTTTCGTTCATAACACATTGAAAATGGGAGTTATTCTTTTAAACTTGAATTATTTTCAAGTTATAAAGTAATAATACTTATCTTTTTATTTTAGCATTGTAGATAATATGTTAAGTTCGTGACAACTGTAATTCAATTTTAAGTTCCTATACTGTAATTTACTTGCTTTTTTTTTTAAATAAAAGGAAATTACAATACCACTGTTCTCTAACGAAATCATCACTTTACATAATTTTTTAATTAAATAAAATTTATTTAACTGAAATCGGAACAAATATGTACCATACTTTCTAATTTTTTAATTTGACAGACAAGTTTCATCCCCAGTATCAATTTCTATTAAAAAAGAAAGAAAAAAAAGTCGAATCAGAAAGTTTAAAAAAAAAATTAACTTTGTTACAAGAAAATCCTTGAAAATAACCATTATTGTTAATACTTGTAAAAATTGGAGAATTCCAGAAACTTTGAAACTTAATAACATATTTTTAATTTACTCGTAATACTTTTCCTACCTGAAAATTGATTTGTTAAGGATGCGTATATTTTCGAACGAGAGGGTTGAACATTAGAATTTCATTATCCGCCTTGTTATTAAATTTCATTCCAACGGAGAAAGTAAAATTACGTCGGCACGCGTTCAAGCATGAAAAAGAAAAAAGATGATCGTCGTTCCCCGTCGATGCGAAACAGCGTATCGTTGCTTTCCTTCGGCCGCGTCCGCGTTTGCTCCTGCCATGGTCATTTACACCTTCCTCGCGTGTTTCTTGCACGCCATAACATTTCCGCACGCCGCGATATCATCTCGTTTTTCTCCTTTGCCACCGCAGGTTCTTTGAAGTTCGCCTGTACTTCCTGATCTTAAATACTTGAGGAAATGGCGATTTGATCGGACCCCGGGATTCCCTCTTTCGTGGAAGCAGTACGCGAACGAAGCCGGTTTATCGGATAAGCCCACGAAATGTAATCTTCTCGCGTGCTGAAGATGCTCGTTGGAATAGAGAAATCAAGATTGACGCCCTTTCTGCCGCGTTTCCGGCCACCGGATGAACAGAGCTAGTAGCGCGGTCTAGCATTGGTCAGACGGCCACCAAATTTGTCAGCGACGCACAGAGCGGAATGCAACGGACAAAAATAAAAAAAGGTTAGATTCAATGCCGATCTAATTACGCAATATTATCGTCAGTCGGTGAGCAAGGAATACGAATGTAAGAATACTACCATCAAAAATCAATAGAGGATTAATTACAATGATTCGTTTATCGTAGCCTAGAAAGCAATAATTAGTATTCTTGTGTATAATTCGCTTTTTTCATCGATTTTCTGTCGAATACAGTTTGCTACGTCTTAAATATGGAAAATATTTCCAAATGTATGTATAATTTCAATTGCCAACTTACAAAATTTCTAATTACTTTAAAAAGCAATTAAATAAAAACGGTTCGAATGTATCAAAAAATTATTGTATTACATGCTGATATAATTTGTTCCTACTACAAATTGGTGCACTGGATGTTATTTATCATTTAATTAGCGAAACCTGTCCGTAATCAGGACATTTCTTATTGTTCTGCTAACATTAACGTTTTATTGTAAAATTTAATACATTTTTTGTTATAATTGTTATATTCATGTAACAATACTCAAATAATTTTAGCTAACTTAGTTGAAACAATTTGTGCGCCATCCATGCATATTACGAGACAAACGAGCGCGTTCGTACACATATTTTTTTCAGTTTTGATGGCCAGCCATGTAAAGACACCTCTGGCCTTTAAATTTTATCGATCAATCTAAAGCAAAGCAACAATTCGTTCACACGTAGAAATGATGTTAAAGGAATAACAGTGAAGCCACAAGCGTGACGAATTACGAAGCATAACCCCGCTGATGTGTATCTCTCGATAACGATTCACGTCGCTAAATGACTTCGATAAATCATCCACAATCAATACCTTCATGAAAATACCATGACTCGGTGAAACGTTTATGGTCCATTCGTGGGATACGAATTTCTTCTTACGAATTCCTTTACATCAGCGTTCAAATTATTATACTTAACAACCATCATGGTTGTAAATAAATTAAATTTTATTAAACTCAAAACCAAAATGTATTAGGTGACATTTTCTAAATTTTAGAAAGTATATCGAAGGTACGATTAATATTTTTTTACCGTTGACGACTAATGGATTTAGAAAGACATGTAAAATAATTTTGTACGAGGTTCATAATTATTATCACCTGTATGAAAAAGATCTAAGTAGAAGCTAAAAATTGTATAAAACGCTACCTTGGCTTTTGTTTTTCTAAAATTGTCAATTAACATTTCAGCTCACATTAGAATAGTGTCAATTAACCCTTTTTGCTCGATCGTCCTCTCTGAGGGCGTCACGAAAAGAATGCAGATGATTTTTAAGGAAAATATAACTAATTTATCCTTCCAAATATTATTTAAATAGAATAATTATTCCTAATATTACATTATATTATCTACGATGGTACGTTGCTTACTATTTTACAACTAAGTATTTCTAAGTTGCTGGTAAATATTCTGAAAAAAATTTCCGAATTCAAGGGGTTAATATTTTACAGCAATTCTATTGATTCTGAACTATTTTGTTTTATACTTACAATTAGGTTGCTAAAATTCATGCATTTATAAAATATTAGAATATAAAAGATACATAAAAAAAATAATTCATAGAAGTAATTTATAAGTCTAATTTTAATAGGTAATACCAAATTTTAATATTAAATTTTAGCGCCAAAATTTTTAATAAGAAAACTATCTAATCAATCAAATTATTGTCGATGCATCATATTTGATAGATTTGAGTGACATTTGACCCAGCCAACTTCCGTGCCTCCGCTTTTCAATCTAATAACTGGAATATCCGTATCGCAAATTATTATCAGATCTGGTTATTCAGTTTCCAGCTACTTTTTCTTTCCATTCACCTCTCATTAGACCGTTTAATTAGCTACTTCAGCCTTTCGACTGTATCTCCGTCGGCTTTCTTCACTCCATTTCTCTTCAAAAACGCACGGTGCAAAGTTCACGGCATTTTACGCCCTACTTCCTTCGACGGCTCGTACCTTCAAACCGTAACACGCCAACCTCTCCCCCGAGGTGAAACGCGACGAATTAGAATCTGCTCGAGGTTTCACAGACGTCACACCCAACGTAACGAATGGGCCAACCGCTTGTGCCTGTAACCGGTGACGGACGTTTTCATTCCGAGAAACCCTTTTTTTTTTTTCCTCCTTCTCTCCATAACACGTGGAACACCTTAGCGAGCCTCTTCCGGTCGCGGGAACGTTGAAGCTGAATTTTCCAGGTGAATTATTTACGTGCCTGCTCGTGAAAGCCAGGTCTTCGGCCTCTCTTTCAAACTTTCATCGTCGCCATTTCAATCGTTCGCCTTATTCCATAGGCTGTTACGCACCATCATACCGGGGCTCCCCCTCCCCCCCCCCCCACCCCCCCTCTTGTCTTTTTTCATCCTCCCCGACAATGATCGGCTCGATTCCTTATCGCGACTTTCATCGATCTCCTTGTTTCTTCATTACTCTTCATTATTGCAATTGTTTTCTCGCAACGCGTCATCGTGAAAACACAGGTTTCAACCCTTCCGACGACAATGATCAAAGGTGTAACGAGACCAACCTCGAATCCAGGGTCATATTTTGAAAAAGTGACACGATAATGGAGGTTCACATTTAATCCTTTTCAGCCATAGTATTCGGTTGTTACTTATTGTTCGTGACTGTATTTTTATTTAACTGGAATTAATTAGTCAAAGTATAAAGAAATCCAAACGATAATAATAATGTTTTATAATAAACACTTTGATGTAAGACAAATAATACATAAAATATGTATAATTTACAGTGACTCTTAAAAATAAAACCTAAGTGTACTCAAACACTTCATTAATTTTGTAATAAATAAAGTTTCTGAAGTAATTTATTATAGTTTCCGTCCTTAAGTAATTGAAGTAATTAGTTCCTTTAGTTACTTTCAAATAACTGAAATAATTAATCGGTAACTAGTTAGTTACTTAAACTGTATTTAGTAACTTTAAAACTAACTAAATTACCTATTACTACTAACGAGGGCTTGCATGGAGAGTAAAACATTTGGAATATTAATTATAAATTTATCCTTGAACAGGTGAATCTTTCTGTTCGTCGATTCATTATAAATTTTTTGCGCGCCGCGTTATAGGCATCATTTTCATCAGCAACAAAGTACCACAACGTTCTTATTTTTTTTTTGTATTCTTCTCTTCAACATCGTCTTAGTTGGTTGTAGCTGCCGACCTCGTCGAGAGGGGTCTCCCAGCGTCGTTTCACCTCGGCCGTGTGCCCTCCTCCTCGCTAGGAAATAAGAAATTTTCTTGAGAGATGCGAGCGTTTGCGAGGGAGGAGGCCTAGCCAAGCGAACATAGTTAATTTAGATTGTATCGCGTGAGAAGCAGGAAATGACGAAATATCCTGAGTGCTGACTTATACACGCCGCATCGTGTGCGCCTGGGCTCTCCTCGTTCCTCGGCCGCCGTTGCTCTTCGACTCCTCGCGACCTCAGCCCCTTCTCGACACGCAAGGATGATACCTTTTTTCCTATCCTCTCGCTACCCTATCGCATCTATTTTTACGTTTTCCTCGCCACGCTTCCGCCCTGTCCGACCGTGAGAATTTTCGGCATCTCCCTCTTCGGAAGCAGATACGCCTCGCCTTTTATTTTTTTCGCGATCAGACTGACCGATTCGACGATAAGATTCGTTTAATTCCTCGAAATTTTCCGTTCAAACTTCCGGATTCGCGTTTTCGCGCTACAGGTGTACGCGGACGAGGAACGCTCGGAGGAATATCGAGGAGCGAATCGAGAACGATTTCAGACGAACGGAATGTTTTCGCAGCGGGCACAGGCGGATATGACGCAGGAATAATTTGTCACACGCGATTGGAGACAGAGAGCATAATGAAGGCTCGGGTTACGAGTAGGGCACAATCGGTTCGGAACAGGTATGGTACAGTCCGTTACACAAGAGCGTGGTCACGATATCTTTTTTTCGTTTGATTTCAACACAGCTTCGTGGCCCTTTATTTATTTACTTATTTATTTGTTTAATACAATTTTTTGTTGCGATATATTATTACTTTCCATCGCTGCAATGTTTGACAATTTAAAAAAAGAACAGATCGGTGTTATAACTTTATGTTACCACTTAATATCTTGACAAAATTATTTAAGACACTGATAGTCGAAAAAATTGTACAAAAGTACAAAATAATTAGAAAAATGTGATGATAACATTACTTATAATTATTACAGAATAACTAATTTTATATTTACGTCGAAAATACGTATGCTTTTTAAACTTTCTTTATCAAATAACTATACTACCATTTTCAAGTTATCCCTGAAGAAATTAATTAAAACATTTACGTAACAAAGATTGCGTAATCGAACCACGAATTTCATTGAAAAAAAAAAATTGAAAAATAAAAAAAAATTGTCTGGTGACGACTGATTAAACTTTGAAATGAAATCGCGCATTCTTTTGCGCCGCGTCTCTCTTCGAGGCTAGTAATTATATTTACTTCCGTGATATCCACGCTTTAATTGAATAAATCAAGCAACTTCAACGTTGAGACTGCGGGCGGAATTATAACGACGTTAATTTTAACACTATAACACCCAGAAGCCTCGGATGCATATTCATAAAAGAAGAAGAACAGTCGATTCCACCTAATGAAATATAATTAAATGACTAGAGTGAATTAACTGAACAAAGGTAGCATGATCAACTGCCGTTTAAATAGGGGCTAATATGAATGAATTAATGAAGCCTGATACTGCCTCTATCTTTATCACATTAAATTAATTGAAATTTCAAGTAAAAATGTTTAAATGTATTTTATGAAACGTGGTTCATTGAATTCTATAGGGAATTTTAATTCAACCTCCGTGTTCGCTTAATTCATCTCCATCTATTTGCTACTTATTTTTCGATCAAATTTTTGTATTAAAATTTGTTTGGTAATACATTGAGATATAAATATCGATAGAAAAAATTGATTTTTTCATAGTATTTTTAATGATCCATAACTATCTATATCGATTTAACAATAAAAACAACAGTCTTGTTGCGTAACATTTATATTTTTCTCAAGAGAAACAAAAAGAAATCGTTCTCCCTGTATGTGGTATAAAAATGCCTACGATAACGTATCGGTAAAAAACATTTAAGGTAATACCATACAGGGAGCCGTAGATGGCCGATTACATATTTATAAATTAGCTGATACAACATTAAGATATATATATACAAGTGCTTAATGCATGGAATAAAACTGGGTTTTCTTCGTTCCACTCCCATGAAGCTTGGTCACCTGAAGAGTTACTATGCCCAATTAACCCTTTGAGAACCGTACGCTTCCCGGGCATTGCCACTTCCGACGTTGCAATAGTTTTCGCCATGTAATCTTTTCGACTTCGTCAAAAAGCCTCGGTTCAATGTTTCTCCATTGTGCAATTAGAAAACGCGAAGACGTTAGATTGTAGAAATTATCGATATTCTGTTACGATAACGACCGATAACCAATTCAGGGAATATTTTTACTAAAATTTAATAAGGAAAAAGAAATAAAAAACTTATACAGTTAAGGGAGTATATTTGTTGTACTTTAATAAACTGCCACTATTTTCTATACTTAAAAAAAAGATGTGTTTTGTTGTAAATTTTGCAATATTTTTATTAATATCACTTTAAGTCTATAAAATAAGTAAAAAACATTCTATAGAATTTGTTATTAATACTTTATTTTCAGAAAGTCTATTAATAGATTTTAATTAATACCTTTAATCATTATAACCATAACTTAGCTAAGTTAATCTTTGGCTATTATTAAATTATGAAATAGTAGTGTAAATTTTTTTTAAATAAATTGGTAAATACAAATTCTTCAAATAAAATTTTTAATCAAATTTTGAATCAAGTTAAAGGGAAGTTGAATCCTGATCTTCATGGTTTGGGAGTGGGACCAGAGGCATTTTAATACTAGAACTATTGATATTCGATGTACATATATTTTCAAATTAAAAATAGAAAAATAAAGTTCAAATAAATTTCAATAAAAGCATCTTAATATCAATTTTGTAATTTAATATAAGATATTAAGTGAATCAAATTGAATTTATTTCATAACAAAATGAATTTTTGAATAAAAAATTCAACTTTATTGACTTAGGAACTATTCTAATCACGAGATTTCTGGCAATCACCCAAAGCGTTAATCGTGATCCATTTTGTTACCAGTTGTGTCTGACAAAAGGCAATGTTTTGTTACAGTTTCGAAGCAATAATTTACCTACAACGAAGAAACAACGAGCAACGACAAGAACCAATGGAATATGAAGAAATTGTTCGTCGTTTAGTAAGGATGCAGCATAAGACGAATAAATTCCTTGACAAGATTAAATATTCACAGTGTATTTCCATCCGCGAGTCGCACTCAACAGGTGCATAATTCCTAGCTCGGTCGTTTTAGATTCATTATTCGGTCACGTATTATTACCTTGACGGCAATCTTTTTTGTAATTCCGCGATTAAATCGCGTTCTGCTAAATTATTATAGCGACTCGCTACCGTTCGGCAGCGGCTAGGAGAGACGAGGACGAAAAAGAATAAGAAGAGAAAAAGGAGGGGAGGGGAGTGTTCGAATCCTTCACCTGTGACCTGGGCAGCTCACGATGTGTGACCGTCAGCGATGAATAAATTGAAAAGTCACGGAAACGGTGTGGCTCGAACGAAAAATAACACCACCCTCGTCCCGGTGTTAACGCGTTGAAAATAAAAGAGAGAAAAAACTAAAGGAAATCGTGAAACGTACGATTTCATTGCTATGAATTATACATCAATCAAGCCCCGTAGGGAACCAATTTTATTTGAATAGCTTTGCATTTCTGAACGTCCGTTTGGTTTTCGTTCGATACGCCCGCGCCATTTAAAAAGTCGCCATTATATTCGTAAGAGGCCCGTAATCGGGCATCTTTCCCTCGGGAGTGCAGTGAACAACGGAAAATTTACAATCCCAGTTGAAGAGCAGTTATAAGCACCCGGCGTTGAGCATCGATAATATTTCCAGAAGCTCATTAGCGATCCGAGAACCACGCTCCTCTTCTTCTATCCCCCTTCTTAATTATCTGTTACAACCTTAGCCTACGTACGTAGCCAGAACTCGTATAACAGCAGATCAGCACAACGATCAAACTCAAAAATAGTTCATGGGAACCCAGGTAAACTAATCTCCATCGCATTAGCGTTGTTCCATACGTATATAAATGTTCTTTCCAAGGAGGAAGCACCTGCACGCATCTTCGCGGGGTCATCACTTTCAAAAGCCACCTTGCCGCTCGTTGCCAAATGAATCGCGTTATTCTAATTAGTATCCGACCCACAAATCATTGAATCCTTGGATGGAAAAAGTGTCACTCGAACGTAAAATAAAACGTAATGTAAAGGAAGCCTGTTGATACATTTTTTAATGCTATCGATTATTCACTGAAAACTGATTAATAAATCTTTAAATATTATTTTTTAACGTATTAATTTAAAGGTTTAACAAGTTTACTAACACGTATATGGTAAGATACCTCGTAAAACTCTAATTATTAAGAACGCAATTAATTTTCTTTACCTTGCAATTTCATATTGACATCTTAACTGTCATCGTCATCCATGTATGGATGACACTTGAATTTCCATTAGAAATCGTCGCCCATATTATTAGAAATTCTGTAATTTATTTGATTGAAAATGTTCCCATCAGATATCAGATATAATAGATAATAGAGGTAACAAAATATTGTGGAAATAGACAATTTTTAGTACCTGCAACGTGGCAGTCAAAGACCTCCTAAAATTAACATTTTTATATGACAGAAAATAGAATCATGATATAAACCTTATATTTAATAAAAACATGTCAGACTTAACCACTTTTCTAACTCTAATCCAACTACTTTTTTATTTTCTATAAAATAAACTATTTTCAACTTGTACCAAATATGTGCAAGGCACTCAAGGTGTTAAATTAAATTATACCACAAATGAATTCAATTTTAAACAATTAAGTTTTCCAAAATTTCTATAATGACACCCTTATGTATAAAAAAAGGAACGAAAATATAGTCTCTGATTAGGCAAATAAAAAAAAAAGATCGAATTATATTAAATTTCATTAATTAATGAAATTAAATTTTGTGATGTGTTGAGTTGAATTAAAATTTTTTTTTATTTATTTAACAAAATTGCATTTAAAGAAGATCTGTCCCTGGTGTAGAAGAAATCTTAATAATCCAAACAGAGCATTTATTAAAGCTTCAAACTCTCTGGCTCATTTACAAGGGACGTAACGAACAGTAGCCCTAATTAAGAACGAATGCAAAACAATTACGACCAGTTAAACCGTATCTATCATCGTCCTGCCTCGTATCGCCTCTCGTCCTTAACGTAAACGCCTTATATAGGCGTCATGTAATTGAAGTTCTGATAATTCTATCTGAGAAATACTAATCTAGAATATAAAACACAATTCTCTTTATATTGAGTCGTTAAACAAATTCGTAGTATCTTTTTCCTTTTATTAGAATAAAATTTTGTGTCATTTTATTTGTTAGTGAGTAGTTACTTCCTTTTACCATAGCACTGCAATATTTTTAATTAAAATGATAAATCTCCGATTTAAAAAAATAAAATTATGAACTTAAATTTTCAATTTCACTTTCCAATATTTTTATTTGTTTAGCTGAAATATTATTCGATAAAACGAATGAAAATTCTGTTAAACATAATTTACTGTAATTTCTAATACGCTTCTAATATTAGATTGTGTTTTTCCTAATTATAATCAGTTTATTTAAGTTTCATGTAATAAGCTTCGAAACAATTTTAGGGTTTGAAGGATTAAATAGACGCATAATAAATGTGTAAAAAAGAAAAATGGTAAAACTGATACTTTTCAAAAAAAGAAAGCTTTTATCTTATTCTATATTTTCGGTTCGTTTACCAGCACGCAGTACCATTTACATTTACATTCGTTAACTTATAATTAGCGAAGAACATTTCCTTCCACGAACCATTAAACACCTGTGTTCATCTAGCCAAATTTTCATGATAAATAGCCGAATCAGAAAGGATCTTATAAAAAAGAAATTGTTATTTTAATTCCTTGTGCAAAATTGTCGTATTGTACATTCAGTAAATATTTCATTAAGTATCATGGAAAGATAATAATTAAACCTTTCGAAATTAATATTATATGTTATTTTGGATATTGTTTAATTTATGTACGAAACATAACTCAATTATTTTAACTAAAATTTTGAAATATAAGAGAATTCTGCATCATTTTATTCTTATTTCCCAACTTTCCTACAGTTCCTTTAAATATTGTTTGCCAATGTGTAAACATTTTGAAATTCAATAAACTTTAATTGAAATATTACGAAACTTTTCTTAAGTTTGGACCACGATTGACCCAGCCTTTATCGCTCAATGGTTAAATCATTTGAATAAGTTAATTACATTATTTTGAAGTCGTTACAAAGTACGTATAACATTTGAATTTTTCTTAAATGCTATAAAGCTTTACAAAGTTCATATATTTCACGAAGAAAGATGAAATGTACATAACAAACACTTAAGAGTAAAAAAGAATTAAATTATTCTGATATTTTACCATTAAAATTAAAAAATATAAGTTCAAAAGGTATAATATCAATTTATATTATTATCATACATGGGTGACACTTAAACTTCTATAGAAATTCGTTCACTTATTGAGTTAGAAATATTTATAGTAGGCTTTTGAAAATATGAGTAATAGAAATAACGAAATATTGTAAAAATAATATATAAAATTTGTTATTATTTAATGAAATTTCCACTTAGATTAAATAACCGATTGAACAATTGTTCAGATGGACACGAGTCTAAGTTGAAACAAGTGCAGGGAGACTGCACCGAAAGGCAGAAAAAAAAACTGTCTTCAATTTCTCTTCTACGAATCGGGGTTAGGCTAAAAGAGCTTGAAAACGTGGCCATTGTTAAACGTTCAAATTGTACAGCAACTGTGCCACTTGTACCGGTATCGTTGTCAACGTACGATAAGCAAGGTCGCATGCACCGGAGTCAGAATCGTGCGCTCTCTTTGGTCTTCCATGAAATTTACGATCGTCCCCACAGGTTGGGTCCACCTTTAACGGTGAAAAATGACGGTTCACCACCGTGGCGACCTAGCAACCCTGCATGTACACAGGTTTCCGCGCACATACACGGCGCGGTCGTAAGACGGAGTTTCGTCGTGTCCCCGGACGGTATTCTACCACCCGCGGCCGACAACAGGCCAGGCCAGGGCAGAGTCTTAGGCCAGGCCAGCCAGGAGTCGTGTAAGAAGGGGTTAAGAAACTCTCGAACTGAAGTGCCTACACCGGAAGCAGGGGCCTTGCTTTCTGGGCTAATAACCCTACCCACATCGACACGCGGCCACATCTGCGTGCGCGTGTACACGCTTAGACGAGAGCACGAGAAAGAGACCGATAGAATCGGAGAGGAAGAAGGTAAAAAGAGTGGCCAGGAGGTGAAGTGAACAAGAGGGAAAAAGAGGCGCAATACGCTCTGAGGAAACTTTGCGCCCGCACGTTATACGAACGGGGTCCCCTTATCAGCATGCAAAGCTAGATTTTATGTGCGATCGGCCAGCCTGAGGATTCGTACGCAAATTGCAATCGACTGGATTGCGTACCAGCCTTAACGAGAAATCGACTTCGTTGCGAATCGCCGGCCTGACGGACGGAACCTTTCAAATACAATTGTGCGCTTTTCGACGATTTACAATTTCGTGCCATTCGTTACTGCGCGTGTTGTCTTCTAATATCTAATAAACAATACCTAGGCTGAGCAGATAGTCATTTTATTATATTCTATTTTATAAATTTTGCTTCCAACTAAAAGTATATAATTATACCACGTACAATTTGTAAAATGAAGTTCACTAATAATAAAAAATCAAGACATTGATTTGAATATACAGTGTACACGATCAACAGTTTAACCCTTTACGTGACGAGGGTGGCTACGGTTCCTTCTCGAATTAAACTAAACAAGTTTGATATGATCCTTTATCATCTTATCCTGTTTTTAAAAGTTGCAATGTAAATTTATTTGGACTTACTAATTTAAAAAAAGAAATTCGAAGTTCGAAACTCGTAGCAAAATTTCAAAGACACCCAAACGTTCGAGCAAGTTGATATTAGAAAATTGAAGGAATGGTAAATAGCAGTAAAAGATACGCCGTATTTCACGAGTAAATTATTTCAAATCATCCTCACCACGAGCACGCACAATCGCCGACCTTATCTTCATCTGTCCGTGTTTCCATAAAGTGCAAATTCTTGCGGGAATTCTTGTTACTCGTGAAAAATTAATATCTTTCTTCTCACGGTGTACCGAATAAAAGTGGATGTACGGTTAAGTCGTCAATTAAATGCAGAATTAACCCGAATACAACGTTTCTAGAAACAACATCGAAGATAAGGGGCTCGTACGTGCGTGGTGGCGAGCCTACTTAATAAAACCAAATTAATTTGTAATTACGTTAACCCGGATGCGACCCGTTCCCCACCGCGTTATAACGATCCTACTAAACCGTCGAACTTCCGCATACCTCTCGTTACAAGAGCGACTAAAAAGAACATCGAAAGACCATCGAAAATTTCGGTCGAGAAAAAAGAAAGGACGATGTTCCTCGTCTATGTCGCCGGTTAGGCGAATTACCGAACGCGGCGTTTAATTAACACCGGCTCGTAACGAGGGGAGAGGGGGGAGAAACGAAACCCTTATTCGTTATCACGGAAAACGGTACAGTATCCCGTTTTCTGCTTCCTCCGGTCTCACGTAACGAATTAAACACCTGTACGTGGGATTAGAAGGTTTCGGCTGACATGCCTCCGTGTCTCCCTCTCTCTATCCCTCTCCCTAACGTCTCTCCTCTATCTTACCACGGATACCCTTGCCTCTTTCTCCCCGTTACCGCCGTTCCTTCCGACCTCTTTGTCCTTTTTCTGTCCTCCCACCCAGCGTACCCGCGAAACCGCCTCTGTCTCTCTCCTTTTCCTGGTCGCTTGACACATTCGCGCGGAGAAAATGCAGCGCAGCGAGGCTCTCCCCGTGGGCAAACGTATACATGTACACGCGTGTGTATGTACACACGTATGTATATACATATAGGAAGGGAACGGATGTCTGGTGTGTAAGGAACCGCTAAAATGGTGTTCGCTCTTATCCGAAGATCTAGAGCGGCGATGCGAAGAGAGGCACGCGGAGGGCTATACGTAAGGTAAAAGGGGGCTCATGACTGGTTGGTTGGTTGGTTGGTTGGTTGGTTGGTCGGTTGGTTGGTTGGTTGGTTGGTTCGTACGTTCGTTCCTTCGTTTCTTCGTCGTCGCCGTCGTCGCCGTCGTCGTCGTCGTCGTCGTCGTCGTCGTCGTTGTTGTTGTTGCTGGCTGGCTGTCTGGTCTGGGTTGGTTAGTGCCGTTACCAGAAAGAGGCCACCTAGGTTCGCGAAGCAGTCGAGTTAAACCTCGAACTTTCTTCGTAATGAGACACCCAGGCCGCAAAATGACAAACGTAATTAAAGCAGACGTACGTACACGGGGAACGGGTAAGGTCAGAGGAGGTGTGCGCCCCTCCAGGAAACGGGCAGAGGAAGGATTTTCACAATGGGAAACGATGCGTCGTCGTTTGCTCGTTTGCTCGTCACCGTGAGCACGGTTCGTGGAATGTCTCGGACGGGGCCCCATTCAGACGCTTATGCCAGTCATTTTGGGACGCATTGCTGCACTGTTATTCATCACCGTGTCCTCGTAATTTTATCTTCGCCCCTCGATCTTCCCCTTTCCGTTTCCATTCCGCGTAATTCAACCGACGGCCGATCCAACCGGCCGTCCCGGCCCGGCAGATGGAATATGTTTAACACGCTCGTGGGTGTTAAATGGTTACGCAATACCGTAATCGTACGATGCGGTATTTCCCTGCAAAGCTCACCGTAAACTGGTATATCCCATCGATTCACCTCTTAGCATCGGTAATCTCGCGATCTCGTCCTGCTTCCTGCGATCGGATCGGTGTCCTTCTTCGAGATGAACAACGCACCGAGCCGAGATTATCAAAACGGCATGGCAGCTCGAATGGTGATTGCAAACGCGTAAAATTACGAACCACGGCACCGAACAGAGGCACAATTGTATCGCGGGTTTATCTTTACAACCGGGCCATAAAGATATAAACCTTCGAAGATCTAGGTACCGGCGTAGATCCAGGTTCGATGATCGTGAAATAAAAAGAAGCGTCTTAAGGAGGAAGCCTAATGCAAATGGCTTGTTTTTCAAAGAATGGTTTTGAAAAATGTAGTGCGTAGATTGATTGAAAATTTGAGGTATCATTTAATAATGTTATAATGTAAAAACAATGTTTTCTTTAAACTTTAATTGTTAAGAACGACGGTACAGTCACGGCTTGAAAATGGCATCTTGTAAACGTGCCGTGCAACGTACAAGTCAGAAGAATAATCCGAAACAAAAAAATCAAAATGAATTCTTTATTTTATGCAAAATCTTCTTTTTAAAAATTTGCAGAATTACAAAAATAGCGAAGTTTTGAAGAAAAAAAGGATTGTCAATAACAATGTTTTAAATAAAAATATAAAAAATCGGAGCTTGTCATGCTGAGGCCAATTATTTATAGGATATTTATGCCAAGTTTCATAAAGATCGAGTGATTAGTTTTTGAGCTTCGTTGCACGGCGTGTAAAATATTGCGTTTCGAGAAAACCGTGATTAAAGTTTGAGTAGTAGAAAATCGTAAAAAATCGTAATTCATCGTAACTTACCGCAGTTTCTTGCTAATCTGCGATTCAAGGACCATAGAACAGATCTTCCTCTTCCTTGAACTGTTATAATTCAGCCGTTTTTTCTTCTTTTCGATACACACTAGCCTCTTTTGTGCAACGAAGACTGCGGCGCTGAGCCGCTCCGCCCAATACAACCGTTCACTTTATTTTGAAAATCAGGTACAAGGAGACCTCTAATGACTTTCTAACTGTTCTTATCGTATTCTTCAGGGAATTCCCTATCGATTTAAGCAAAAAATAAAAGAAATGCTTCCCCCCTTAACGAAGTAAGTTCTTCG
Source organism: Anthidium xuezhongi (assembly GCA_022405125.1). Lineage (NCBI taxonomy): Eukaryota > Metazoa > Arthropoda > Insecta > Hymenoptera > Megachilidae > Anthidium > Anthidium xuezhongi. The sequence continues at coordinate 1,741,884 of CM039645.1, read as the reverse complement.
CGAGGATACGCGCGGGGCCCGTTGGCTCCTGAACGACGCAGGACCTTTTTCAGGCAATCGGAAATTCAACCTTGCCCCGTTTTTACGTCTCTACACAACAATGGAAACGCAATGGTACAACACATTTCACTGTTTCGCAAGCCGTGTGTACCGGGGGAGCCTAAAAGTGTTGCGCGATTTCCTACGTCTTGCCGCGAGAGAACTCGCCTCGTAGACACAATGTAGATTGGGTTTGGCCGTGTACCGTAAAAGCGTAATTATCATCTTTCGAAACGAGCCGACGTCTTTCCAGAAACGTCAGCTTGTTTCCTTTGCGAACGGAGAGAAAAAAAAACACACACACAACACGGTAATTCGCGATTTAACGATGGTACCATGTTGTGCGTCCAGAGACCCTCTTTCGACGATGACCAAGTGAGGGGAAATTACAAAACGGACAGCGAAAAGCGTGGTCAATAATGTCTTTTTTTAGGGGGTGCGCTCTTAAGGATGAAAATAAACCTTGATTTTTTTCATTTTTAAATGGAAAGAGTAATTATAAATATTAATTATTAAAAATGGTTATAGAAATTCTGACACATAGGACGTTGATTGTCATGTAAATTTTATCCAAACTTTGAGATAATAAAATAATAGCTGGACAAAGTTATAGTTTAAAGTAAAGGAAATATTTACATTTAAAGTTCTGGTAATATCTACTTAACTGTGGATGGTACTATAGCCTAGTGAAAAAGTACTGGTGCTATTAAAAACTCGTAGCATGCATCTTGTTATTAAAGTTAATTTAAAAATTAATACAATTCAGACGATTAAAAGTCCAACCTTCGTAAGTAAGCTAGGTTCTTCAGTTTTCAAACAATCTAAGAAAATTCTAAAGTACCTTTCAAAGTATTTGTCAAATGTTTGAAATTCCTGATACGAGTAGTACAATAAAAATTTGATTGCCTACGAAGGGTTAAATAGGTATTACAATTTCCAATCTAAATTTCTTTGTTATTTTAAACATGTACACATTATAATTTGAAAAATTGCTCTTGGTATCCTTACAAAATTACGAAATTTGGAAGAAATTAACTCTTGTGAATATTACCTTAATTATACCTGAATAGATATGCAAAATATTACGTATGTTAGGCTTTTTCTGTAATAAAATTGGAAAAACCGCATTAAAAAGGGGCATATTACCATTGTAAACCACTCTTTGAGTCTTGCTAATGCACCTCAAAATATGTTTAACTTTTGTTAAACAACAAAATGAATTTACTTTATTCCCCTACATAATACGAACAATCTTCTTCGTCAATTTCTGATAAATTACTTGTACGGTTATTAAAAGTAAAAAATATTTTGTTATTAAAAATAAATATTATAAACTATGGTTGTTTAAACCCTGATTAAGTGGTTAAGAATGAATATAACTGAACAGTGAAATGAATGAATGAAAGGTTGGATACGGATAAACAATTAAATAAACGAATGTAACAAATTATTAATCTATAATCTATACTATGAATTTATGAAATAGCAGAGGAAAGAATAAGATTTTCATTTCGTTTAATTATTATATGGAAGGCTCAGAAACCAACCAGTGTAAGTCCCCATTTATTAAAAACAATTTATGCTGTCTAAACACCCTTTATTGTCAAAATGTTCAATCAATGAAAGAGTTTAATCATTATATTAAGATTGTACTAACAGATCATAGTGCTTATGTTGACTATACAATTACTTAAACGATCAGTTAATTATCTCTATTAATACACTTTGTGACTTGCTGCTTAGTCATTAATACATAATATTATTAAAATTATAATAACACGTTCAGTACAAGATCAAGAAGTGGTAAGCAAACGAAGCAAAAGAAAATTGAAAGGATATTCGTCACGTGGATGGAATTTCAAAAATTGCTCCCCATTGAACGCATCGAAAGAGGGTTTATAGACAGCAGAAAACATAAAGTTTTGTCGCGCGAGGCCATTAATTCATTCGCACCAGAAGCCAGCAGCCAGCAGCGCGTACGCAAATATGGTGTCGCATAATTTCGAAGGGTTACCTTGGTTTCCTTTATCCAGGAGGGAACTCTCTCCGGCGTGGCGGCTGTACACAGATAAGGGAGCATCGATTCGATCGTCCCGATCGGAAGTGGCCCATCCTCTCTTGCGGTCCCAAGTGGCTCGATAAGACGCGCGAATCGCGCGCGAAATGCCGATGCTTATTTATTGGCAGTCGCGTAGCTGCGTGTGGAACGTCGTGCCTCGGCTTCCACGCGAAGCCGGTCAAATACTTTTCTGTGATTCCAGCCATCCCGAAGCCACGAACCACGTTACATTCCTCCCTCGATCTTCCAACGATCTCCGGCGAGTCCTCGTCCGCGAGGCAAGGCGGCAGCACCCAGCACCCAGCACCCACCGGGTGCTATATTCACGCGCCGCGGGAGCTCGCATAAAACTGCTCCCGAGTTCGGTGGGGTCAGAGATCACGTTACCGGCCGATAAAGATCTCACGTGAGTGATTGTCGATGATATTTCACTTAAGGGATCGTCAAAGTCCGCCGCTGCCTCGGTCCTGTACCAGGAATTTCTTCCTCGCTGCATCAACCCCTCTTCCGATCATCCTTCCGTTCAACTTTCTTCACCGGTCGAGCACAATTTCGTAAAACCGTTCTGCACCAGCAATCGAATGGTATTATTATTTTTTAAGAGTTGTTTACTGAACTTTTAACGTTTCTGTTTATAACACTAAATTTACCAAGCGGAGTCAAATGATCCCTTTTCAAAATTTACTTTAAAATCGAACATTGATTGTTATATCAAGCCAACGTTTCCTGTTACAATTAGCAGAAGAACTCGTCACAGAGTATCACGAATTTCTTGAAGAAGAAAAAGACAACTTACGAGAAGGAACATGACCCCTGTCAAATGATTCCTTATAATAAGAATAGGTATGTAATAAATATAAGAAATATTTATTATTTATTTTTTAACGTACAATTTTCTCAAGTTATTTCTCAACAATTAGACAAAATACAGTCTCCGACCATTCGATTATGACCGTGTACAAAAATTTAACGTTTTGAAATGCAATTCTGTATCATAAATGACAAATTATTGCAAAATACACAGGCGATCATGTGCGCGCAGCACTTAATTAATTATAATAATTAGTAGGTATCTGTTTTTGAAGCATTTTAATTTTACCGATTATAAATACGTATGTTGATCTTTTGACCGCTTCAATCAGTTTCATTTGCAATTCTCAACTCAGAATCAGTGAGGATATTGAAAGTTTATACAATTTGAATAAGGTTTTTTTCTTTTATTGTGAAATGATTTACTTAATCAGAACTTTTTTCATCCCAGATAATCACTTTCTTTATAAAATATTGTACAATACCTTAGTGATTAATAAATTTAGCTAATAATCTTCCCTTACTTTTGATTTTATTACAAAATACTTATAATTCGATGGTCAAAGATTAAACGTAAGTGGTTCAGAATAATAAATAACGATGTGCATCCAAACACTGATATTTCCAGAAATCGAGCTTCTATAAAATTCATACGAATTTAAACGCGTACACGGTATAGTTTAGTTTAATGCACTACAATTATTCTAAATAACTATTTAAGCTCCTGTGGCGCCACCTCTTGCAAATTAAGGAGAAATTCAAGCGCTGTTCGGTAGCACCTTGCAACGAACCGATCCTCGAGGTACCGTCCTTTTTCTCCGCCGATTTTTCATTCCATTTGTAATAATCGTTGGTTGCGCTTAGTTTCTCGCCGGTAGCGACAGGCATTCGTGTCGTTTAATTAACTAAACGCAGCATAGTTCGATAAACGGCACGTATCGGCCATAAACTTACCGCCGCTTTCGACGCTGCTGATAACATTTTATCGTTTCGTGCTCTTTTTCTTCTTCTTCTTTTTTTTTCTTGTTTTTACCCACTGTTATGTCAGCAGCCGTGCTCGAAAGCACCTTCACGCCCACGTTTCCTTGTGTACCGAAGAAAGGCGGTGCATATGCAGCGAATACACGCGTGCAACGGTACACATACGTGGCGAATCGCGCGATGCTCGTCAGCGAGAGCAACAAACACCCCCTACCGAAAGAACGGTTTTCGATTCATAACTTTGACATCTTCCTTCGTTGCGATAGCTTTAAAATACTTGCTTTTGATTTATTTTATACCGTTTCGGATATTAACACGTTAAGCGCCACGCTGATTTTACGAAGGAGAACCGTTTTATGTTTACCGTGTTTTAATGAAACTCGTTAAAATTTTTAATAAGAAATATTTAGGTATGTTTCTTAATTTATTAATAAATTAAATTTATATGAGTATTTATATCGTCAGTCACCGGCGGCTGTCGCAGTCCGGACAGAAAGTTCAGAAAGGTGACTGACGTGGCGCTTAACGTGTTAAGGGTGTGTTTAATCAGTTTTATTGGTCGCCGTATAAGCCGGATAACAACGTGTAACGCTGGTGACCCATCCTATTATTCAAAGAAGCATTGTATTGTATTTTCCACTTGTTTAGAGAAGAAATCAAGAAAGAAATTAAAATTAAAGAAAATTAAACAACCTTAGCCACTTCTTCTTAATTAATTTCTTAACCCTTTGTTGGCCGCAGATTTCGTAAAACTTATGAATTTTACAATTTTGCAATCTTTCCGTAGAATAATATTCCATAAGTTGTAATTTTTATCTAACAGCGTGGATAAAAATAAAGTAAAGATCAACAAGATAATAAATGAAATATCGGAAACGCGAATACGAAACATCCGCTGTCAACGAGTTCAGTTAAACATTTCCGTGAAAAATATCTAAGAATCTATTTCATTAATTAAATCAGACTGCGGACTTTTACGAATTATTTTTTCCTTCAGGGGAATGAAATCAGTACCTTAATTAGCAAGCTTTACGTATTTTACAGATCTTTAAACATTGATTTCGCATTCATTTACATACCACATATTTTACATATTTCTTGTATAATCTGATACGCAATAAACACATAGATTCCGCGCTCTGATTACAATGATATATGAGCCGCTTATTTGCCAAATTGTGTGACTGCAAAACAAAAAATTAAAAAAATGTATGTAATGTACATTTTTGTTTAAAATCTCTTTCGAACTTTAAATTCAAATAAACATTGTTAGACCTATTAGTACAATAACTGATCTGAAATGCATAAAATTATATATCCTTGGAATAATTATAATTGATTTCTAAGAAAAGTTATTTGTTATTCTATGGCAAAAAAGATTTTTGTCATTTAGGGGTGTTAAGTCTAATAATTAAGGGATAAGTAAGGCTAATCAAGTGCTTTGGCAGTGAAATTGAAAAAAATCAGAAAGTAGATCCCTTTGCTTTGTTACATGTGACAAAGCACACCGTCGGCCCTGAAGAATTTTACACCATCCCTAAGAAGTTATACTCATTCATAATTAGCCAAAGACTGATTAGGAAAAACATCCTTTAAAGTTTTCCTCGATTTTACTCTCTTTTGAAGAAAATCACATAAAAGGAAACAAAAATGTTTGTAATTGTCTCCACTTAATGTATATTATTCTTTTTTTAAATTAACTCATTAATACACAAAATATAAGTTAACAAAATAGAATTTTATTTTTTTTTAATCGTTTTCAACTTTCAAGAATTAATAAGTTAAAAATGTGATTGTATTTTAAGCAGATTGACCAATGTTAAACACGTAATTGATATTGGGCGATGGAAATTTTTCTGAACCCTTAGTGTAAAGTCAAGCGAAATGCATGAGAAAGGTTGTGGAGGCAAAGGACGAAAAAAAAAAGAGGACTGACATAATGTGCGGTTATCGTCAGATGCCTTTGTGCGTGCGTCGAAACATTTCATTATAAATAATTTTTAACCCTTTCAACGCTGTAATGTGTCTGTATTATACGCTTCGTACATACTTGACACTGTCGGCCAACGTCGCATATCCATGACCGCAGGCACATGATTTTTCACATTCTTATCTTTTATTTTAGATATATTGTTGTAAAAATTATGCTTTCGAAAGTAATTTCACAAATCTTTAAACTTTGTCCAAAGCTGAAATAATAACGCTAAATGATTAACCTCTGTGTAAACAACCGGGCATCCAGATATCCATTAACCCTTGCTCGATGGGTGTTACATCAATCGACCTAACCCTATCTCTACCAAATGTACACAAGTATATTTCGAACAAACGAAGGCACTTAGTTTTTTAACACTAAATATGTACCAATCGGTCAAAATGATCGAGTTCAGTTTACAGAAATTGCGTTAAGGGAAATTAACAATAGAGTTGCTATTACCATCATCGACTATATTGGATATATATTAAATATTGGATATATATATTAAATAATAAAATATTTAAACGCAAAACCTGCATAAATGAAAGAAAAGTTTAGTTTAACGTTTTAACTTCCCTTATGATCCATCGTCTGAGAGTTAAGTTAACTATTTTCAACTTTTCCAGCTTTTAACGCTAGAGTTACTAAACAATTTGCTTTCAATTATTTATTTCAAATTATAAAATTTATTAAGATCCTTTTGTCGAAATGTTTGTCGAAATTAATTTTGTCGAAATTATTGTATACGCTAGTTTATGTTTCATTTCTTATTAATTTTATTAATATTGTATTAGTATTATAAATACTATAAATATTAATAAAAAATGAATACAAATATTACAGTAGTTATTATATATACTGCGCAAATAGAAACCAATGTGATCGAATAAAAATTGAATACATTTCAGTCTGACGACGCACCAAGTCATCTCATACTACTTATGTAAAGTAGTAGATGACGCATGGGATGCGTCGCATATTATTCATATAATATTTTATTGTAGAAAATCAGAAAAAATAAAATAATGAACAGGAGCGTGTATCAGATGATATCTAAATTAATTAGAAATAAAACATTATGGATGGTCCATAAAACCAGCCTCGGTTTTTAATAATTGTTATTTTTTATAAAATACATACATAAAGTGCAGATGATTTTTATATAATTAACCTAATTCAGCATTTTTAGTTGAGTAACAACGCAATAAATATTAATGTCATATCAAAATATCTATAACTACACAAGCTATAATATCTATACTGTCCTCATATGAATAGAAAATAAAACCAACTAAGAAACAATAAACTAAATTAATTTTAATTTCTACACAAATTTGTTTAATATAAAAATCACACTGAATTTCAAATATTTAAAAATATCTTAGAAAATAAAGAAATAACATCTAGGATATTTCAGGAGGGTAGTAGAATAGTTAAGGGTTGAAGATCGTCTTGTAATGGAACGATGAATCGAAATTCTACCAAACGAAATATCTCTGGATTGATAATATCCTAAACCATATAGCTGTCAAGCGTTAAGAAAAGAAGCGAGGAACCAGGAGCGCGTGTTGAGTCAACCTTATATGATGCAATTCTATCGCATCTGGCTAAAAGCGGCAATCTTCGCGCTGGTAACACCTACGGCCATTAATAATTCCTGCCTGGGGTCTTTACCACGTGGGTTTCCTCTGTACGACTGCAAACGACCATTTCTAGAGGCACGTTGAAATCGCGGCTTCTGTGTGCGTAATGCAGTGGATGCGTCTTGGTCGTTGGTTGTCGGACTCTTGACTCGATTTCGCGACCGCAAGTCCGAGAGATATATCTCTCCCGATTTTCTTCCCTCTCGTTCCTTCTCCGGCACCCTTTTTCGTTTCTTTTTCTCATCCGTCGCGCATTTCCTCTCGCTTCCCAGCGCCGGTCAGGCCCTGTTTCCCTCTTTGTCCCCGTTCCTCTAACCCCTTCCGTGGTTCGCCCGATCCTCCCCTTCTCTTCCCGTCCCGCCAATGGGACAGGGAGATAGCAGACCCCGTCGCGGAGACAACATAAAGATTTAAGACTCCAAGATGCGCCAATAAACATGCTGCGGCCGTGCAGTCAGCCTGCGCTTCTCTACCGCTTTCGCTTCTGTTCCGTTTCATTCGGTTCCGCTCTGTTCCGTTCCGTTCCGTTCTCTTCTGCTCCGCTTTGCTCTCTTCTGCTCCGCTTTGCTCTCTTCTGTTGTGTGTTCTGTTTCACATCCAACGTTGAGGGGATAACGTAGTAAGTGCGTTGCGTATATATACGTGTGTGTGCACACGCGAGCACACGCGAGCACACGCGAGCAACCCGCCTGGTCCCGGCGTGCACGCGGATGCAGGTTGGCCCTCGTGTATGCACGTGGTGCAGCCACTGCATGGCTGCGTAACGTGCTTTCGAAAAGTGTCTCGATGCGTATGCAGATATGCAGTTTAGCATGAATAGTATCTAGATCCAACGGCGGATAATCCAAACGCGATACCATGGAGATTCGAGCGCCAACCGCACGGATTTCTAGAAAATGCGCCGACACCGGAAGAGCTATTCCTTCTTTTCTTTCCTCTATGTCGTAGAACGAGCACGAAACGCGGATGCATACGCGTTCGAGATCTAAGCATCGTGTTGTTCTTTCTTGATCGGACGTAATTGAACGCGCGTACATTCAAGGAGGATGGGTAGAGAATCGAGGTTTGGGAGCTCGAGTTACTCGGCTTCATTCCCCTTCGGCACTCTTTCATTTACCGACCTAATACATTCATTAACGTTACAAAGATCGTTAAATGGATCGGCCTTCTCCGTTCTCCTCCCACGACAAAATCACTTGTCCTCTAAAATCCATTCGAAACATCCTCGAGAAGTGATCTACGACTTCTACTCGGACAACGTGTCCCCGTCGAGGAGGAAGAAACTTTCCGGATAACGAGACAGAAGTACACCTGCCGCGTTCGTAGCGGAGGCAGGACACGCTGGAAAGTTTTCAATGCGAGGACGGTCGTACACCGCAAAAGTAGTAGATCGGGACGTTGGTCGACCAAGCGGCAAGGGACTGAACGGCGGAACCGTTGCTGCTTCTGCTTCTGCTGTTTGCTACTGCTCCTCGGGCTCCTTCTCTACTTTTGCCTGTCCTCTCGCTCTCCCCGGGCCCGGGCTTATTTATTCCTCTCTCTGTCGCTGCCTCCCTTTCTTCTGCGACTTCTTCTTTATTTCTGTCCTTTTGCCCGTTTTCTGCTTCCGCAAACGACAGCCGCTTATTTATACCCCGTCTTTGCATCGCGCGGAACCGAGCGAGGGCGCTTTTGCGTTTACTTGCTACTGCCGTTCTCCGCCGCTTCTGTGTTTGCCCCGCCGATACTTTGCTTCTCTTCCCTTTCTTTCCCTACCTTTGTCCCCCGCCTCTCTTTCCTTCTCGCTCCGGCCACGGCCGCCCGTACTCCCGGCCGAACACATCAACGGCGAGGCACTTTGCTCGCGAACACCGTGAGATGCGCTCGATGCGAGAGGCAATTCCGCAACTGCATCACCTGTCAACGCGGGATCGCGTTCCAACAGGTCTATATTACATGCGGCATGCGGCTAGTGGCTACTGGCCGTAATCGCTAACCAAACTCGCCACCGCTACGCTAATTCGTCGCCCAACCAAATTTATGACGGTCACCTTCTTCTTTTTCTCTTCCGGCGATTCAACGGGTTAGCTGACGAAATAGAAACGCCTTCGCCCACGGTTTATCGCCTTGCGAACTTAATTCGACGCCTACGTTACGCGATCTTTAACCCCGCATTAATTACTTTACCGCGAAATTCACTTCTATTGAGACTATACGTACATCAGAAAGTTCTACGCACCTAACCACGAGAAGTAAGTGGGACTGTCGTTTACAGTATCCATGTGTTTTTAAACAAACAGTCAGTCGCCATACAGTCGTCACACAGTTAGCCATTGCCATTTTTTGTTCTCCGTTTTGTTCTCTATATAATTATTACTTTTAAATAAATGTCTTTCAAACTGTACCAACTTCGAACTCGTCGATTACCCTATGATTACCCGTCGCATGGGCAAGCAGCATTGGTCGAGGCAAATGGTTAACGACTTGGCGCGGGAAGGACGCCGATTGCTCGTAGAAATGCAAACTATGTTACACATGTACTCGGTCGGGGAACGAAGTTCGAAATCGACTTGCATCATCCCGCGGCTTTTGCTGAAATTCGTCGATGCTTACGCAAATTGCACAATTATGCAACTGGGAAGTGTTACGTTGGCCCGAGCGCGATCTTCTGATGCGCTAATTCTTCGTCTCGCGGAATACGACGCAATTGGTGATTAAAGTTTCTCCTCGACAGAAAAGGATGAAAACAAACAATACGATATCTTGACGAGCTTCGCCACGTGTGGGTATTTCCGGGCAGGAAAACTTGAGAAAAGTAGATCGCGACTGTGAACTGATAAGAAAGCTTTAATCCATGAACTCAACTTATCAAGCATACTTACCATATTTACTTTGCGACAAGTGGCATACACTTCGTCATATATCGATGTAATCAATTATCCCGAGGCGAGACATCAGTCCGAGATCTGACAGCCTTGTGGATGAATATCAAGCAAGGATGCGGGTGAAGCATTGATGAAAAAGGAGAGCAGAAAAGTCGATTCGCCAAACAGCCGGACGACGGAGGCGCGGTACGAACTATGGTCCATACGCTAAAGCCCCTGGCTAAAGCTCCGAGAGGAGCCGAACAAATAAATGCTGAAAAGAGGAACAAAACCGACATTATGTGGCATTAACATACAAAGTATGTCAGACCCGCGGTCCACAGGCATAACATAGTATCGCGGCGTTCGCATACCCCGCCCGCTTTACCAGTGACCAGCAGGAACGGGAAAGCATTGAAAAGAGACCGATCCCGAAAGCGGTGAACAGAGATCCAGGGACCAAAGAAGAAAGAGGTAAAGCGTCCGTTCAGCGTGTGTCGAGGGAGTAGAACGGTCGAACACGAACAGAAAAGAGAGGGTGGAATGATGAACGCAGAAAGGTGTGCGTAGCGCGCGGAAAAGGAGCAAGGAAGAAGTGGAGGGAGACAGGTAAAGATGAGACCGGCAGAGGAAGCGAGAGAATGAGAAACCAAAGGAGCCAGAGAGGAACGTTTACGCTATCCGCAGTCCCCCGAGGTCCCGTCCCGTCCCGTCCCATCCCGACCCATCCCGTCCCATCGTTTCGTTGTCCCCGTGTGTGCCACGCGGTGCGGCTTCACGCAAAAGGGCTCCACCGTGAGCGGGAGCGGAGTAACAGAACGCGCAGGAAAGGGAAAGATCCGAAGGCAGCGGTGGAGCCGGTGGCAAAACGAAAAATCGGCCCGCATATATCGAGCCGACCTGCGACGACGACGACGACGACGACGACGACGATCGCGGCGGCGGCTACGACGACGACGACGAAGAAGGTGGGACACACACATAAAACGAAAGATTCCGTGTGTCCCCGCTGCCTAGAGGACTCCCGATCAGCTACCGCTAGCAATGGCTTCGAACTTTACCAGATACGTGATTCAAACCTCTACTCATAAAGTTGTTACCTATAAAAATAAATATATTTCCAATTTTCTTCTGATACTGTTTATCGTAGATTTTTCTTAATTAAGGTGGATGATATCCTCAATAAAATTCTACTCTTAAATTTCCCAAACGTTTAATTTCATGACGGTTCCTAATTAAAAAAATATCAAGACCTAATTTTTCAAGTTCGAAGATTCCCGTCGATATTTTTCTTCATTTTAAATAATTATATATATATAAATAAAGATAATTCATGAGGACTTGAAAGTTAAGTATAGCTATAAATTCATGCCGTAATAAACAAATAATTTTAAATATACTTTGATTTTTTTGTTTCATATAGTGGAAGGAATTTTAATTAAAGAATAAAATTACACGTATGTTTGAATTAAAATATATTTATTTTTAGAAAAAAAATATAAAGTATCATATCAGTGATCACCATTTAATAACGCCCTTTCTCAGACTCAAGAATCGCACAAATCCAACACTAGTCAATGTCTTTACGCCACTTCGCGATTTTACATTTATTCTTACGTTCGCTAGCTACTGGCAAAAATTTATATTTATGTCTGGAATTCCACATATTTAGACACGTTGTACAACATATTGTTACAAGTGCCAAAAAAAAGTCCGACTGATGTTTTACAGAATCATATAAAGACGAGAATATTATACAGTATTAAAATGATTGTAGTACACATTAATAATGACAAACAATTAATTTTCAAATAAAAAGTAATGTTTGTATCAAAAAGCAATTTTTAACTGAATAATTACTGTACCCGTGATATAATAATCAATTTTTGTATAAATATAATAATAAATCGATAGTCAAACGGCAATGTGTATATAATATATTAAAACTTAATGCAATATTAGAATTATGAATACTAAAGCATCATATGCCATAAAAATTATTAATACCTATTATATCAATACTATTGGCCAAAAAATAACATTAAGTTACTGTTTTATTAGCGTATACTAAATAGCCCTTTGAAGATAAAATGCCGCGACATTTTAAATGTATTTGATATCTTGTAACCCAATACAAGCTTGCATTAGCATTGAATATTCCATTTAGATCTTCTTGTGGAAGAATTTCTGCAAGTAAAAAGTATAACATTTAAAAAAATACTAGCTACTATATTCTTACCATACATAAAAATAGACTCACGGCCAGGATCATTGTGTGTTAACAACTGAACATCATTTTCCTTAGTGAATGCTTGCAAAGCTGGTGGCACAACACAACATGTGGCTAAACTAATTTGTACAATATTTGGCTTTATCTGCATAAAGAAGAGACAAGTGCATATAAATCTACATGATACATTTAATTGTATGACATAAATAAACATTAATGAAATATATATAACATTGTAAAAATAATTATACAAAAACAATAATGATCTTACAGTTGCCCATTGAAATAGATCAATGAATTCATTTGTACTAATATCACTGACGCCAACACTGGATAATTTACCAATTTTAACATATTCTTCTACTCCAGTCCATAAATGTTTCAAAGATGCTAATATATCTTCAGGATTTTCTTTTCCTGAATATGCAATCACCAAGGATTCGATTGCACTTATATTTAGAGCATTACAAACTGAAAAAATAATACAGCATGATACAAACTTGATTAATACATGAATGAACAACATAAAATATCAAGTATGTGAGTTTTTATACCTTGATCTATAGCCTCTTTCAATAAGTTTACATCGGGCGTTGAAATAAATACTTTCACAGTTATCTTTACATCTTCTCTATTAATATTTTTTAAAGCATTGTCCTCCACTCCTTCAATCTACAAACAAACATATTTATTAAACATAATGTGCTATTGAGAAATGAAAAATAATAAACAGAATGTAATTATACATACGACCATTGGATTTTCACTATGACCTTCATTATCTCGAAGCACAATCTTCAGTATTTCTATTAACTAAAAATCAAATTTAAAAATATGATATTGTTATTCAATATTATAAACGACATAACCTCAAGGATCGTGATCCTGATTATGATATACAATATAATTAATTTATAGAACTATAAGTTATTCAAGGTATTTTTAAAACTGACCTCATCTGTAGGATTTTGACTTGCTTTAGTTTTCGCCTCATTTAAGGAAAGTATGTTCCCAGTGCGTACTAATACGTTTTGCGACAACATAGTATACCAAAAAATATAAAAAAAATGTTAGGTAACACGCAGCAAATGGATAGCAAGAAGCGTTTGTAAAACTGATAACATAGATCGTAGTCGAACGATTAATTGCTCGCGATGAGTAAATCGTAGATGACTCCTCTGACTAGGCAATTTCCAGTCTAAAGATAATATCAAGAGCATTTCATCATAAAAACATTTACGTTAAACACGAATGCGCTTTTCTCAATCTTGTCTTACTTCGATCATATTATTTAAACTTGCGTTTTAGTTTGATAAGTACAAAATACATGTCACTGATTTATAAAAAATATTGACAATTACATAACTGTAACTGCATCATCAAATTCCTTGAATCATCTTTTATTACGCAATTATAGGCAATCTGTTCCAAATATATGGGGTTTTAATTATTGCTTTGTGGAAGATTATATACTTTTCAATGTACTATCAGATTTCAGTTTTGAACGTTTTATACGGCCTTACGTTCCTGGAAGATAATTATAATTTTCTAAATTTATTTCATAATAATTTGAAATACTCCATGTCATGCATGTTACGTAATTATTAAAAAATGTTAAGTAACAATTTCATCATTTTTACAAATAGATTTTAAATCATCCTCCAAAAATGTAACACCTATTCAATTCAGTGTTTAAATTCTATTTCCTACATCTGCTCAGCATTAAATTATATTTACATGTAAATATTACTTTTATATATAATAAAATATATGAAGTTTGCAATTATGAAATAATGATCAGTTTGTTGAAATAAATGAAAAGAATACTTTAAGTTTTAAATATAGTATCAGGACACACGAACCAATTGGCGAATGTGTTCAGAAATAGAGAGAAACCGAACGTCAAAATCAATACCGTGGTTACGATATTTCATTGGTATATCGTTGAATGTTACTATAAACTATTTATCAACAACAGGTAGCGCAACAATCGTGATAACATAAAAATTAAAAAACCATTCTATAAAACGAGTACACCGTGACTACGACTGTGATCTGCAAAAAATAAATATATGCACATTATACATTTTGTTTGTCGGCTTTGATTCACATGTTATAAGTATTTAAAAAGAAAGTACTAATACTTTAATTATACAATAAGAAAAATGCCGGCTGATATGTTAGGATATATTTACGCTGCCACAGTAGCAGCTGGTGGCATTTTCGGTTATGTGAAAGCGCGTAAGTTTTAGTATTTTTATCTGTATTCTTTTACTAGAGTAAATAATTAGATAGTTATTATTTGGTGCAATTTTATTTTTATAATTGTTAATCTACATTGTTGTTTCCTTTATTTACAGTTCTTACGTAGAAAATATTTTATAAACATAATGTTTGTATAATAAAAAAAAACTCTTTAATTTTTTAAAGAATCAATTCCTTCTTTGGGTGCTGGACTTCTCTTTGGATCCATTTTGGGCTATGGGGCTTATCAAACCTCACAAGACCCTGCTAATATTAAAGTTTCCGTAGCAGCAAGTTTAGTTCTCGGTGGAATTATGGCTTATCGTTTTCAAGCAACTGGTAAATTAATGCCAGCTGGAATACTTGCTGTATACAGGTACTACTTGTGATAATTTAATTGTATAATGTAATTGAAAGACATGCATGATTCTAATATTACTAAATCTTTTAGCTCTGTAATGGTGGTGAGAAATATTATAAGATATCTAGGAGCTTCTCCAGTGAAGATGCAATAAATCCTTTATTGCTGTACCAGAACTTATTTTACCATATAAGAAACTAGAATAATCCTATATGTACATATGATATGTAAGCTAAATAATATGATGTGCATTTCCTGTAGGGATACATTCAACTTAAATATAAATATATTCTCTACAATTTTAAAACATATTATTGTTTTAACTATTATTGTATAATCTTAAATGTTATAATTATTGTCATTATTATATTATCTAAAGATGAATTGAGATTGTACAAATAATGCATTTTTATTTAATATGTACGTTGCATAATAAAAAAATACATAAATGTTTCTAAACTTTAAGTTTATTAACGTTGTTTAAATAGTGTTATAATTTAACATAACTAAAAATGATTTATATTTACCCAGTTTTACATAAATATTTACATTTGCTAATTAAAGAGTAAATAAAGTATGGAATTCATTTGTGTCAATATTTTTAATCACAATTTTTCACTAACTTCTATCAATATAAATATTTGTTGTGTTAACATGATTATTATTAATTTAACTTAACAAAAAAACAATTTGCAGTTATTAATTACAATGTCCAGTTTATACTATAAATGAAATTATTTTTGTTATAACCATCAAAATATATTAAATAATAAATTTAGTGTTTAATCATTGATTGATTTACTCGAAGTATGTGCTTTAAACCGTCAAATGATTGCGAATCCCTTTGAATTTAGTTCGCAATTCATTTAAATCGAGTAATCGATTGTGCGCGATAATCGAAGTCTCGAACTCGAAATTCGAGTTACGGAATCGAATGTGCTTCATAGCGGATGCATTTACGAACCTCTCCGGGGGCTTCTGCTCGGTGGTGTGTCTGTAGGAGGAAGTTCTTCGGGGGTTTGCCAGATTTAACGAATTTTACACGAAATAAATAACGATTAACGAGTTATTCGAACGGTGCGTTAGCGTTCGCTCGTTACGCTTAAACAGTTGCGAACGAATGTTTTTTCTCGACACTTATTACGGAAAATTAGTTGCGAGAGAATTCGACAGACACTGGTCGTCGGACGAACGAATCTTCAACCTTCATCGACTGATTTGACTGATTTTTGAGATCCAGTCACCGAAAACTTCCATCATTCCGTCAAAAACCGAGTGCCGACCCGCAGGGTGGCGATCATTTGATAAGGTAAGTCACGTTAACATACGTTCAATTTCACCCCTTTAAAAGTGCATGGTGTAATCGTAAGTAAGGTGCCTGTATCACGTGAAAATTTAGTTAACAATGAGTCATAAAGTGTCCACTATGCTACTGGATGTATAATAGGTTCAAGGAAATGTTCAATATTTTTTGACCGGTGAATCACGATTTCCTTAATTTTCCGTGTTAGAATGTTTCTTCATCGTGTGCAATTGTTCCGCCGATTTTTCATCATAATCTTTCCCGGTATCTACTGTGCCTTCCGATAATTGTATTAATGTTTCGTATCTTTGTCATAAATTACGTTAATTCGAGTCAATTCGAAATTATTCATTCAATACGGTACGTGTTAACGTAATGATTTAGCTTATTTGCACATATTGTACCATCCCGCTAACATCATGTTTGCGGAGCAGTTTATATTTCAGTGCTAATATTATCTTCGAGTTGCTGCTACCTAACATGGTCTGATATTTCCTGTATAAACCAGTAAAATTATGAGCCATAAGGATTTACTTCGATTTTTAATACATTATGTATTTTAAAGATGTTGTTTAACTTAAGTATCATTATGTTAACATTTTTTTTATTTTTCAATGTTTAACAACGATACTGTGATTTTGGAATTATTTAATAATGTAAAATTAATAAATTATGTTTTGTAACTGATTAAATTGTAAGAAAGTACAGTAAATTATTTTAAATTCAATAATTTATTTTATTTATTAATTCAATATGTTTTTATAAATTCTTTTATTTCTGTATTATATAATAAAATTTATATTTATAAGGTTATATAAAGTTTAGGATTGATTTATATTATCCTTCCGTTTAATGTTATACTTTTTTAAAATTTTGTTATCCTATATTCTATAATAACACAAAATGTCATTCATTCAATAGTAATATATATAATATTATAATATGTAGATGCCTCAATTTAAGTCATGAATATATCACTCAGATGTTATCAGTTGTCTGTCAAATGATTTTGATAAATGATTATAATCTACTACTTTCAAAGATATGGCATAGATTAAACGCCGTATTTTCATGCCCCCAATGAAGACTTGATCTCTGAGTGGCGTGTGCATTACCCCTCCATGTCCAATTGGATCTGTGTGAACTATGTATTTCTTGGCCGTCAGATAAGCTTTGTTCCATGAAGTAGACTTGGTACCACGCAAAGGCTGCCTGATAGTACTTATCTTTCTCGTATAAATAGTGGCCCAAATAGTTACTTCAGGTTCAGTATTATTCTGTATTTCTGGTTGTCCGTAACTGTTCTTCATTCAACAATACTTTGGACAACCATCTAGTAATTTTTTCTTTTGTTTGTGTTATTGTTTCCTTCAAGTTATTGCAAAGATAGAGGAATCTTAGCAAATTCAGAACATATCCAAACTTACAACTTAATCATTTTATTCCTACGTTTCATAAAAGCTACGAGAATTACTTTTATACGCCAAGTAAGTGTTAAGAATTTATTATAAAAAAGTGAATTATTAAATTTGACAGTTTTATTATAATTTGTATGTCATTTATTTATAATGTGTATATAATGTGTTGTTAATCATAATAATTGTAACAGCTGTTGCATAAAATTTAATGTTTAATTTATATAAATACCTGAGTTACTTGTATACTCAGTATCCTTGAAGTCTGGTAAAAAGATATTCAAAAAGATAAGATAAATTTAAGGCATAAAGAAACATATAATGTCTGTTACAAACTGTATTTATCTGTAGAAAATGAATTAATTATACATGCTTGAGTGAACATATTTGATCATACAGCAGATGTGTTAGGAATACAAATGTACCTGTTTTTTGTAGGAAATGAATAAAATTTATTTAATAACACTTACATTTTTATTAAATAATTTTAACCTTTACTTTTTTCGTTTTTTGTTGTAGGGTTCAATCTGCTGTAGACTGGTTGGCCAGTCTATTGGTGGGTGCGTGAATAACTGCGGCAACTGGAAGTTGGCCCTGAACGCAGAGCCCCCGTGGCTTTGCTAGCACCCCCATAGTGATCTTGTCTTAACCCGCCTCCTCACGACTCATCTAATTCTAGTTGACAGCTGCCTCGTATGTAGCTTTTAATAAATTACAATAAAATAATTAGCTACCATTTGATAACACATATTATTGTTTAATTTCAGTTTGCTGCCTAGCACCTACAGAGTATCTTTTAAAAACTAATAAAACAATCAACATGAAGGTAACAAATCTTGACGAACGTATCCATGTCTTGGACAATGAGTCAAACGTTATGACCGTCATCAAAGATATTGCATTAAGTGGATTACAAGAAGAAGCTTTTTATGTACTTGACATCGGTGACATTGTTCGCAAACATCAAATTTGGAAGGAGAAAATGCCACGTGTTAGCCCATATTATGGTAAGATAATTAATATTACATCTTATATTTTATTTCAAGTGAAATATTAATTGATTTGTTCCTGAAATTTTAGCTGTAAAATGTAACGATAATCTAGTCGTAATCGAGGTATTAGCTGCTCTTGGTATTGGTTTCGATTGCGCATCAAAAGTAAGTGTAACTTGATATTAATATCATTGACACTGGATAATAGATATCTGATCTAGGTACCTTAACATCATATATTATTATTTATAGTCGGAGATTAATAAAGTCTTAAGTGTTGGAGTGGACTCATCGAGAATCATCTTTGCCAATCCAGCTAAGCCAGCATCACATATTCGTCATGCTGCTACTGTTGGCGTAGATGTAATGACAGTTGATAACGAAAGCGAGTTGCATAAGATTAAAAAACTCCATCCAGATGCTAAGGTAATGAAAAGATACTTTTTTGTCGAATATACGTATAAATTTGATAAACTTGTTTCAATATATAATATTTGAATTGCAGATCGTAATCAGAATTCGTTGCGATGCCGAAGTAGCTCAGTGCCAGTTGGGCATGAAATTTGGTTGTGATCCGAAATACGAAGCACCTAATCTCTTGCGTCTCTCGCGTGCGTTAGGACTCAATGTTGTTGGCATTAGTTTCCACGTTGGATCCGGTTGTCAAGATCCACCCGTGTTTCATCGCGCTATACGTCATTCTAAATCATTATTTGACTTAGCTACCGATCTCGGTTACAAGCCGTATTTGTTAGATATTGGTGGTGGCTATCCAGGAAACAAAGGAAGTAGTATTGATAAAATCGCTGACGTTGTTAACAAAGCACTCGACGAGTACTTCAACAGTAAGTAATTGGGTTTCTTCACGAGTTACAATTTAGAATTTTCGTTCTAATTTAATTCTCATACATTTACATTTGTAATTTTTAGCTGATGCCGTTCATGTGATCGCGGAACCTGGTCGTTTTTATGTTGCATCTGCATTTACACTCGCAACCAGTATTCATAGCAAACGTTCTGTACGTGGCGATGAAAATTCACCGAATACAATTACTCATAACATGTATTATATCAATGATGGCGTTTATGGCTCCTTCAATTGTCTGCTCTATGATCATCAACACGTAACTCCTATACCTCTAAAGGTAAACGGCTGACTTAGTTTATAGTATCGTATAGGAAGCTCATAGCTCTTTAAATATCAGATCAGTTTTAATAATAAACATTCTGATATTAACAGAAAGGTTGTGGAAAGATGATTCCCTCAAGCATTTGGGGACCAACTTGTGATGGTTTGGATCAAGTCGTAGATAATGTTTTGTTACATGAAATGGAACTTGGTGATTGGATAATATTTGAAAACATGGGCGCGTACACATTGCCAGTCGCTTCTCCATTCAACGGATTTCCTGTACCCAAAGTTCACATCATTGCAGACGAAAACATTTGGTAAGACTATACTGTTTTTGTTTTCACTTTTCATTGTAATATCATATAACGTTCTCTTGATGCATTTTAATTGCAATTGTTAACACTATGACGGTCGATGTCACGTATTTGCAATTTTAGTGCATAACCTTTTACAGTATTTTTCTTCTATTTTATTTATATCCATTTCATTAGATACCAATCACGCGAAGATAAAACTACAGAAAATTATAAATATCATGGGATTTGCGACCATCAAAGTGTTAAACAGTTAAAGTGAAGTGAGTTTTTTTTTATTTTTTCGCTATGTTTTCGTAGGTTTTTGCTAAAAGGCGCTTTACCCTTAACCGAAGACCACTTTGTCATTGGCAATACACCAGCTAATTTACGACTTGGTCTAGATATCGGAGGAACTGATACAAACGCATGGCATAATCCAACCATTGAATTGTCATCGGCTGAAATCTTGGCTGGTGCTAATAATTCTCGGGCACCGTTCATTTACGACTACGTTGAGGTTGATCCGTTAAATTAATTACAATACATTACGGCGACTATAAATGGGAAAAGAATGGCATTGTGGACAAGGAAATCACATTTTCGTTTAGAAACATATATGG
Source organism: Anthidium xuezhongi (assembly GCA_022405125.1). NCBI lineage: Eukaryota > Metazoa > Arthropoda > Insecta > Hymenoptera > Megachilidae > Anthidium > Anthidium xuezhongi. The sequence goes on along the minus strand of CM039645.1, from coordinate 1,720,938 downwards.
CTATGATAAAAGTTTTAATTCGATATGTTCTTATGATTAAGAACTTTTAATCGTATATTTTATAATATTTTATCTCGTCTGCAACAGAACATAATAGAGGGTATTTTGTATCCTTCGTTATTTTAAGCTTTGGGCTTTATTGGTATTTGGTGCCATCGAATCAAGACAAAAAGGAAAAAAAAATAGAAATGCTCATACTTTTCGTAACGAATTAAAGACGTGCAAATTATTTTATTTTTGGAACGGTGCAGGTACGTTGTGATTGTTTCTACATAATTATGAAATAACTTATAAATTATGATAGTATGCAGATAAATCAGATCTTCATATTACCGTTGAAAAGTTAACCTCAAAGCTACCGTAGAAATTTTTCTGCATGAAATATTTACGTAGAGACATTTATATATACTCTCTTTAGAACCAGTAGTTTCTCAGATATTATATACGGACTTTCATAATATTTAGAGAAATGTTTATCAAATCTTTGGAGAATATCTACCGTTTGCACGTTTAATATAGAAAAAGTTGGTCATTTTTATATAAATCATATAAGTATGAGTTACTGAAACGGTTTCATATGAAAGAAATCATTGTGAGTTTTGTAAACGACTTGATCATTCATATTGTTTGTGAAAAACAATGTCACAGGTGGTTTTCTGATGCTTTCTTTTCTTTTTTCTTTTTTTTCTGAACACAAATGCTACTTACATGATTTATATGAAAGATATAAAAAAAAAAGAAGTAGTACTTTTGTGTAAGGGCTTAAATGTTGACTCATTTATATTATAAACTATTTAAACAATTATTGTGATTTAACTTTGTGATTAACGGAAGAAAAGATGAAAAAATTGAAAAAAAAAAAGGCGAGGGAAATATAATCGATAGCAGCGAAGGTGACGTACATGTCCAATATATGTATCGCGACACAAACGCAAATATTTCTACTTTCGTAATGTAATTTTTTGTTTTTTTTTTCTTATCATTTTTTTGTTCCAAATATCAAAACAAACTCTGTAGGACTGCTAGGATTTTTAAGGCATTGAGGCAGCTGTCACATGAAAACAAAGATAATTAGTTTCTTATTAATTATTACTCTTATTGTATTATATGTCGTCTATTATTATTGTTAATTAATTATTATTAACGAATGAATACATGTAATGAAATATATAAAATCAAATCAAAACTGTTTCCAGTTCTTGTTCATTCTATGTCTTTCCATTTATTTATTTTTATTTAAACAATAAGATCTGTTCAGTTGGGTACATCGAGCTGATTAGCTACCCGACAGCATTATATACTATGATTGACAGCTAAGTAGAGCTGTATCCTTGTAATGAGGCTTTAGATAAAAAAAAAAGAAAGAAAAAGAAGAGATTAAGCAGCGTGTACTAAAATTAGAAATTTCAAGTATACTTCAAAAGATATTGTTACATACTACATCAGGAGATGATAATTTTGATTGATGACCTTTCAGTGACTATCGTTCCCATTGGTATTAAATATCTTATCGTTTTACACAATCGAATCTTTACTGTTACCTAATTATATAATTTTACATTGAATATTTATTCTTAGCATCCTATACCATTAATGGTATGTCTCGGTAATCTAAAGATATCAAACATAGTTTAATTAAAACGCCACTTGAGCAATGTGTATCTATTGATATAATAGATTGCTAGAAAAGGAAAAATGTTTCTACTTATAACCTGCGGTCACTCGTGGGGTAATACGATCTCTTCAGATGGTCAGACCGAATTTATCTAAGTTTGATAATAATATATAGACTGGATTATTTCATTGAGATTACCTAAATATCTTACCTAATGTCCTAATACCGCAGGTTTAAGATGCGAAAATTCGTTAATATATTCTGTGGGTTTAAATAAAAATAGGTATTTTTTAACATTTTATTAAAAGGTTATACACAAAAATACAAAATTTGAAGGGAACAATTATGAGATATATAAATACAGTTCTTAAATTATTAATGAATAAGATGCTTGTGGGAAAAGGGGTTATAGTATTCATTAAAAGGAGTAAAAAATGTCGAAGTCACGTATATTTATTCCTCTTGTCTCTAAATACTATAATCACCTGAGATGTAGACGCAATAATTGTTACGACGACGATGATACCATCTCGTTCTAGTGATTATAGCTAAAGGTATGTGACCATTCGAGAGTAAAAAATTGTACTCGAAGTGATTGAAAGTATTTATTGCAGGTAAAAAGCTGTTAAAAATTATTTAAACTCAACGAAAGCTCCTTGAAAATATTTTAGGTAGCTTTTTGTTCGAGTTTTGTTCTCAAGGAGGTGCATACCCTTAATCCGACAAATTTTTTGGGAGGAGTGCTTTGAACCAGTAAATCGGAAAAATGGAAATCAATTCTAAAAAAATGGTTTATTATCGTATACACCTTTGACATTGATACTTTGGAATCACCGCTGCTATTTACGAAAAGCATTGCGCATGAAAAAAAGAAGAAAACGAATTGCATTCCATGATACCAAAAACCGCTCGAGGCACGGATCTTTATCTAAGGATATACAAAAAATAATAACAAGGAAAAATAAACGGAGTAATTAATTAAAGAAGAACGATGTGCAGCAATATTCTCGTTTGCAATTAAGCAAGAACAAAGTAAACGCACCTATTAATGTTTAAGGGATTTGTGATCGTTTTTTGATTGCTGACTAAAAGATTTTGTCAATCTCATATCAAAATCGAGATAATGCGCCTTTATTTATTCGCTAAAAATATCAATACTGAGCTTAAATACATTTCCGTTCAGGCTGATTTAGTACTTAATTGCCTTTGTGATGCGGTTATATCGCTTGTACGATTTTCAATCGAATTAACTTTTTACTTGGAACGGTTGCAAACAATTCATCGAAAGGATTAATGACTAAGTTAAGGCTGTTTGTGTAAGATCATCTTCATCTACAATCGATAAGTGGTTGGAGGAAAGAATCTTGATGAAGCCAGGCGTATTTCCCCAATTGCACATCCGATAACAATTGCTCATGACTACTTGTCTCGTAGTGAAAAGTGATAAGCAAATATATGTATAAACAATTGCAATCTTGAGTCTAGATTATTTCTAAGAGCAATTTACTTATACGGTTAGCCTTTTATATCTTCAGTTCTAGTTACCGTTAATATTATTATTATTTTATACAATGCCGGTAACGATTATCCTAGGTTTAATTTACCAATCAAATTTTAATATATTATATTTATTTTAGCATTAAACGGAACAGGATGATTCATCCATCTTGCTCGCTTTAATAATGAAATAAAATTTCTTAAATATATTTTTGTCCAAATGTTTATTAATCTTCCTGAAGATAAAGAATTATTGTATATACTAGCGTATGTCTCATCCTTTATTTATTTTGTTATCTGCTTTGTTTTTAATTTAAAAAAAAATACAAATTGAATGTCGTTAATTATAATGTTAATTATCTTTATTTATGTCAAGATATGAAGAATTTATTTGTTCTTAATTAAGTTCTTTTATCTTAAGTTTTTATTTTAAAGCCTTATTCTATATTCTGTATCATGTTTCGTCCCCTACTTATTTCTTTTCTTACTTTATTCTCAATTTAAAAGAAAGAATAGACTGAACGTTGGTAGTTCTATCGTTAACTTTAACTCTTTTCATTTTGAAGGGCGGATATACAGGGTGTTTCGTAACTGGTAGTGCAATTGGTAAAAGGATGTAATAGAACAAAACTTTTTTTATTTGAATATTCTTCAAGAATATTAATAGAAAGGTTTATTCATGGAAAGAAAAATAATAATTCAATGTGTAATGAATGTTGTAAATGAATGTATGCAAGTATTAACTATGAAAAAATACTAACATTCTTAAAATATTAAGGTACCTATAATGTGTTGGATTTAATCGGAAATGTTGCAGTATAATGAAGGACACTGGCTGGTGACATCCGCATTTATTAGTACATAATATCCATTAATCGTTAAAATAAGGAAATTGTAATTTACCTTGCTAAATACGAACTTTTTTACAAATATGTTAAAAAGTTTTTAATTTTCGACTTATTTTCTCACACAGAATCACCCCTTTCCTGTTTGTACCACGACTTACGAAACACCCTGTGCATATACTCGAGAATGAACACCCTCGATCATAAATTTCTAAATATACTTTTAGGAATTTGGAAACTTTGGAATATTATATAACATATTTTGAAACTTCGAATATTTCTGTTTATTTATTTTTATAAATAAGACATAATATTTCCATTCGGATTATTTTCCTGAAATTTTAGCACAGGTAGAAATGGAGTTACCGAAATCTGTCGAGACTTGAATATTCTATTTGTTCAATTGTGGAATGGTCTTTAAACGATTAACAATGCGTTGCTGTGACGACGCGATTGTGATAATCTTGGGAATTACTTTAGACGAAAATGATGGATCAAGGTAACTGATTGTACGAAGAATCTAATCCCACCTGATATGTATAGTAACGCGTGACGATTCAGATACAAGAGAGCGAGTATCAAAGCTTGAAGATGGGATATTTAATTACCTAGTCATCACTTGCTGCCGTGCTGATTTAGATATGATCATTATGAGCTGAAAAGACGTTCTGTCACTTTGGAATTAGACGTATTTTGACCTTGATTACGCAACAGTATTCATTTTATCGTAATTCGCCATTTTTCAACTGTTTGATCACTAATACAAAACGAATTACCGGAGTGATTATCGACAGATAAAAAAAATTCCGGATAATAATCGATAACTCTTTCTTGCATTGCATTACACACATAAGACGTTTTTATCTTAAGTTCTTTTTGCTGTAATTAACGTTTGGTATGATGTAATTGTTTTGTTACAAAGGCACATACTTTAGTTTAATATTTTCTTCAAACACAAACTTGAAAATTAAAAGTTGTACATAATTTCGTTTGTTTTATAGACTATTTCTTTATTAAAGTATTAATATAATTTTTATTTTATAATTTCTACTACATTCTTTTTGTTTAGAAAAATCATTCATGAGTAATTGTTTTAGTTGTAATCTTTTGAATATATTAAGGTTGTTAAAAATATTTTTTACCTTTTGTAATTAACATTCTTTTTATTTTAATGTTTGCAAATCTGCAATACTTCCTCGTCTTCTTTTTAATAGGTTCAATATTAATAATTAATAAATCACTGTTTCCATATTATTATCAATTGTAAGAGACCACCTAATTTGAATAACAGCAAGAAAAGGCATTACATTATTATAAAATAATGAATTTAATACCGTACAAGCTTTATTTTTAATTTTGTTTTAACTTTATGTGGCACGCCCCGAAAATGGCACAACTGGGGATATCTGGCGGTGACAGGTGAAACTAAAGAAACAGAAAATCGCGTTTTTACGAAAAATAAGCAACTATTCGGTACTTCTGGCACGTGCATCGTATTCTTTGTTCAAAATTCTATAATACTGGTGCCATTATTGACTTCAATAGACATTAGTTTACGAAATTGGCAAAACGTGCTTTTGATGGACATGTAGCGACGTCGTCGCATACTCAGCTGTTCCGCCCGGAAGATACATTTCCAAGAGACATATATTTCCGGATGCCAGTAAAAGGCGCGTAAAGTTGCGCGCTTCATTTGTTTTCAAACGGACGAGGGAGAGCTATGCTATGAAGACGCTCTTGGTCCACGCCGTGTATAAGATGTCTGCAAGCCAAAAGTATAACGTATAACGTAATGTGTAAAAAACAGTAATAAGTCAGGTGTTTGTAAATATATTTAGTTAAAAAGAAACTAAGTGGCTTTATTCTTCCGAGTGTCGGTAAAGACGAAATCGACAAAAGTAGGCTAAAACCCTACAGATAGTCACGAAGATGAAGAGATCTTCCTTACCATCTGCCTCGCACATGGCCGATAAAGAAGATTCAATTTTACCATTAAATATTGTTCTATTACAAAGCGCCTATTAGATGTTACTCAAGCATTAGTCTTTTGAATATTAATTCAATTACTGTTCATAGCAACACATTAAACAGTCGGTATTTAACTCTTGAATAAAACACAAGCATAAATTTTGTTATTTTGATTAATTGAATTATTAATATGGGAATTACGATCTTTGCGACCCCATAAGTCATTTAACGGTGGCGCCGTCGAACTAATAGAACTAAGTTTCATATACCATTTTCACATTAAATGAATTTCTTTTAGTGTGAAGGCTTAGTAAAAACGTATTATATCACTAATATGCTGGAAATGAAGTCAATGCAGATATATTCAGTCACATAAGAGTAAGAAAAGTAGTAAAACTATGTGTTAAATGTCGTGAAATATAATCACTTATTAGTGCAACAAATTCTAGCAAATTCAAGCTAGTTTTATGTTAGAGTTTATACATAACAAGCTTATAGTCATGCATATCGTATCTTCAAGTTTTATTTTATTAAGTTTTTTTCATTTTTGTAAACACAGTTTATATGTCCTACTTCCCTTTCGTGACTAGAACTTGAAATTTTTTCAAAAATACTGATTTTTATTTATTTTGTATCAATAACTACCAATTGAATGTGAACAAGTAATAATTGATTTGATTCGTAACAAGACTGACTTGGTTTGAAAAATTAAATAAAGATTAAGCCTCGAAACATTAAATATAATCACTTATAAAATTGAAAAAGAGTACTAGTAAAATTAACGAGGTAAAGAATTAACCCCTTGACCTATGATTGTCCAATGGGTGTGTCAGTCAGAGCTGAATATGTATTGCCCCGATGTTAAAACAAATACAGAAACCCGAAATATTATTTATACTTCAAAAGTTAATTGTAAAATTTAATTGTAATTAAATTTAAAATTAAGTTGTAAGGAAAATTTTAAGAGGAGAGGTTACATCTGAACTGTAGAATGCGTCACGAGTATGACTCGGGGTCAAGGGGTTAAGAGGACATAAAATTAAACGGCACAAAATTAATCAATTTTGGAGAATTTTTAAAAAAATAAGAAATAATTATTCTACACCCATGTAATCGCAGGTACAATAATGTATTCAGGTATACAAACAAATTTTTTAAATTTAAATTTGCAATAAAAAAACAATATTATTATATTTAGAACATACATAGTTTGAATATGTCGTTGGCAAAGATGAAAAAAATGCAGATTTTAAAAAATGACATGCATTTAAAGGAAAAAGTCGATATATCGGGCAGAATTGTACCTTTTCGATAAGAAAAAAAGGTTTTCTTTTCAAATTTTTAAAAAACAATTGCCGGCATATCAATGCTAATAACGTTGTTAATATGCGTACAAAGTTTCAAGTCGATCGGTTCAATAGTTTTCGCGCTATCGTGCACGCCAGTTTGGAAAATGTAGTTTTGAGATAAACGCGTTTACAGTTTTGACACCTCGAAATTTGAACGGTGAGAAATTTTGAAATTTTGGGAAACCATTCTAAAAATGAAACTCTATTGTTTAAAAGGAAGATCGACTTTTTGAAGGTCTTAATTGTATAGGCCCCCTTAAGAAAGGAAATAAATGGACGGGAACTGATTCTTGGATCCAAAATGATAGCCGTGCGAGCGTTAATGAATTAAAATAACACGTTTTATCAAAAGACTCTTTACTTTGGTTACAAAAGGATCCGCCTGGCGCGGCGCCGCAATAAATGGAACACGTGAACCGTACAAAGTTGTTCGGTCTCGGTGTGTGGACAATCGAGGAGCAGGAACAATATCAAGATCAATTACGTAAAAGGAACAGAAAAAGAAGAGGTTTCAAGATTTCTTTTTTATTTCATACGTGTACCTACGTATACGTACACGTATATCCCGGCGTCTTGAATGACCCACACTTTCACTTTCCGTAATTAACGCGGGTACCTGCGCCTCCTGTTTACTCGCGCGCAAGCTGGAAACAATATACCGATTTCCCTACGGGAATCGCTCCTGTTCCACCGGCGGTACGATCACCATTTTCACGTTCGGTTTCATCGGATCGAACAGGTTGTCGGCCGTGGACGGACGTACAGGCGTGATTTCCGGTGGCGCACGCGCGCACCGTGCCTGGTTCCGGTGGGCAACAGCCTGTAATCGCGGTTTCAAGTCCTCCGAAGCCTGGCATAACATATAATAACGGCTATGATACAAGTAAGTACGTTCTGCAGACGATTTCACTTTCGACCAAGAGGCTGCATCCTCGTCTTTCACGCGTCGCGACGACGCGGAATTTCTGTCGCTCCTCGTCGCTCCTCCACCCCCCCCCCCCCCCCTCCAACGCCGCGTTCGTCCTTTCTTTCCTTTTGCCGTGGTCGTATCTCAGTCGAAGGCATTACGGGACGATATGAAAGATAATAATGCCTCTCTTATAAAGCTGGACCGCTATGTACCGGTTCCCTGTTGTTCGGTTCTTACGCTTGTGGATCGTAGATGTTTACGCGTGGAAGCGGCAATTAGAGAAAACGACTGGTACGCGACGATGAAAATTGACTAAACGCAATCATTCACATCGATGATGACGTTTACGGCTTCTTCGCTTGTCGAGAAGTCTAACTTCTCTGATTCCGAAGGTAAACAGCTGTCTTCATTAGTAAATATCAAATTACTCGCCATTCTTTGCAACAAATATTTTGACATTAACAGACGGATATAGTGTTCAGGGACCAACTTGGGATAGTTTTGACCGAGCCGAAGAAAATGTTTTATTACCTAAAATGGGTTCTGGTAATTGGAACCATACACATTGCTGGCCGTTTCTTCGTTTGACGGATTTCCTGTACCCATGCCACGGTTCATATAATTGCTAATGAAGGTATTTGGCAAGACCCTGCGGTTCTCTTTACCTCCGATAGTATTTTATTTAAGGGGGGATCCTGGTCCAGCATAGGGAAAAATATGGTTTCTTACCATTCTTTTTAATTGAAAATGTATCAATGTAATCAACTTCAAACATTTTTAGCGCATTAGTATTACTCTACAAGATTACAAAAAAATACCTTTTACATGGAAAAATCGATTTAAAGAGAAGTTATAGATTATTTTGTGATTGACATACACTTCCAGGATCGCAAAAGTGGTTTGATCTAAAAAACCACCTTGATCTTTAATCTACATATCCCTAGTTTAGGCTCGATAGATATGCTTATTAGTTCGAATCAGCCTCATATTCTACAGATATTAGGGAGTATTTAAAAAAATGCTAAAAACACTTTTCTGGACCATGATTCCCCCTTAACAGTTCTTTAACACGCTTAAATTATAGTCGGCGAATCGCTTGGATCACTGTGCCAGCATTTTAATGTCTCGCATTATGTTTCCCAGGTGATCGTTAGGATAGGCGTTGCCGTTAATCAAGGACCGTTCTGTGTTTGGTCTGGATATCGAGGGAACTGACGCAAACGTACGGTATAATTCAGCCATTGAACTGATATCGATCGAAATCTAGGCTGATCCTATCAATTCTCACAATCATCGCTGATTCGCGGCTAACATACGCCGAGGCTGATCCTTCGAATCAATCCGAATACGTTACGTCGACGATGAACGCGAAGAGAAGAAAGGAATTGCAGGGCGTTTGAACAATAACGGTGTCGCTTTTACGCGTTGGATCGCCAAGGTGCGTACAATAAACACACGGTTTCTTGAGAACGTTGGCGTCGAGTTACACGCTCGGCCACAATATATAGGTTCACCGAGTTAAAACAGAAATTAGGAGCAAACCGTGTCCCCTTTCTCTTGCCAAGCCAAGCGTAGTATAAAATACTTTCCCTCTCGCGAGGCGAGACAGCCGAAGAGCCGTAGGCGTAAGAGCGAGCAGGAAGGAAAAGGCAGGGGCAAACAAGACCGTAGCCTGCGAACGGAAAACCGGAAAACGATCGCTTCTAATCGCGAGCCTGCGGCGTTTCCCTTCTGATCTGCTCTTCGACGAATGCATAATCCTCGATGATTCTTTCCTGCTGCCTTCGTTCAATGGAATAGGCTGGGACAATGATACGTAGTTCGGTCATGGACTGAACTTTAGGGTCAAGACACGATCCGGGCGAGTCACGCGAAGCGCAGGCTCGCTTCCGTCCGGTAAATCTTGTTTCCGTGATCTTTTCTTCCTGGGAAACGAGAACTGTGCCGTCGCACTGTGCGGCACTTGAATGGCAATTTTGGGACAAAAGTAATAAAATGTATAGAATATGTTAACTGTTTTAACTATGTTAGCTAAAATTATTTGAGTATTATTACATGAATATAACAATAATAACAAAAGATATATTCAATTTTATAATAAAACAAAACAATAAGAAATAATACTACAATAAATGCTTCGACCAAATTCCAATTACGGAGAGATTTCGTTAATTAAATGATAAATAGCATCATGTGTAGCAATTTGTAGCAGGAACAAATGATATGGCGATGTAATAGTTTTATAGAATAGTTTTTTGATATAGAACCAACAAAATTACAGGATAATTCGAACCGTTTTTATTTAATTGTTTTTTAAAGGAAAAAAGGAATTGTGTAAGTTGGCAATTGAAATTATACATACATTTGGAAATATTTTCCATATTTAAGATGTAGCAAACAGTATTTGACAGAAAATCAATGAAAAGAAGCGAATTATACACAAGAACACTAATTATTGGTTTCTAGGTTACGATAAACGAATCATTGTAATTAATCCTCACATTAAATCTGAACATTTTTTTACGCTTGTCCATTGCATTTCGCACTGTGCCGTCAAACTTAGAAAACGAGGTACAGCGTCGAGCACGGTAGCCCCTCCTAGGGAAAATGACGTCGTAAGGGAAGGAAACCGCACCAGGCGTCTCAATATTCGAGAGTTAAACCTAGGCTAGCTGTGAATTAAATGAAACAAGACGAGTATTTAAGTTGGTTAATTTATCGAAGAGGTAAAGTGGATTATGGGTTGGATTAATAGCGGCTAGGTAGAATGACTGGTAACTTTCGACTTCTTTCCACTTGTCACTTTCCCTAAGGAAGGCTAACGTGATCGCTACCGTATTTTGGATCTTAGGAGACGAGGAAGTTTTGGATCACACGAACTGGTATCTTCAAAAGTATGTGCAATGTTTATTGTTATAACAGAGATAACGATTGTCATGGTAATAAGAATCATAATACCCTGACTGACTAAGAGTCTGACTCTGTTACTTTATGTCCAGGTAGGTGATTCGAATTCAGAAAATACAGGATGCTCTATCGAACCAGCTGAAAGATAATCCATGTTATTCGACTGGACAGATTTGAGAATTCCAGGTATCGAATAAGGACATTTATCATGAAGTGGGTACTAAGTTTCCTAACGATCCAATCGAATCTAAACGGGCAGAGTGTGGAAGTTAGGGTCCAGCGTCGTAGGGGATAACGTGAAAAGGGGGTCCCAAGAAGGACGGCCCCTCCTGAATTGGCGACTTTCCCGATTTTGAAACGTGTGTGTCGGTCAGTGGCGTAGCGATCGGAGGCCAGACAACCTTCTCCTCGGCGTGCACGTACGGAACCGTGTAACAATCACTGATCGCCGGTAGTGGCGAGTAGTAGTCCCCAGTCTCCCTGGCTGTGGGTCGTTTCCCCACCTTTTGCTTTTGCCACCGACGTCAACGTGTATCGTCGGCCGCAGTTAGACCGAGTCCGCTCGCGCATTCGCATTAATTTCCAATCCGTGGTTGTGTGCTCTCTCTCTCTCTCGGCCGGCTCTACCGACTAGCGATCCTTCTCGACGATCCTCGCCAACGTGGACCAAACGTGGTGTCTCGCTGACGGATCAAGAAATGCCCGTGAATTCGAGCTCGTCTAACGCGAGAACGTCGAGAGGAGAGGATACGTCGTGAGGGATCAAGTTGAGTTCTTTTCAATTCGTCGCCGGTGTCTAACGATTCTGTTGATCGTCGAAACGCTTTCGGGGCAACACGGAGGTGCAAGCTGGCTCGGGTGTATCTGAAGTCGGTTCAGGATCGAAGGATACGCGGATCGAGTAAGGACACTGGAATCGTAGTGAGTGAGTGTCGGTCGAAAAGTATCCGCAATTTGTCACATGTTCAATCACGGAACGTCTTCGATTCTTTGGGTGTCTTTAAAAACGAGGAAGTCCTTATCGTTTGCTTCCTAATCAGTGTTAAGTCGATAATATCGTACCGTACGCCTTTTAATTCAACATCGAAGGAGATTTCACCTGTCAGAGACGAAGGATTTCTTTTCGTTTGCCAATTAATCAGCGATGAGTCAATCCTCGAATGTCTTTCAATGAACCAAACGTACGGTACGTAAAACTTGTTGCCAATTGTTGTTAGGGACCAGGTGACTCGCAGCGGATACGTTCAGTGTTGTTTATTCGTCTAACCCTTTGTTTCGATCCTATTCCTTCGAATTCACTTTCTAAGATTGATACGAATCGATTCAATCTTTTTCAGGGACACCGTGTATAACGTAACAGGTTGTTTTTATACGGTTCTGTACGCGTGTACAAGCGTTGCCTGACTTGTAAGTTCCCGTGGCACAGGTTCGGACTCGTTTTGTTAGTTGTTGCCGCGTTACCGTTGTTAACATAGCCGCTTCCGTCCGCGCCAAACGGGAGCAACGTGCTCTTAACTGTTTCCTTCGATTTTTATTGGACGAAAAGCAAGCTCATCGCCTCGATTTAACTGAACAACTCGAAATAGCGTCGGACCAATTTTACTAAAAGTATGTATCCGTTTTTTGTTGCCGCCACTTGTTTCTCTACTTTCCTCGTTCTCTCCAGGATTAGTCTGTTTTCGTTCACGTAACAAAGAACAATATTGTGTTTGGTAACAAATCGGTGCTTTAATGGAGATACAGTTGTGCGGTAATTAGTATTTGCCTTTTCAATTAAAGTAAGGAATGTAAATCAGAACTGCTGATGTCGATAGAGCTACTTTAATGGTATCGCAGGCCCTGAGCGAAACAATTGGGGTTGTTACCTATTCATGGGAAATGGTATCCATAGCTTTCATTAAAAACTAAATCTATTTTGTAACGACTGTTGCTATTTGGAATACTAGAACTGTATTTATTTTCCTTCCTGAAGCTTTGGTCTCGTCTGAAAACCATTCCACCACTCCAAAGTTATTAAATAATTTTGTATGTCTAGACACAATAATTAACGTAACTCATCTATTTCAGATTAATCAACCAATTTTAAAGTATTTACTAAGCTTGGTACTTGTCACGTTCCCTTATGGCGCCATTTTTCCTAGGGAAGCCTATAATGATGCCTGATATTGTACATGTCCCAATTACTGCCATTTTAAGACAGTAGTGTAATTTGACTATTTTACTCATTAATTAACCTAAAAATCGTCTCATATTAGAACATAATATCATTTTAACATTTCTTATGTTAAAAAACAAAAGTTTCGCGTATTAAATGTGAAGAATTGATTAATAAGTAATTAGAGTCTACAAAACTTGTTTAGTTCTTATAATTTATCACCCAACAACTATTAGCCCTATTAACTACGTCCAAATGACTAATGGTAGCTATAATTGACAGTAATACCCGATCATAGTTGGTTCTTTCTTTAATGTGATTTCGCCATCACTTCCTAGTTACGTAGCCACGCTTTTGACACACAAATTGCACCTCCATTTTCTACCATTAATTCTCAAACACCAGGTACATACAAGCACACGTGTTTCTTTATTATTATGTAAATTAAAATTCAAACTCAATAACGATTCTTTTCCTGTACACTATTCTTCGCATAAAGCACATAAAAGTGACAATAATCAGCCTTTCAAGCTATCGTTCATCATCAATGGAAATAGAAATTTTGTGCGGTACGTTCCGATATCGTGGTAAACTGTGCAAAGCGTTTATTGCGGATAGTTTTCGATCGAGCCTGAAGGAATTGGCTCGCGTTGGATCGACAGCGAAAGTGCACGGTGAACATTGCACTTGTGCCAGATACAGCACGTGATCGTTCCACGGAGAACGTAGGAAAACCGGAGAAAAAGGATGAGCTCGCGGTGCGCTTTGCGAACAGTGCGCACACACCTGTCGTTCCTTTCCCACAAACGATGCCTACGGCGTGCACAACTGGTCGACCGTCCGTTTCCACGAGCTCGGAAATCGATTTCGTGTTCCGTTCGAGGATATACAGGCATTCGTGCTTGGATAACAGCCGATTTGAAAGGCGAACGCGTTATAGGATACGAGGTTTTTTTAGCGTCAGGAAGCGGGTGTTTCGCAGGCGTTGCTAAACGTCCGATGTTGCGCGCATTGTCGCTGGTAATGAAACAAGACAACACTTTTCTTCAGCCGATCTGTTGCAATTCAATTGGAAACGGTTCTTTTCTGATTTGACCCTTAACTCATCTGCATCATAAGGAAATATGAAAATAAGGCATTTATCACCAAACTTTCTTTTTATTATATTCAAGTACAAGAATGACAACAAGTAAAAGAACTTCATATTTCAGTGTTTATTAGTAATTTTGTGCTATATGACAGTATTTGAAATGTTGAATGCATAAAGCCACTTCACATATTATAAATATTTCTCTAAAACCTAAAAGTTAAGCGTATATATACGCTCCGGGATAGAGACCAGGAAAATTGAGCGTATATATACGCCAATGATGCAAATAGGTTAATTGTCTGATTATTGCTAATGCTCCAGAGGACATTCCTTTATGATGGATCAGTTTTTATTTTAGATACTAGAATTAGGGGCGTTTCATGTAGATTTACTTCGAAGTTTGAAAATAAAAATAGAAAAATGAATAATTACAGATTGAAACATGTATTAGCATAAATAGAAAGTCTGAATCTTCATAACAGACGTCTTAAGAGATTTTGCGATTTAAAATAAGAAATCCTCATTGCGTGGCAAAGTTAATTCTCACTAGTTTTAAAGCATGCAAAATAAAAAATTAGGACCTTATATGGGAAATGGAGAGCGTGACATAATAACGCCGGTAACGAGTTAAGTAACTGAAAAAGTACTGAAAAAAATAGAATATGAAATTTATTCTGTACCATTTTAATGTGTAAAGTGGAAGTGTAGGGACCTAAAGGTAATATTAGTAATTTATTACTAAAAATAGCAAAAGCGTCAAAATGATTGAACCCCGTTATATTGTATCGTGTGCTTAATTCTTTAATCGGGTATGACGAATTAATTCGTCATTCGATAATTTATCGATATTAAACCATTACTTTTTAAAATAAAAATTGCTGCAAAAAGAAAAGCAATTTTCACGTTAAATGTGAGGGATTTTCAATTAGGGTTGAAAGCAATTAATCAAATACCATAGTTAAAATAATGAATCATTTCTATAGGTTGGTGTTACTGGTGATAAATAATTCATAATAAACACATCTGTGTTGCCTTGTAATGTTTTGTTTCGAAACGAAGCGGCAAGAGCACGCTCGTCAGACGTCGACCTACGAATCCGTTCTCAATTTTGTTTAGGTGGTATCATAAACCGTAGACCGGCAGTCGATCACGAACCTTTACGCGCGACACACGTGAAATGCTTTTTTCTCTGGTTTTCGACGCGAACGACGATCGATTTTTATTCTTCGCTACCGTTCGAATTCGCGTGACCGGCAGTACGAGCCTTTCCTTATTAACCAACGCGAAAAGAACCTATTCGCGTCCGAAATGTAGCCGGCGATTTTCCTGAAATCCGTTCGTTTTATTTTCTATCGAAAGAGGAAACGAGCAGACGCACGAAGGAGCCCAGTGTGTTGATGTGCAGTGATCAGGAAGTTGGTGAACGCCGGAAGTAAGGTCTTCGAACGGGTTCGTTGAACGAAGGAGGAAGGATCGAGCCAGTTCACCCTCGTGAGAAAACTTGGTCGGCTTTTTTTCTCCGTTCTTCTTCTTTTTTTTCGTCGTTTAACACGCGCGTGATAAGTGAAACTTTTAAACCTTTCGACTTCGTGATGACCTCGAGGATGGAAACATGAGGACTTTGGAAGATCGTCCACTCGATCGACGCAGCTCCAGTCCTGTCGACCATAAATGACGTAAGTTTTTGTTGAATTTTTGATCAATTATAAAAAAGCATACTATATGCAAAATACAAATATTAAACGCATACAATTTTCGTATACTTTTGAATCTTCGAATCAACGGGTGCAACTCCAGTCCTGTTGAATACAGATGATATATGTTTTTGTTAAATCTTTTTATTAATCGACGACACTGGTGGACGAGGGTGTAGCGTTACAAATGAATTACTTGCAACTCGATCCGAAGATTATCTGTTATAATTTTTGTGTGCATTCTATTCATGCAATTGACGTTGTTAACCCTTTCACTCCGAAGCACGTATATATACGCTCTAAAGATAAACGCTTACGTACAGCGAAGATCTTATTTATGTTAAAATACGGTACTTTGAAGTTTCTAAGCTTTTGATGCTACAATTGGAGGCACACATATTTTTAAATTGCAAATAAAACATAAAATTAAATAAAGGATAGAACAAAATCCAAGCTGCGTTTCAACGACAATACTTTCATAAATTTTCTTCAATAATTATCTACTGTCTTGAAAGGGTTAACAGTATAATACGTGCTTTGTCGTTTCTAAGCTGTTCAGAATGTATTCAGGAAACTTGAAATCCCTGTAAGCTTAATATTTCTGTTTTTAAATATCTACTGATAAATAAAATATCTGCGGTCGGAGCCAAAGAATTAATACCGAGTAACATAATTTTAAAAGTACCAAAGGAGGTCTTAACTCGGTGTAGTGCACAGGTGGAAATCGAAAGGAGCCTCGTATCTAGGAAGTCTTATCGCAATGTTCCGGTTTTTCAAAATAATTACAATACTTGTCAATCCAGCTTTAAAATTTACAGACTAGCCTGTTTAACATTTCGCACAATATTACTTCTTAAATTATAGCTCCCTTTAAAAACTGTTTTAAGTAGATTTTTTTTTAAACAAAACTTTTTTGTTTGAGAAACAATTTACGTCAATCTGTATTTTTAGCGTTTTCGTAATGCAAATTTTTAGAGACGTCATAGATCAGTTAGGTACTTGATAAGTAGGACATTTTACATCTATTGAGAAGTTACTTAAAAAAAAGAAGTAAACAACTGGGATTGTTAAGAATTATTAATAATTATTTACGGAAAAGAATTATAGCTAATATATATCTATAGTCATTGGTAACTGTATTTGTAGAGTTAACTTAATCCTAGCCTTTACACCTTGTTTCCTTAAGAAACTATGTGTTAAATTGTAATAAATAATAATTTTTAATAGAAGTAATCACTATTTGAATCAGAAATTTTGTCAAGTATTTAAAATAGTTTTTATTCCTCTAATGGTAGAGTTCAAGGTGTATTTTAAACAAAACTTAAGGGTAGATCGCGAATTTAGCTACTACTCTAACAAATCGGGGTAAGCCTTGCTCATTGAAAGGATATTTTTTGGGGTATCAATGATTAGCACGGTGCTAAAACGAGCTTATATATTATTATTTATATGTTGAAGCTCGAAATCATAAAAATTATTTCTGTTAATTGGTCTAACAATTCTACGGAATCGTGAAACAGTAGTGTGCAAATATTTTATTTAACAGCCAGTAGAAAGTTCTTTAACTGAATATATTATTAACAAGGTTAGGAAGACTTGGAAGGGTATATAAATAAAACATCATTCGATTTAAACTAAAAATTACTATCTTTCTTTCACACGCTTAAGATTATTTCATTGATATAGATATGTTTTATATTTTTGTATTGCTTGGTTAGATGTTTTTTTCTTATTGTTTCAAAATCTGAGATTGCGTGTTAAAAACAACCGTTACCATACGATTATTCATGCAAATACGTTCGATCGATCTGTTGGTATAGGCAAAGGATTTCGCATTGAACAAACAACTTCCGCAAAGCACGGCAAAGTAATTAGAGGAAGCAAAAAGGATCTAGTAACTTGATATTATGTAAACGTTCATTTACATAAACATTGAACGACCATTCACTTATGAATTTTATTAGAATTAATCTATTCTAGTTACTACACCAATTATAAAATTAACGTCAATACGAAGACTGAGCATTTAACTTAATCACCCTAATTATCCCCATTAATTGTACAGACACAAAACGTAGAATGTTTGGAAAAATCAGTTTACAGGGAATAGTATGTTATTTTATTTAAAAAATAAATAGTTGACCTTGAAATTTTGGAATATAGTGTATCTTATTACATTTAGTTTTAAGGGTTATGCTCAGTGCTTTTCTCAATGAACTGAAAACAAACAAAAAAATAGCAAATTAATGATAGAAAAATTAATACTGGAATTTAATTACTATAGCAATTAATTAATAGTATTGTCATTTATCCTTACAAGAATCAACATACTTTAATAACTTTTTGTTTGAAGGAAAGACTATCGATTGATCCAGTGGTAATATTAAATGTTACTTAAAATTTAGTTAGTTATTGTAAATTTATTATTAAATAATTTTCTAAGCTCATTACTTAAATAAGATAAAACCTTGCTTTATATTAATATTTTTATTCATTTGAAATTTCAGATTACTGAAATAGCAAATTACGTTTTCGAATAACAATTTTGGTATATTAAAAATAATTATATTAAATGGTATATTAAAAAATTAACCCTTCACGGGCAACCATGTTCTTTTACATTTTTAATTTTCTTCCTGTTTTAAGCTTCCAAAAAACTTATGAAAGCCATTTGCTGCATCCCATATTTAAAGTCTTTAAAGATGAAAATGAAAATTTAAGGGGGAGCCTCCTTTTGCTTGTGTCATCAACGACCCAAACTTTCAACGAATGGATTAAATTTTCAAAAACACGTTTTGTGTAGCTTTTACATTCAGCTTCTTCTTAACTGTACTTTACGTTTGCAAACAATTCAGGATTACCTGAACGTGCTTGCACGGCAATCGGTGTTTACCGTAGAAACGAAAGTGTTTACCAAACAATCGTTCGGCTGGAATACTTCAGACTTTTTGTTTCGAAAATGCGAATTATGCACGCCACGAATCGTATCGTGAGCACGAAGTCGAAAGTGAGATTAAATCTAACTTTTTTTCCCCTTTTGATTTTTTTTTTTTCCGTTAAATAAAGGCCATTTCGTAAGCGGGAAGTATATTATAGGGAACAAGACACGCAACTGGTGTGCGAATACATCAAGAGTGCATTGAAATTGAACATCGTTTCTCACCGGAACGGCTGTGAATGTGTTGTTAATCTTTTGTTGCATACATTCTTTAATTCTGAAACGAAAATACATACGTTGAATTTTCATTGTCGGTCAGCGATAATAATAAGGTAATGATAATACAACATTTTTTTCATTACTTTAGAAACTTAGTCGTTTTATTAAATTTATTATATTGAACGGTATAAATGATAAACGATGAAATGAAAATACTTGTTTCAAAGAATCTATTTTATTAATGTGAAAATTGCTAAAAATGATTTTTTTTTTTAATAACATTAAGCAATGAGACTGTATTTGACAAATTTTCAGTATTGGTTAATTCAAAAAGGAAACTTCACGTAAGAAATATTATTTTACATTTTCTATTTATTTTTGTATGTATAATATGGATACAATAAATAATTATATAATCGTGATTTTCATACAATTTTCATTCGTAAATGTATAAACTTGGTAATGCAATGAAAACAGTATAAAAATATAAATTTGTGGCTTGAAGAAGAAGATATAAATATAACAAACGACATTTAAAAATACAGCACTTATTAACAACATTAATACAATCTGATAAATCTATACAAACGTTCATAATTCAGGAGCAGCCTGTTATAAAAGCAACAACCAAATACAAAGCAAACACAAATTTCAAAATTAACATTCAAAGACAATAACAAATTCGTCGGCTGCATTCTCCATCCAAACAAATAAATCACCTCCCAAATTTAATTAATAAAACAATTTAACTAATATAACATGTCATTAGGACTACATAGGAAAATGTTATACATGCATGATAAGTATTGTTATTGTTATCATTTAAAATTACTTAACTCAAAACTCTCTTTTTTCCATTTGTTTCTTTTTTAGAATAATGAACTGGTAGTTAAAGGATTAATGTTTAATTTAAAATTTCGGTTTTTTATCTATGTTGAGGCGCTGCCACATGAGTACCCCCTTTTTTCTACGAAGGCACACGTGCGCTTCCGAACCCAATATTATACGATATCTTCCGACTGATGGCCATGCCTCAGCAAAACCAATTACATTTCTTATTCTTTTTCGATTCACTTAACTTTTTTACATTTCTATCTTCATGATCTTCTAGTCTTCATGCAGACTATTTTTCATACCCAAATATTATAGAAAATTTTGTGCTCGCGTTCTGTTAATATCTTTACAATGTCGGCTATCTTACTCACTTTAACTTTTTCATCATCTAAAGTAATACGATGCACTTTATTGCTATTTTCTTCAATAACTGCCTCATTTGGACGACCGCAACGTTCATCATTATTGTGTATTCATTGGTGCATTCAGAATATTACATCTTGACTGTTGTATAAATATTTAATCAAAACACGAAATTCTTTGCAATTCATTTTTGCTATCAAACTAATCAACAAAATGGCATGAAATTTTTATTGGAAACTAATTAAGGTTAGTATTATCGTATAAACGGGCCACGGACTTTTCACTCCATGTAGTGTATCTTTGAAAGCTTGATAGGTTCAGCCCCTTCCCGTGGCATCAGATCGGAAACACCCTGTAGAAAGCAACATCGAACGAACGTAATAAGTTCCCGTTCCTTCTCCGCGTTTGTCTTAATTGCGGCTAAATGTCGACTTCGTGCATGAACGCGGGACCCCATTGACAGCCGGCCACTTTCATTTCTCTATTCTCTGACACAATCTTCGCCCGTTACACTTTCCTCGCTGGCCGGAGGAAACAAGCGAACGCGCGGATAGATCGGCTACTCTCGTTTTCAATACATATCTCCGGCTGCCTCGTATGCACGCACCGTAACCGGGCAAATCGAGCAACGATTGTATAATCCGGGATCCGCTTAATATGGTTCGCGATGCTTTTGCATCTGTCCACCGAACGGATCGTGCACGCTTTAATTAAACCGATGCTCGTATTTGGAAGAGCTTTCGATTTCAATTGAACCCACGAGGTGTACACGGTGTCCCGCAGGAGCGCGATCCGATTGGCCACCGAGGAAAAACGCTTGTCACCGAGAATAATGATTTGTGGAGAAATTGATTGTTACCATTTCGACCGCGTGTTCGCCGTGTAATTATACCAGCATGCGGACACTTGGTAAATTAGAAACGACAGTACGTAAATCGTGGATAATTACTAGAAATTAGCGAGTGGAATCAATCTGCTTTTCCTTCATATGGTGTTACTAAATTAACTGTTATTTAATGTATCCATACCTTGCCATTTGTGTGTATTTTTAAAACTACACTATTTTTATCGCAAATTGACGAAAAAAGAAAATATAGCTTTCTAAAGAATTACGGTTCTTGCATGAAATAAATTCTATACTTCATATTGGAAACGACATTATGTAAATAGTCCGTTACTATAAATAAGTTAGTGCCGTCAGTTTAATTTTTCTTTATATGGCATCACTAAATTAAATGTTACTTAATTGTATTATATTTTGCTCCTTGGAAATTAGTAAATGAAATAAGTTTGCTTCGTTAACGATACCGCAAGAAATAAATTACTTCTTAAAAGATTCTATTGTAACATTTATTTCTAATAAGTTCGTAATCTGAATTCAGAAATAGAAAGTAGAAAATATGAAAGTGTTAAAATTCAGGGAATCTTAATGAATGAAAAGTAGAATATAAAGCATATTGTAGCCGTAATTACGGTTTGAACAAATTATTAGTTGTGTGATAGACACTAATACCTCTTACAAAGATGCACGACAATTAATAAATATGTAACGAATGATTATTTACTGTTATTAGATCTAATCGTGTTTCATTAATAACACAAGACGTGTCCTGTCATGAAGCATATATAAAAGTACTATGTTAGCAACATTAATTATTAATGGTTAATTATTCATATGTTGCAGTATTTATACAATGCTACTAGAGTTTAAAAAGCTCGAGGCATAATTCCATATTATCCAAAACGGATAATCTAACTTCTTTATTTTTAACAAAATTTAATTAATACATTAATTAAAAGAAGAATATTAAATCAAGTACAATATAAATTACAAACAATTAATCCTTTAACGTCCTTTTTAGTGTAAAAAATTGGTAGTAAATAATTTAGGTTGTTAGATGGTAACATTTTTTTAAATATGTCAATAATTAGAATTTTGTAGGTTTCATAAAAATCATCAGAAATGTATTTAAATAATTGGAGTGGAAAGTTATGACGCATAATATTTTAATTAATTGCAAGAAATAATTATTTTTCCCAGGAAGAATAAAGGGTTAAATTACCTCATTTCTAAATTCAACGATAGACACGAGTTGTCTGGAATAGTTGAATGGCCAGGTTTTATGTTTACAAATAGACCGCGATTTTGCAATAGTTTCGCGTAGAAAATATTCTGACTTCCGCTAGTTTGCACGGACGGTCGATTTAATTTCCTCGCGCTTTCACGTGTGGTTTAAACTGATATTAATTGTGCGCGGAAATACACGCTTCCGATTTCCTTCCGTCTCCCAATGGTTTTTCTTTAAAATCGACTTTATTATAAATTGTAAACACTGTTGGAATGGATTTTTTTTATCTGTGCCAAAGTGTTCGTTCAGGTCGCGGGGAGCTTTCACGGCCGGAGAAAACCAACCTTTCGATAAGTATTCACGATGAATAGTTTCATACCGAAGTAGGCCAAACTCGAACGTTTTCTCGTGCTTTGAAGCATTGCCGAATTTTCGGTTCGTCATGGAATTCGCTTCCTTTTTCAAAAAGTTTAATTAAAAGAAGAAATTGTTGATAACGGGTAGGTATACAATTACCTTGCTACGAAGGAATGACGAAAATTATATTTTATTTCTATTTGAAAATTTCATTTTTGTATGTAATTCAAGGTAATTTTCTTTTTAAAAAATTTCAATTGAAAGCATTCGATTGGTGAAAATGTTCAATAATGGATAGTCGTTTAATTATTCTTCTAGGCATAAAGATGGAATTGTGAAATGAAATTCTATTGCAACTGAAAAATGAAATTTTTTGAGATTCATTTCAACCGCTTATTTATTCTTCAATTAAACAAATTTCAATGGATGATTAATTAATTTGCTATTGATAAAAACTGAGATTGTAGAGTCATAATCTATTCAGGGAAGAATATTTACTTTTGTTTTGTAATTCCAAACAAAGCTGAATTTGTGATAGGTCATTTCTTATCGTTACGATGACCAAATTTTCCGAATATAGCTTAAAAAGTTCTAATAAAGTATCAAAAAACTAAATAAAAGGTCTGTAAATAAATCCTTACAGCTATCATTTTGAATGAAATTTGATAAAATAGTTTATAAAAACTGATATTATTATTTCAATGGAATGTCGATGAATGAACATCTTCGAAGAAAGTGTCTATCGAATCCATACGTTGGTACTCCTTTTCCTTTCATTCGAAAGTAAAACCATGGAATTGTATCGTACAACGACGAGGTAATTCATTTTCTCGTAATTTGTCCCATTATCGAATGTTTCGCCTCGCTCTCACACGCCGCGCCGCGCGTACGCTCGACTACGTTTGATCGCGATTTACGATTTTCTCGTGGGCTTTTCAAACGATCCATCAATCGTGATTCTTAAAGAAAGTATATATTTCCATCGTGTCCGTATCGAATAATTATTTCCTCGTTGAAAAGTGAAGCCATAAAGTTGTGCTACACTTCGAACAGGTTCGAGCAGTTATTAATTTATTCGATTTATTACAATGTTGATTTAAATTGGATCATTTTTTGGACAAAACTTATCCAATTCTTTAAGTAGATTTTTAATTTGTCTGTTATACACCCTTGTGTAATATTCTATTTAGGATTATTACAAGTACAAGTTTTAATTACAAGCATTCATATACACCTTGAATCACAAAATTGTGAAAAATACAGATACTCGAACTTTAATTAACACGATAGTACTCTATGACTTCGATTAAGCTACTAGTTTTTTCACCAACTATAATTATCATCATGTTTGTAAATAAACATCTAATATACTTGATTTTTACCTTTCGCTACCAGCACATAATTGGAATTTCATCCATAATAGATTGTTCCATCTTTTTATAGAAAATAGCATAGAATAAAACGATATACTTTCAGACTATTTATACTGTTTGTATATTATGAGTTCGTTTGAAAAATTACAAAATAAATATTATGTTAAGAGGGGAATTGAAGGCATCATTATGTAATCTGGAAGCGAACGAGTTAATCCATAATTGCGGTGGTGATATGCTTTGAATAATAAATACTTGTTTGCAGATTTCCACATGAAATTAGAGTGAATTAAAAGATTCGACCGAATAGAAGGCTAGTAAGACACTTAATGTAATTTATTATGTGGCTATAGCTGATACTCTGAAATTAAAGTAGAATGAATAAATAATATTTAAAGAATTGGTTCATTTTTGTCGAAAAAGTCATCAAATTTTATTAATTGCAGTGTCTCAAGATCCATTGTCGAAGTATTACGATCGTAACATAATAATTTAAAATTTCACCTCCGTAATATTAAATTTGACCAAAATATGACTGGGAGTAATTAACAGAAAATGAATAGTAATTACTTAAAACTTATATCTAATTATTTATAACTATCAAGGGATTAATAGCTCCATTGAATACAATGGTAAAAGAAAAAAAATTTAGTGATGAATTAATCTTTGAAGTTTATTAATTGACACCCATCACTGCAAGTTTTTGCACTTCGTATTTTAATTCCAATCATTTGAAAGACAACTTTCTCCAATCGAAAGAATTGAATCGGAAGTAATAGCAATCGATCGATTTCCAAAGACTGAATTTTTATTAAATCGACGACCAGTAGTTTTTTTTTTTCTTTACTCGTTAGAAAGTAAAGCTGTGAAATTCCGTTGTGCTGTTTCTTCTTTTTTCTGGCTGTAAGTTCATTTACATAACGAGTCACGCGTTTGTTATTAAACTGTAGCCATTGTTGTTGCTGAGTTGGGTGGTACTTGATTATGAAAAATAATCATGGTAATTATAATCATTAATTAATTAATCGTTATTGGAATAAAACGGTAATCATAATTGCATTTGGTGATTTATAATCGAGTTATGAAACATTAATTCATTTCCTACTAAAATTAACGTTAATACCAAATACCTAATGCCTAAAATACTAGAAATTACAAATTTATGAGTTAATAATTACTGACAAAAGAAAATTGCCAACTTGTAAATTAAAAAAATGATGAAACTTTGGAATTATGTCAAGGGTTTACAGATATGTATTACTTAATTTTTTGTTTACTGTCAGCAATTATTTAAAAGGGGTGAAACCGACGCTTGAAAATCTACCTATTTTTCGGTTTCGTGTTATACCAGGTATAAAAAGTTTTCTGACAAAAGTTATTCCTTATAATTAGAACTACTATTTGGTAATAGTTAATTGAAAAAGAGTTTATATAATAAACTCTTAATTCCTGTCCATTCCTATATTTCTTTTAACACTTTTCTTGATACTCTTAAAAAAATATTACAAAACCGTATCGAATTATTATTCTACTACTGTAACACTTGTGTGTTACAAAAATCTAAGAAGCGTTAGATAAAAGTTATTTGCTTTGATTACTTAAGTTATTCGTTAAACCCTCACCCTATAGTATCATATCACACTCGTAACACGCCCTATATCAAAGAAATGACTTCTTTCATTTATACAGGTATTTTAATTACAATTGAGTCTCAAGTTTACTCCTAATTAGGATTCATACAGCTGAGGATTGTTAAGAGCCAAGTATATACAATATTAATATTATTATTATTATATTATTATATAATTAATAGATTAATCATGGTTACTGGATTGCTTAGTATCATTTTTTATAAATAGAATTTCATCTTATTTATCCTCGTCAATTATTAATCAGATTACTTTTCGCTCGACTCTGTGCCAGATCATCTTCGAACCTTTCGAAATCGTAATTTTCTCGCAGGTACCTTTCGGGCAGCTTAGATGATTCCCTTACATAACCGGGTGGTTCGGGTTTATTAAGTTAGCAACGTTGTTATGCTTGTTCGTCAGATTACGATCGCTCGTTCGGCCCGTCTGAAAGAAAAGAGAAACGCGAAATTGCCACGGAAGCGATTATTATGCTTCGTAAACGAACTTTGCGAACGGGTCACGGTTACAGCATTAGGCACATGTAGAATGAATCGAAAGAGAATCGGCGCGCCCAGTTTCATTCTGATTACTGTACATTGTTGAGCAACGTAGGTTTCCCTAGGAAAATAATGATATAGGAAAGAAAGCCTTGCCATTCGTATTTATGCATTACGTATTTGGGATAGTGTTCATTTTAAACAAAGTTGTTTGAATTAATAATGAGATAAAATAAATGATCGTGTCAAGATGTACTTTCGAATAATTTACAAGTACAGGATGATTTAATCCCTATATCGTCATTTTCTTAGAGAAGCCTGTGTTGCTCACCAGTATACTTGAAAGTTACTAGGAATTATATTAACCTTTACGGTATCCTGGAGTGTCCAACGCCTCAATGAAATTTTTACGTTTCGCATTCTCTTTCTGTGGCCGCGTGTGTGTTTTACTGCGTATAAGTTATAATTTTAAGAAAAACGCAGTGAACCTTTATTTCAGAATGTATACAGAATATTCAGTAATTTTTGGGATCCAAAATAATACATAATTTAATTGCAACGGTAGCTTGTAGACGTTGGAGCGTATCACACCCATTGTGTACCATATGAAAGTTGTACAGTAAAGGTTAAGCGAAACAGTACATTTCTAAAGTCAATGAAAAGGTTACTATTTACCGTAGTTTTCAGATTATTATAACAAGTAATAACATATATAACTAAATGTAATATTACGCATACGAGTAACATTGTTATACAGTATTTGCCTGGCCTAGTGCAACAAGTACCAATGTTAGTATTCATAAGGTTGAGATGTTAGTATTTGAAGATATGTTAAGAAATTTATGGGATTAACAAGAATATTTGAAAATGTGAAATATAAGTCTTATTTATATTAGAACATGGCAAACTAAGGAAATAAATAATAGTAAATAGATCATGAATATTTGTAACTCTCTTCTCTCAAAATAAGGCTTTTAGATTGTCAAAGTTTTATTGGAAAAGAAATCTAGATTTAATGAAAGGGTTAAATATTTTTACAAATGTTGAGCTATAAGTTATTCAATCCATTTTGTGAAAAGTTTTGACATTGGCATTTACAAATGTCATTATAACCAGATCTAGATAGAATTGAAAATGACATAATATGTCCATTAGGCAATATACATAGTACACGTATTTTTTAATACTCTTATATATTTTTAAATATGGTCAATCAGGTGTCTAACAATTATACTATTTACCCTAATCTTTTGTGAACAGTCGACGCTTGCATGTATGCATCGAAATTGCAGCCTTGTCACATATGTTACGTCGTAAATGCACCCCAATGTAATAATCTCAAATTAAAATTTATTCTTAAGTCTGCTAATATACTTTATCACGGTCAATTTACAGAAATTTCAGAGATCGACACTTCCAGTTATATTTGGGGACATTTTATGACCCACACTGCTAAAAAAACACCCCTCTCCCTCCTTCCTGTTTTCCGATTATTTCTACAACCACCTCTAATCTTTCCAGTCGACCAATTACAGTATTTTCTAATTTCATATTTGCCACTTCCTAAAAGATCCTTCCCCTTTCCCTTTTTCTTTCTCTTAGACAAATTTCTCAAACAGAATCAGGACATATTGTATATTTTTTCATCACGTCATCACACTTGTAAAAAACTGCTAATAAACATTCTGGTTTGTTTTTGTTTATGTAACTTGATCTTATTGAATATTTTGTATTATTTTACTTCGCCAATATATTCGACAAATATTAAAGAATGGTTATAAGTATCAATGATAGAGATTTATGATACATGCTACGAAGAAGGGAATTGTTGCTTACTTTTATTTGAGATAAATAATGCTCCGTGCGATCGCTGTGCCAAGCCTAAAGGGCTAACAATGCGTTAAGGCGATCGAAGTTATTGCCCCACTCTGTGTCCGTTTGTTCATAGAGAAAGGGTTAATTGCACACGTGACTGTTGTTTTAGAGCGGTCGACTATAGCCACCTACGTTCACGTGGACCTCCACGTGAGAGCTCGCGGGAGAGCTCAATGCTACGCGATTGAAAGTAAAGACCTTTTTTTTCCCTACTACACCGATAGAACAGCGGTGGGACCCGTGTAACTTCTCGTAAACGGTCGGTTTACCGTATTTTTAATCGCAGCACGCCGGGAAACCGTTACGTCTCTTTTGATCCTCGACGTGAACACAATTTCAACCGAACGTTCTTTATTAGATGAAAAGATAACTGAAATTCGACGACTTGTTACGTCAACCCGGTAAAAAGGAGACCGTGGTGAAACGGGTTCGCGCAATGTTTTATTAACTTTTTCTTTTAAATGTGAAACACGATAAGAAAATTTCATTTTAATCCTTAAACGATTTACCGAAGTTGTCGCGACTCTGCGTAATTTTATATTTATAATTTTTCATATTTTCTATGTTCGTTGCCTTACCGAACAGTTTTCGTGTTCGACAAGTTATTTGCATAATCAATACAATAAACAGGCCACTCTGTGCGTGTAAAACTAAATACAAAACTATAAACATGGAATTAAAATCGAAAATCCGTTCAAGAATTAAAAATGAAGATTTTATGCGAAAGACCAAGGTGGGAGAGCTCGTTTAAGTTTTATTACGCTTTCGGAAGTTATATTACAATGTTATTGGTATCTTTGAGTATATGATAAAAGACGTATAAAAAAGTTTATATGCAGTTTTGAAATATTTTATTGCATTTGGAAAATTGATGAATTTAAGGGGGGTTTAAATTATACGGAAGAGCAAAAAAGCCGGTATGAAATTTTCCACGGCCACGGAGCAAGATGATACGAAGATTGATGTTAATGCCGATTAAATCGTCGCTGCCCGTGACATTTCAAATACTTTCCAGTTCCCGTACGGCTCTCCTACCTTTTCGAGGGTTTCGTCGATGAAATATGGCGAGAGTTGTGATTATAACTCGTCGGGGAAGAACTTTCGATGCTGAAGAAATCGTCGATTCACTTTTGCAATCGTCGTATGTACATACGTACAGGATGGTTGCACAGCTGATCCAACCGAGCGTCTTCGAGCGTCTGTAATTTTCAATTTCCATCGTTTCCAAGCGTATTGACCCAAGTTGCTTTATTGTCGATGAATGACTATCATTTTCAGGGTCTCGGTTATTCGAATCAACGACTCTTGGTTGGAAGTTTCTGGGCGGAAACGGGATCCGTCAACGTCCAGCCGTTCCGTTCGACTTGTTAGTTGCTTGTAATTATCTAATCACTGTTTTACATTTCCAACACTGTTTGGAGAATGATTGAACAATCAGTCGCTTTTTACTTGTGCAAATAATGATATAATCATTGCTTTTTGAAAATATTTCTTTAAGCTTATGTAATTTTCAAAATTTTTTTTACAATATGCTATTAACCATTTCTAATTAATCCTATGAATTTTAAAAAATATATCTTTAACACTTTGACTGCCACACTGCAACTACTAAAAATTTCATTTGATAATTTTATTCTTGACAAACTTTATATTCTGTTTCCACAATATTTTGGTATTTATATTATCCATAATTTCAAATATCTATCAGGAATATTTTCAACCAAATAAACA
This sequence comes from Anthidium xuezhongi, assembly GCA_022405125.1. Classification (NCBI taxonomy): domain Eukaryota; kingdom Metazoa; phylum Arthropoda; class Insecta; order Hymenoptera; family Megachilidae; genus Anthidium; species Anthidium xuezhongi. The sequence continues at coordinate 1,691,021 of CM039645.1, read as the reverse complement.
AAGACATTTCTAATAATATAGGTCATGACTTTTAATGTAAATTCAGGTGCCACCCATATGTGGGTGACGTGGAAGTCAAAGTGTTAAAACACAGGAATATTTAAAGGAATAATTTGAAATTTGAATAAAGGAAACAAAAAGTAATCCAAAGTTCAATTGAAATCGTTAGCTCTGTTCGTGGTCCGTCATTGAAGCGTTAATTCACCAAACAAACCATGAAATAATATTTGCGTTGAATCGAAATTTTCCAAGAGATTACCGGCTAATGGCTAACTGTCTCTCGCACAGTTCACTGATCATCACCAGATTTTCTCGGACGAATGACTGCGAAATAAATGGCGCGCAATCTCGGGGAACGATCTCTCCTAAAAATGTCGCAAGATTCTACGACGCGAATCACCTGTTACGTAACGCGGTCAAAGGAGCATGTCTCGTTACAGGATCGTTGATCGACAGTACAAATTTCTCGAAGTAAACCAGTGGCTCGTGCAATTGACGACAGACCAACGGACCTAACATTTTTACGTAAATGCATTCCCATTAACGAATCATTTGCTCGAACGATCAGCAGAGCGGCGGGTTGATTAGCCGAACACCCATCAACATTTTCCCAATGCAGGCTTCGTATGCCTCGGGACACTCTTACGCAACGGAGTTCGGTCTCTTCTACGCGAGTTTTCGTGCCATCGGTTCGGCTACCCGATCGAGCACCACCCATGAAACCGTCATGGCGGGCTACCGAACTATCTTTATTAGGCTGTCAGTCGACCAAACATAGCCGTCTCGATTTCTGCCAGCAGGGAAATATTTCAGTTCGAACGTATCCGCCTCTGTTTTGACACGACTTTGGTCAAGGCTTCTGTATTTAATTGGAAACGGTTCGGTGAATTAGACTCGTTCTGTTTAGCGGCATTTACATTGGGCAACTGTCGCTCGATCGACCAAAATTGACTGTGTAAACAGAACATCAATCAAGTGGAAATAACTTCTGATCGTTCCACTCGAAATTGCCTATTCGTTCGTTCGCGCACTTTTCGGTGAAATGACGAGTCGAAAATTTTGCAAATAGAAGCTATGAGCTAGCGGTATCGATCCTTTCACTATGAATATCATATATACACGGTGAGACATTTGAATCGAGTCTTTGGTGTGGTTTTCAATACAGTCGTGTGATTCTTAATGTTCCAGCTAATGTAGCTTACCATTTCCTAGAAAAAGGCAGTAAGCTGTGTATATTGAAAGATCATTCGTTAAGGAAATATTGAAATTTAAGCGAACTGATTTCTACAAAAACTATTTGTCGAAACATTCATTTGTAACTTTGAGGACTATGTGTATTCTGGAAATATGAATTTTTACTGCTGCGAAAGTACATTCATGTCAAGTATTGTTTCGAGTACTATGTCATCCAAGTTTCATCAAAATCCAAAGACGAAACTTGATTAATATTCCTTGTGTGTGCAACGACGACTTCAATATTTCGGGTCATTGGCCTCTCGTAAAACCTAGTTTTCTTTCTCTGATCAAAACCGCTTCTCTGTGAATGGAATAAAAATTTCTTCACATATTTTAACAATTTCCTTGAAGCTAACGCCAAAGTCCTCCGAGAAAGCATCCCTAAGAATAAACATTCAACGAATGTTTAAGAAACTTTTAATTTTGACTGAAAAGTATTCAAAGTAATCAGGTTTCAAAGCATAACATTGATTTCAATATTAATTTTAATATCATGCATTTTTGTTCAATTTTATTCAATAGCACATTGATTATTAGTATTGGCATTAAAAACGTGATAATTATGTTTACATTTGTAAATTTAATTATCGAGCTTTTCTTAACGAAATACATACCAAACTTGCCATGGCTTTAATTAACCAGAAGATTCGTGCAAACATATGGAACGGGTCGTAAATTTTAAGTTATTTAACCGTAGGAAATTATTCTCAAGGTTTGGACGTACAAGGTGTCGTTGTCTACACTATAGCCGAATGTAACTCTTCAACGTTCCTGTTGATTAAACAAACAAATGATAAACGTCATAGTTTATGCATGCGCAATACGAACCACGTACCATCTGTTGTTATCATTACTTTTGCGATATTTACAAGATAGATTTACTGGCATACATGAATCATCTTAGGTTGCTATAGATCCGTATCAGAGTTGCTGAAAAATCTACTTTAGATCGTATGTAGATTGTACGTAAGCATAAATTATATGTGTATGCTCACGTAGCTAACCGCGAGAACTTTCACTTCAAATACCTTGGTTTGGGTATATACAATTTCCAGTTCTTGATATCAATTTTTATATAAGACGCATACGGTGCGTCGTTGATCATTCTACAGGGTGGTCTGCAAATCAGTCGCTGTTTCTGGGACGGCTGTTGATCTTTATTTAACAAAACGTTATTTGTAACTATATTCCAAAGCTTCAGAGTACGTGCAGTGCAAAATGACTAATTTTTAATCATAATTAGTATTTCGATAGAATAAGTATGCGCAGCACGTTGAAGTGTCAACACGTTGACTGCCACAGTGAAAACAGACGTGTGTAGTAAGACACACTTAAATTCCAGTTATTATAATTTTTGTCGATTAGTTTTCAAATATAATTATTCAAATGAGTACTTTACGCTATTAGCCTAATATTAGCAATATTCAAAATTAATTTGATCTTTTCTTTTATTAATTATTCAATTATTCCACCATGGCAGTCAACGTGTTAACAAAAAATATGTTTCAATTAAAAACGAGTTAGTATTAAATGAAGAATTTACAGATATAAAAAGAAGTTTAAAATAAAAATTATTTATTTTCTAAACAGAATTTGTATTCCTTGTAAAGGTAGGGTCTTTACTTGGGTGCAAAAGGTGTGCTTAAAAAACTGAAAATCTGCAATAAAAATTTCTACAACTAGAAATGTAAATTTTTTTAAATTTAAATAATTTATTTCTACAAATCTCTACAAAACGAAGTTTACTTCTGTATATAAATTGTAGAGTCACTGGTTCTACAATCTTTAATTTAATTTATGATCTAATGGTAATTTTTTCTTTTGCAAATAAAAAATTAACTGTCATATAAATCCTCCATAAGTCAAATTTTCATTTACTAATCCTTCTTTGAATTTCCAAATTTGAACGACTTTCAGGAGTCTACTTTACAACATTTGAAATCTAAATTTATGATCAAAGCCAGAAAAATTATTTTATTCGAAAACTTGATAAGACGAAACATTATACTGAAGATTCTTCTTAAGATTCATATATCAGTTCAATTATACAAACACAAGGCTCTTAGGTCTAACATATATTCTACAGGGTTAACAGTCCACCGATTAACTCTCTATAACTGAAATTTGTCACCTTCCTGAATAAAACTATTAAAATATCTTCAGAGCTGGTTATAATCCTAAATTGCAATGAGATTCTAAGACATAGCACTTGTCATTACGACTACAATTTACTTGTTATAGTAAATAAATTACAATACATGATATAAACTTAATATATTACCTGAAGAGTGCACAGGGGATTAAAGGAGTTAAGAGTGTCCATAAATTTAAAAATAACTATTATTTCAAAGTCTAAGATTCTAAGTATATTGAAAATATACATGACATATAGTTGAGGCACAAAAATATTCATTACAAGCTAGAAATTGACACGTTCATGCATATGGCATAGAGGGGTGGTACCACGCTGGAAAGGGTTAAAGTTGCTGGTAACAACAGACAGGAGGATGACGTCGTCGATGATAAGGAATAAACGTCGAGGACGAAAGAGACGGAGAAACACCGTACACCCGAGTCTGTCTATGTACAGTGTAGCTCGCTGATACGGTGAAAGCTGATATTTTGTAACACTCCTGCCATTCCGTTCCGTTCCATTCCATTCCATGGTATTGCCCGGTGCAGCCGTTCGCTCGCCTCTCGAGCAGCCGGCCGCTCGTCTCGCGTAATCGAATGCGAGAACCCAGTGCCGGCAGCACAATGGTAGGCGCACCCAGAACACATTTTTCTCTTTTCTCGCGTCTACGTTCCGCGAGATTCTCGTTTCTCGGTAGCCGTATCGATACCGTGGCTCGATCAAGCTGCTTGGTAACCGGCTGGAAAGGTATTGCTTCGTGTCGCGCGATTAATGTCTTCCACGGTGTCACCTACAGAAACGAATTGGCGCAATATTATTGATGCTGCATGGAACTTTAACCCTCATCCGTTCTTCATTTTTGTAACTCAACCCTTTCAATCATGACCTTCGCACTAGAATGTTTCGCACACCAATGACCTGGATACCTTCGAATGAAAATATACAATTTTGATGACTTAAGGGGGTATTTCTCATTCAGAATAGTTAGGTTATTATGGATCAAGTATCATATTTTTTAATTTAGTATAAGTATTTGGTCATGTTTCAAGATAATATAATTTATTATTGCCTGGAGTATTGTATAATTACTGCAGTACATTACTTTTCATGGCCACGAAATACAATCATGAATGGTATTAATTTATATAAAAATGGCTATCTTATGAACCAGGAAGAGAATTCAATGTCATTGAAGGGTTAATGTGTTTCTCGCGTGTCAAATTAACATAACGATAAAAAATCAGGAAACGAAAAGATAAGCAGCTGATAAGTAACGATTTTTCTTCCTCCTGACACTTGTCAGCCAAAAAATACGATTCTTGGATAGACAGTGATGCACGTTTCCGTTGGACGCTTGTGTCGGAACAAGGATTCGGAAAATTATTTGTATCAGGTTCGATTCGTTTCTAAAATGTTTCTGATAAAAAGCAGCAGGTGTTACGTTCTTCCAGCGAAGAGAAATCGAGGTAGATTATCTTAAGTAACGTTAAATCTCAGGTACTAATTTCTGCAGAAATAGAAAGTATGATGATTCGAGGTTCTGGCTCGAATCTTGCCAGACACCATCGATTTCTGTGGAACAAAGAGATTTCGTGCAAACGCCGAGGAATTTTTACGATTCCACGAACGATCGGGATCTTGTCCGTACAGTCCAGTTAGCCCACACAAAGTGAATTTTGATAAGTCGCTACCAGACTGGACTCGCATGGTCCGTTCAAATATTTTGCCGATTCTCTTTAACATTGACCGAGCTGCGGTTGTATCGTCAATGTTAATCACGTGCTAAAGTGCAACTATTTCAAACATGGAGGAATCGTGTAACGACACGTAGTAAATTCTTCCTACTCAGAATTGTTTCCAACCCGACTACCAATGAAGAGGAAGAAAAAAAACTGTTGAAGTTTCTTGTCGCTCGTTATGAACATCTTTGTGGCTCAGAGTAAATATTGTCATTGCAGCGACATTAGTCACCTGTTATGTTGCATGGAGTTCATAAATCTTTATTCCAATCTAGATTTTAAACCTCTCATATTTGATGAACACATATTGGGATATTTATGTAAATTTATTTCTTCTTATTCGTGCCTTTGTTTCTGATTTTGCTAAATATTTAATCACCAGCTGGCAATTGTTAATGACTCGATTTAATAATCGTGGAAAAGATATTTTAGAATAACAAGATCGTTGGTTAAAGGTGGAATAAAGGCAGATTTTTATAGCAGATTTATTGCAGGTACTATATTTGTTGTTTCAATATTAGATTTATATTAAAAGTATTTGTTTGAGTTCAATGGTCATCTGATGACAAGATATAACAGTTTAGATTGAACACGTTCACTGCCACAGTGAAAACAGACGTGTGTGGTCAGACACGTTTAAATTCGTTATTATGATCTCTACCGATTAATTTTCAAATCTAACTATTCGAATGAGTATTTTACACCATTAGCCTGATATTCAAAATATTCAAAAGTAATATTCAAAATTAATATTCTTATTCGATCATTCCACAATGGCAGTCAACGTGTTAACTTTTTAATGTCCAAACACTACTCACAGAAGAAATGTTATTTCATGCAATTAATTGAAGTGATATAATACTTCGATTACATGGATCCTTCGCCCATATCAAGGATCCATTTGGAAAATGGAACAAATGTGGGACTCTGAATGTCACAGTAGGTGTTAAAGGGTTAAATTCGCAGAAATACAATTAATAGAATTTCTATGGTAACTTAAAGTAATCTTTTTATTCAAACATTATATTATTTAGTTTTTATTATTTTAATTATACTGAAATCTTATTATTGAGAAAATATTCAATATTATAATATCTTTAATGATATCTTAGAACTTACAGTATCGGTATAATTTATAAGAGTATTACAAAATTTAATATAAAATTAAATTATGCAGTCAATTTATAGTAGCATACAATAAACGTACCATAAACGATACTTATGATGCATCTCATATTTTAATATTGACAATTGATAAAATATTACATACACATTTCTTTTTTATTATTTATTGTTTGACTAAAAACTAGGTATATTTGTTACTATAGTATCAATTCATTCTCACAACGTGACTTCACGGCGTTTCTACTTGATTATCACGTTCGTCGGCGCAAAAAAAGAAATCGACGTTTTTCCCGCGTGATCGACTGGAGGCAGTTTAATACTCGAAAGTCGAATACCAAATTGATTGTGCGAATGTCGAGTCGTAACGACCGGTACACGGCTTAAATATTCAGTGTCGGAAAATGTGTGTGACCTTGACACGAGGCTCAGAGACGGCAATCTCTGTGGTAAGAGACGTTTTGCACGTCATCATCATGTGTTAATTTCACAGACAATTTGCTGACGTTCGTCTAAGTAACTGCGTACATTTATTCAATAAGACGATATTAATCTTTTGTATTCCGTACATTTTTCGACATCTGCAGGCAATCTAGTCCGGGGATTCTTAGGAAAAATGCAGCAATGTTTCAAAAAGTAATTTTTTATTAACACTTTCGCGACCGACGACGTAACTCTACGTCATTTCAAAGGTTACGGTTGATTACCGCTGATGCACTTCTGCATTATCCTTTTCTATATTATGTTTCTAGAGAACACTGCATATTTCACGGTGACTAGGATTTTACTATTTGTTATTATGTTCGTCAAATTACCAATTGTTTGACTACGATAGTTAATACTTATTATATACCTACCTACTTACCTGGAAGAATCCTAGGATATATTACACAATGTATAGCTAGAACTTTGCATTAAAATCTCTGGTTGCAAATGCATTAATATAAATCAAGTAAAGTGTAATAAAAAAAAGTGTAATGTATCGACAGTGGAGCTGGTAATTGGAGTAGATCGTCTTTAATTGTTGTACTAGCTAGACTAATAGTTGAAGTAAAGCAGCAGATTTTACTAATTTAGTGATTTAGGGCAGACCAGTCTAAATGCAAGGGTTTGGTAAATTAATTGTTACAACAAAACCGCTCAATACACAAAATTGAACATTTAATGATGTTTTAACAACATTCCAAGCTTTAAATTCCGCTACTCATATAGTGTGTAGGTGTTCATGGGAAAGGGGGTCTTGTCCTCGAACTGTAAAACGCAGGCCTTTACGGTGTCCCTTCTGACACCTGTTGTTGACTTAAGGCCGAATTTTCTTTGGAAAAGTATCCGAATTAGTAGTCCTTATCAGTACACAAGAGTCTACCTATCAGATCATCTTCCTTACTTCTTAGTATTGGCAAACACTGTCGTTCACTGTAAACTCAGCCTATCTCAGATCACTATTGGCTATTGTTAATTTATTGTACATTAAAAATTGTTAGCCATGGCTGATATAACTTAGAAAATTGTTGGTCATGATCAACTTTACCTCGTTTACTAATAATAATAATTAATTTAACTCAACTTATGGTTTGCTCTGACTAACTTAACTTAATTCACTGTTGGTAATAATTAACCTTACCTAAGTCACTTTGACTACGGCTTAATTAATTCTTTATGTACTAACAGTACTGCAATGAACAAAATATGCTGAGAATTTGACTAACTATAAGGCTTATAAGTCACAGATGTTATGAAGTGACACTAGGACACCAGATGTCACACACAGATTTAGCTACATCAAGTACTGTTGCATAAAATATTTATTTTTAGAATATACGCGTATTATTAGAATACTTTTCAAGGGTCTATAATTCAGTATTAGAAGGTTAATTTAATTCGGGGGTCACTTTGAGTTATGTTGCGAGTTGTTAGAAATAATCGGCAATACAGGTAAAGAATGATGTTGGTACACGCACAAAAGTAAATTATCTACTTTCGTTATGGATAAAATAATTAATAAATCACCCTCTATAAATTTTGTCGCATTAAAACAAAAGATGATGACTGCGACAGCCGACCAGACTGGTAGAATTTTTCCGCAGTCGATGGTCAGTCGTTGAGAGGAAAGCATTGGAAAAACGTGGAAAGAGGGAGACATTTCTGTTATAAAATAAAAATAACAGTTATCATTAACTCCCAGTAAACAAAATGCAAATAGGTCACAAGATAAATAAATATTTATCTACGTTATTATAAGTAGATAATATCATAAATGCTTACTCCAAGCAAATAGATATTAAAGGAAAAAAAATCATAATTTTGAATCACATCCTTTTATAATAATTTTTTAATCACATCCTTCATGTAGTACATTCACACCTGGACTCGTGTATCCTTCGGGTATATTCCTTGAACACCTCATTCATGATTTAAATACTCTTACACACTACAAGTAGGCTCTTTTGAGAATGATTTTCAATGAGCATTCGCCCAACTCACAATCAGGCTTTGCTTGGACAAAACCTTGATGCGGTTCACGCTTGCGGCGAACGCTTGTCATCGCTTGCTCGAGAGAGCGTGTCCAGTGAAAGAGCCGCCGAGCGTTTCGGCGCAAAGAAATAAAGGTTTAATTTAGTCAGGCGGAAATTGCTTTTGAAATTTGACACAAAGCTCCGGCAAATAGACGCTGGTGAACCGAATCGACTGGGGGAATTCGATTTACCATGATTAAGTTGCTTAAGCCGGATCAACAGGCGGTGCACCACTTCCGGGTGGGCGATTTATCGGTGATCCAATGTTCTGCTTAATTGCAACACAGCGTAATTGATGGATATATATCATATGTTGAACAACTGTTTCCGGAATGATAGCTGGAAACGCAGGCACAATTCTGTCCAATGCATCTCGTGGATCGTGGGAACGAGCGTTTAAGATCAATTCTTTCCTGAGAATATCGAACGTGATTTGCACAGCACGAGTTTGATCTAGGGAAATAAATCGATATCAGGTAAAGAGAAAAAGTTTGTGCGGATTTATAATGCTTAAAGATTCAAGTGACCTAAATTTTCTTGAAATATGATCTTATTTTGTTGAGAATATATGTATTTAGGAAAGCTCTACACACTTCAGATATACATATTACAGGTTTAAAATATATATATAATAATTAATAAACGAAAAGATAAAATAAACCGTGGATGTTGCTAGTATTAGAATAATAGTACAGAGTAGCAATTTGAATGGTTACATTTAAAAATTAATTTTTTGTTCTAAAGTAGCTAATATAAATTAATAGATTTGCTATTAATTTAACCATACCTTTATTTAAAACTCATAATTGATAAGATTCTTTCAATAAAGGCTAAGGTAATTTATAATTTTCACCTTTCACAGGTAATTTTTTATTTAAAATCTTTTGTTTCTCAATATACAGTGTGGTTTATTGAAATATAGTACAATATTTGTATAATATAATATAATATAATACTTAATTTATATAAAAGGTTAATATTAGAAATTTTACACACAAAAAATGATAAAAATTCAATATACAATAAATGGAGTTGAATTTTGACGAGAAGTTCCTAAAAGCTGTGACGCGGTGACCGCAAGTGACATTATTGAGGTATCTGAGGTTTCTGGAATACAGCAGTTAAAGTGAAAAATATTATAATCCTTGGTTTGTGATATCAGAGTCGTATTATTTAATTACCCAGAAATCTCAGTTTACAAGCCAGTGGTTATCATTACATTTCAGCACAAAACTGTTGAACTTTAATTTCTTGGGCGCAATACTTATCACAGTTAATATAAATTGTTTAATTACTAAAATATTAGATATATAAATTTTCGTTGTTTACAAATATTACTGAAGTATATTGATAATTTGAATCACCATATATGGGTGACATTTGAATTTTTATAGGAGTTCGTCACACATTACCTAATTAAAAATATTATTAAGCATTTAAGATCATGGGTGATAGAAATAACAAGATACAATAAGAACAAGAGATAATATTCGTTCAAAATTAAAAACAAAAATTAATAATTTCAACAGCTTTAGCGTGGCAGTAAAGATTTTAAAGTCTTAAATTAAACACAAATGTTAATCCTTGATATCTCTTGCACAGTGCAGAAATATTAATAAATGTTACTAAATATTAGCACAGAAATTTACTTTACAAACGATAACAACTTTTGTATATTCCCAATAGTTACATCACATTGAGTTGCGTTTTTCTCGATTGTGATCAAATTATTATAAAACAAAAGCAATTGTTACTTATTGTATTAAAGTTCATGTGGTATGCATAAATTTGTGTCAACACAGTGTATTTATGTCAAAACGGGAGGGTTAAACCTGGATCCATTCATTGGTTCACTGAATTTGCCATTGGTAAATTGTTTCTTGGTACAGATCGCAATCGAAACAGTTGACACATGCACGACTGGAAACTAATGAAATTTCCTGCCGACTTAAAACGTTCATTGCAATACAGAACTGAATGTGCATCATACTTTTCTAAAGAAATGTCGAAGTGCTGATCAACAGGAATGTGAACGGCATTAATCCTCCATACAGTCGTGTAACTTCGAGATAACACATGAAATTTCTATCATAAATTGAACATTTTCTAATTCGTTGCATACCATTGTGATTTTCATGTATGATAACAAGTAGACACAAGCACAGGACATTGGTTGTGTTATTAATGACACTTTATCATATCTTTTTCGAAACGTAGACAATTTGCTCAATCATAAATTCAACATTTTCTGCTTCATTACATATCATTGTGATTTTCATATATGATAACAAGTAAAGCATAATGTAGTGTTGAGAGATAAGCACAGTTCGTTGGTTGTGTTATTAATGACACTTTATCATTTCTTTTTCAAAACGTAGAAAATTTGGTCAGCATAAATTCTGTAACAGGAAGTGAGATAATTTTCATTTAATCCGTAACTGGAGATTAATTTGTTAGAAATAAATATTTGGAAAAGGTTCATTTATTTCTAACTTAATTCATTTAAACTTAATTCATTGCTAAACATAAAGTTAGTAATGTGTATAACTAAACTATCTAAACTCTAAACTTTATATCTTAAGAGTAACTACAGATTAAAAGATGTAACTATTAGTTTCAATCCTGTTTTAAATATACGACATCTAATTTGAATTATTTCAAATGGGTTATAAATAAATAGTAATCAAATAGATTAGCGTAAGGTTTATTTATTTAAATTTCATTATTTATGTTATTCAAAGAACCGGCTTCTAAATAAAATATACAATACACTAAAGTACAAAGTATGTTCATAATCAAGAGTTAAGATTTCAATATTTAATATTGTCGCATAAATTTTTATTACGGAAACATAAATCAACTCGAAGTGTCGACTTTTTTTTTGCAAAATGGTCTATCAACCGCAGTACTTGAACATCCGAATGACATTCCCGAGCGTGAAAGTAAAAGAAATTAAGTGGGACATGTATAACCCCTTGCTTAGCATAAAACACGATTGCATTGTGAGTTCTTCGAATAATTTTTTCATAACAATACCGGTAACAAGCAACGAAACGGCAAGGTTGATTTAGGAACATGTTTCAGGTGTGACACTTTGTTAGAAACGCCTCGTTAAGTGATTTGTCACCGCGTGCGCGGACCTTGCCAAGAAACAGAGGCCAATTAGCAGCATGCTAATTAATCCTTGCGAGGGTCGAAATACGTAATACGATGTTCGTTTATTCATGGCGCGCCTCTGTTCGCGGTAATTTCATGACTTCTACGATTTCTACTAGTTGCATAAAACGCGGCAACGATCCGGCTCGATCGTGATTTTTTCATGAAATCGGGTCTAATGGTGAAAAAATCTCACGGACTTTTGTGAAACGGTTATTTCTACGTGTTACCCGGCCGCCATTAAGGCTAAACGGTTACTGTTATAATGACGGACGAGTCGGAGCTTTGCGACTGTTACTTTTATAACCGCTATCCTTGACCAGAAGTTCCACATTTACATTCTGCAGTTCTCGATCAGCCACACGTTCAACCGGAGAATCTGTAAACAATTTATTCCTCCTCACCAAGGTCCTCAAAAAAATGTTTGCAAAACGTGTTTTTCTGTCTAACGTAGACTTTCATTCGCTTTCCGCTCCAGGAAGATTCGATGTTTTGTTACTTTTATCTCGCTCGTGTAAACACCGACTTGGATCGAGTACACAGAGAGATGTTGACCGATATCTTTAGTGCATAAGGCTGTGTTGTTCAATTATCAAACATTGTTGTTCGTGGGAGTCGATAAAAGTATTTACCTATCGTTAAATGTGGACGATGTGGAAGACGTCGAACAGACAACACTGGTGTAGTGACTCACAATGTTGATTATATGGTAACGATATTTATTCGACACGTATAATTATGATCCCAAAATTAAAATATTTTAACGCTTTCACTGCCACGTCAACCAAAACAGGGTGACATTTGTACTTCCATTAAGGGGTAAGATCACTGTAATTATTTTCAGAGAATCGACTTTTTTATTGACTTAAAAGATGCTTTGAACCTTCTAGAATAAGGGGAAAAAGTTTTATGTCTGTATAACATTTTTTTCTTTGAAATTCCGATCTCTTTTCCAGACGCGTCGGATTGATACTGGAAGGGTACAGCCTAATGACACCTTTTGACGCGTTGCAAGCTCTTTAAATTAGGCTTTTCAATATTTTTCGACAAAGAGTTTTACCATAGCAGCAATAAATACCTAAGATACCATTACTTGCTAAATCTTTAGTTTTTATTAGTTTTCGTCGCGTTTTTAAATTAATAGATATTTTTTTTAACACTTAAAGACACGATTAATAACATCATCGAATATTATTATCCTCTTACTTTTCCTTTCATTAAAAAAAATCGTAAAAAACGCTTTGTTTTAGATTGTTACAGTGGTGTTACCCCTTAAAAGCCCTCACCCATGTTATTAGGAATTCTGTCAATTGTTTGATTGAAAATGTTCGTATAAATACTTGAACTTCTGAATAATAAAAATAAGAAAATATTGTGAATATAACATATACATAGCTAGCAATTATATTATCGTATAAAAGTTACGTGTTTTATCAGAGACAGATGTAGAATCGATTGTTAGTAGTAAATACATTAAACGTCACCGTTGCTTTTGAAAAAATTAATACAAATCAATAGAATTATGTGAAATTAATCTTGTGACCAATGTCACCGTGTTAACATTCGTCCATGGAGCGAAAGGGCAAGAACCTCCGACCGGTTCACGGAAGTACGTCAAACAGTTTGAATTTATCATACACATATTTCCCGTGTGTGTCACGGTGGTCATCATCCGCAGGATTTTTTTACGTCCGTGCATACAGGGACAAGCTCACGTTTTAGTTCACGTTACCGGGCCCCGGACAGATATCCATCTTGGATCCTCGACACAATTCGGCGGCGGAACACGTCCTTCATTTCGTTTCATTTCACGTTCCACGCGGCAGAACGTCGGCCACGAACAAGCAGGTTGCCGCTGGTAAAGCATGGCCCGCCGCTAACAATAAGATAAGGCCGTTTTTACGCTCCTTCGGTTACGAACTTGTTCGATTCACCGTGGATCCTGGGTTTACGCCTACTGAATACGGGTCAAGGTTGAAAATCGATCTGGACCTTACTCGCTTCGCCCATGTACTTATTAATATTGAAAAAAAAAAAAAAAAATGCGATGAGATACTCGCGATATTTGAGGCTGATCGATATCTCGTACCGTGTGACTTGAGTAGAGTACTGCAATTTTATTTCGGCAGAGAAATTTCAAAATTGTAGTATTTACGAATTTTTCAAAATAAATGCAAATATTAATGCTTTGGTCATAGATAAAAATAAATATATTTTATTAGAAATTGAGAAAAGAACTATCATATGTATGTATACATGTATTAAGCAGTTTTAAAATTACGAAATATTATTGTTTTTAGGAACTTGTTAGTAATTTTGAAGTATTATGCATTTAGCCAATTAGAAGTTTTTAAATATTATTATTCTTAGGTATTTAGAATTTAGAATTTTACGTTTGCATTATTATATTTTAATAAAGTTTTACTTTCCTTCTCAAAATAGATCTATTTTTCGATTATCGAAAGCTTACTTTTGGGTATGAATTCTACTAACTAATGTTAGTAGATCCTTCAAAAAGTTTCTGTAAAATTGTGAAAAGAAACTAAATTATCAGAATTACAGTCTTGAAAATTATATATATATCAAATAGAAATTTTTAGTAATAACAATAACTTTTATATATGGTATTTAAAACCGCTGCACTAATCTGCCATATTAAAATTTTCAAGTTTTTTGAAGATATTGAAAGTTACTATTCAAAAGTATTTTACTTCTTACAACGTAATTTAGAATAAGAGAGAAAATTTGGTTTTTTAAAAAAATAATTAGTTCAAACTAATATTAACCATATTCGTCCACGTGGTACTATTTGAAATCCTTAAACTACTACTAATAAATGTTTATAGTTCATATCGTATTGATTATCTTAATTTTCTCGTATCATTTATTATAATACTATACATACGAACGTAAACTAGTATTATAATAATAGTCAACTTACATTCCGACAAAGACATCCTAATTAAGTTTATAATTAAAAATAAGAAATTTGAACTAACTCATCTTGATTCATTTGTTAGATTTAATATCAAAAATCAACGGGGGTGAATATTTTACATTTTAATGTTAACTTACACTTATCCTGTGTATTCATGTAAAATATTTTGGATTATAATGATGGTATACAAATTTGATTAATCTTGGACAAATTAAAAGCTGGAAAGAGAAACTGCATTTCGAAACGTTTCACAAATTCTATGCATTGATATCAGCCGGATGTACGAACTGCATGCAAAGTCTTGGATTAGCATGGAAACGGTATTGTGACAGTGTCGTTAATATAACTGCCGATCTGATGGTAAATTACAATCAAAATAGAATTGTGAAATACGCGTGTCTACAGAACAGCTACCGTACGTAAGTTTCTTTTTCGTTTGCTGTCCAAGAGACAATATGAATGCAAATGATGACATTCTTGATTATAATGGGAGAATGTAATGCCTGCCTACAACAACCTGCATGAAAACTTGCATCTACTTCTTGCAAGTAAACTATACGGCGTTTATCTAATCATTTCGCAAATAACACGACGGACGCGAGAATTTCAAAATCTGGCTAATTTCAGTTTTACTGAAAATTTGACTTTGCAATTTGTACTCGTTAAACGCTACCTATTATGAACACATCGATTGTCTCAGTGAAAATAGACATACGTAACGCAAAACATATCCAAACTAGGTATTAAAAATATGGATAGTTGATTTTTAAATTTAAACTTCTTTATTATTTTTATTACATGGTATTTCATTTACTATATATTATTTCTTCGAAGTTTTGTTTCCAAATATTTTAACTAAATATTCTTTTGTATTTTTCAAATCTGTTTGAAATCTAAATTGTTTCAATTATGATCAATTTAATTAAAAAATAATATCGTGAATGGAATACTTATTAAACCTTGCATTCTTATTTAATCAGCTCAAACTTGCTGAAACTATGAAATATTTGCAACACTTATGGAAAATTATTTTGGAAAATTTGATTAAATTGTAATTTTATGCTTAACAAATTTGTCTATTATATTTACTTCGTTATTTCTATTATTTATATTTTCAAATGCCTTCTAACTCAGTAAATAACTTGCTAATAATAAAATGACGAACGTCTATAGAAATTCAAATGTCATTTATATATGGTGACGTGGCAGTCAAAGTGTTAATACGTTCATTATGATAGGGGTCACGTAGACCCTGTGTCATACCTTCTTTGAATTGTAGGGCTTACCACTTACCCATATCACTGGAGTCCATGCGACGAACGGCATCTGGTCTATTACATTATTTGTAATTAATCTCAACTCAAATATTTCTTATTCTTCATTAATATTAATTAATTATATAGAAATATTTCAATCGCTGTCCGCGAAATATTTGTACTACTTTACACCACAATGTAAAATATTCATATTAACTATAATAGAATTAGACGTTTAGATTTTTAATTGGAGCACTTGATATATTGTAAGAATGATATCTACAGAAATATCTGAAAGTTTGCAAATAAAAATAGAATTACATTTAACATTTTATTTACCGGAAGCCTTTTAATAGGCTTTTCGATATCAGTAATTGTTGGCTGGAAATCAAATTAATAGTTGAAATAACAAGAATTATAATTAAGATGAAAATCGCAAATAAAGTTTCGAAGCGATAGTACTTGTTCGTATAATTTTTGAAGTGGTTAATAAGGCGTTAAACTATAATTGCCGTTATCTTAACGATCTATCGTTCTTTGGTCAAACGCGATAAAAAGTTTCGCATGTTTCTAGCAGTTAGCAAACCGTCTCAATGATTTTGACGAGCGATGACAGGTGATTTGTCAGACCACGTTGCTTTCCGACTCGAGTCACGGTCGAAGTGAAATTGGTGTTGGGAACAACATTGCGACATGTGCATAAGAGCCTACTTAAAGTTCGGTCTAGTTCGATACGGGTCAAGGTTGAGGCATCGCAAGAGACCCACAGAAACGATGATCCGAGCCACTGCGAACGTGGAGCCGACCTTTTTCTTTTCTTTTTCAGAAATCGCGACACGAAAGACATTGTTCGGGGTCAGTCACCACAATGAGCAATCGTTTCGCATTTATTTCCATAAAACACTTAAGCAAATGCGAACGATTCCTTTTTTCTTGTTTATCAGAAGTATAAATCTTGAATGACAAAATAGGAAATCGAAAAAGAATGATGTTTGCTTATATCCATTTTTTCCTGAAATTTAAACAAATTGTTTTCTTCCTTTGGAAATTAAGTCAGTTTAAAAAATTAATTCTGGAACTTTTATGTTTTTCTGTATGATAAAAGAGAAAAAGTTTGGGGCGCGACACTGATGAAATAAAATTTGAAAAATGGGGGATATCTTATTTTATTTCCTAGGTAGAGATGAATTTTGATTTGTAAAAAAATCAAGTACACCTTTGCGACTAAAATTTCTATAGCTGTGAAAGTTAAGATGAAAGATACAAACAACACGGTGGAACCTTATTAAAAATACATATAATAGCCAAAATAAGTGAAAAAGAAAGCCGTAGTTCTTCAGGTAATTGTAGGCCACTCTGATTTCATTTTTTCTTATTTACAAACTTTTCGTACAGAATGTATGGATGTACATTCAGAAATTTTTTCCAAATTATTTACCAGTAACCCAACATACTCAGTTACAAAGTAGTGAACAATATCGTATATAAAAAATACAGTATTGGGAATAATTATTCTGTGTGGGGTGGCCGAAAAGAAAAGAAAAGAAAAGGAAAATAGTATAAATGCAATTCAAAGGCTATCAGTGATGTATTAACTGGGCGTTAGTGGGTTACGGAGATAGTTGTTCTAATTAATAAATAAATAATGAGATATACATTGTTACGCTAAGATTACAGTTCTATAATATACACAAAGTTCCAAATACTCTAACTCCCAAACTAACGATAATTCCAAACGTAACAAAGTCTCGAAACGTGTCGAAATCTTATCAAAAACACATATCAAAACATCTCGAATATCGATTTTCTCGCCTCCACCAATTACAATTTGTCTAGAAATTCGACGTACCTGGCCACCCCCTCGGCCACAGTTCGGTGGGGATGCCACATCAGTTTAAACGATATTCAGAAGTAGACATAGAAAATAAAATAAATTAGTTATGCTTCCCTTAAAAATCACCTGCATTCTTTCCATATCCCCTCAGAGGGGACAATGGAGTGGAAGGGGTTAAACTTGACACCTTTAACCTAACCTAGACACAATACACGGTTTTCTGGTATTTAATTATTTTCCCAAAGAAAGCTTATCGATCCCGGCAAGGTACAACGAAAAATGTGTAAAAATTGGAGTGGCCTCCTTATTACTGTAGACCCTTCGATTCGAGAATTTGTTTCCAGGATACGGCCACGTCTGAATGCATTGACCGTGTATCTCGAGGCGATCGTTGGTGAAAGGAACAACGGCCAGGCATTAATCTGAATCGTATCGTATCACGAAACAATATAATTGTTGTCTCGAACGCGACCCGTAGACACGCTCCTTACCTGCTGGATATAGAATAATTATCGCGGCGTGTAGACACTCGACGATAATTGGCCGCATATCTGTCCCCATTGTCGAGGTCGTTAACATTGCACAAACGTTGATTGCAAACGCAACAGCAGCTGAAAACTTTGTCTCTGAGCATGTCCTTGCGTAGATAGGTCCCGCATCAGTGATTTTTGCATCGTTACCTCTTGCATAACAAGACTTCGCGGTTTTACCCCCCTTACGATGTGTGCCTGAAGTGACGATCAACCGGTGTCATCTCCTTTACGCAATCGAATTTTCTTTCCTCATTTCCGATTATCGTCGAAAAGGTCACTTACCCGCGACGTGCCCCGTTCTTCATCCTTACACGATCCTTTCACGCCGATGGTATCCCGCGTTCAATATAAAAATAGCAGCCTTCTATTTATGGACGATCTTTGCTTATTTTTTTATTTTTTTATTTTTTTTAATAGACTATAAATCTTTTTTTTGAACCTCTTTTAGAAGGATGCGGTGGCTCTTCGCGAATGTTGTCTTCGCATTTCGTCGGTTGACGGTTGAAGGTCTCGCGTTTTATTTCCATGACGTTCTTGAAAGTGAGATATTTTAAATATTACTAGATCAGTATCTTCTTTCTTAAATGTGAGCTTGACACGTCGACCGCCATGATGATTCAAATTTTACATAATCGAATAATTAGCGAAAGAGAAGCTAAACCGTGAAGAGCATCAACGTTTACCCTCCAATGATGGAACCAAATCTTTTTTTTATTTAAAATATGATTTGAAGCTTGCTTCGTTCCTTATTTTTCTAAATTTCACACTATTTTTTAATATACAAGAGTCTTTCGTTTGGAAGTTTGGATCAACGTTGAAAACTGGAAGCTTACAGGAAATCGATTGATCGTATTCTTAATAATCAAAAGAATTGGTCATAAAATGCACCTATATCCTTTGTGTTAATAAAAAAAAATGGAAAAGAAAAGAAAACACTGCGTGTTATGAAATTTTTCGCCGATCTGATTTCATGTCGATGCAAGAAATACACTGGCACCCTTTAAATCTTTGCTCCAGATACGAGAAACAACTGTTGCATAAGCTTTTTATCGGGATCGTTGTAAGAATCTCGGTGATCCCGTTCCTTCGTGATCAGCGATTTCTGATCTTTGCATAAACATCGAGGTTTGTTAACCCTTTCATAAGCGAGGGGTTATGCGCGTGCCACTTAATGTTTTTCCTTTCGTACCTAGGGACACGACAAAAATGCAATTAGAACGATCAAACGCGGCGCTTGATGAATTATTTTCCGGCAAAAACGTTGCCGATCACTGTCAATTAATTGGTCACCATGCGTCAATTCACATTCTCAGGACAAAAATCCGTGAAAAAAGTTTGAAATATTCAATGTTACTTGCGAAACGGTTAAGACTCTTCTTAAGTTTTTGTTCTGCAAAGAAGAATTTATGGAGGTTTAACGCTAGAACCACCGATGTTCGGCGTGCTCCTACTTTTAAATTGAAACTAAAATAGAAAACAAAATAAACGAAGGATGAAGTAATTCTTTACCTTAATAAATGCCAACTTACATTTCGACGAAAGCATCTTAATGAGTTTTATGATTTAAAATAAGAAATCTGAAGCAAGCCGTTTCGACCCGTCTGGTAGTTCTAGTTTTAAAACATTAAAAAATATAAACAAAATAATTATAGTTAACATCTTAAACATTTACATGGCTATATTTTTAATCATAGTAATTCTAAGGGATTGGAAAAAAGGTCAGCTCAAAGATGGGTCATTTTATGCCCATGCGAAAGGAAATGTTAAATGCTAGTTTCCCTGCAGAAATTATAGTTATTTATATAATAATTTAAATTTAATTAAAAAGATACACAGTGAAATATAAAAACATTTCATATATAAATGATGTAAAATGCTAATTAGGTGTTAATTATTTTACTCATTAAAATAATACATCTAAATATTTCTTTTTTTAAATCTTTACTCTTCTTTTTATGTATTATATATTTTAAGAACATATGCTTATTTACATTGAGCGTTTGTTAAAAAAAGTAACATATATTCCGTAAAACGAAGACAAATATGAATATTCATGTTTAAATATTTCTCTCCTTTTTTTATGTATACGTATCTTTCATTACCTATATTTTTTGTTGAATTTTCACGATTTGTAAAAAATAATCTTATATATTTCAGTTTTGTTTATTTTAACAAATATTATATCTAAATGCTACATCGAATACAAGAGGAATATTTATTAACTCATCCCCATAAGTTATATCGTGTTATATTAATAAAGTACCCTCCATAAAATTGCAATGTCAGCTCTGTAAACGGTCCATCGTCCAACGTATAAACAAAGATTTGACACCGACGCTGTTCAGATTCAAATTGTCACGGTTCCGCTTCCGGGCGCGCGCTGTTTAAACATTGATTGCCGAAACACGCGAGTTACGCCAGACATGCGATAGTTCTGATCGTAATTTAAAGGTTAGGCTGTAACGGGAATAGTATCCCAAGACATTCTCCATTCTACTGTCACGTCTTGGTTTACGTTGAATTTATGCTATTCATAATCGGTGCATTATGGTTGCGATAACTTTTAAGTGGCCGTTCACCGAACGATCCAACAAAACGAAACCTCCTGCGGTCGATATAAATTGATGTTTCGTGTAGTGTACGATATTTAAATGGGAATTAATTATGCCGACGAACACTGAACGTTGAAATTACGCCTATTAAATAGAATTAATAAATCGAGATACCTTTTCTTATTTCGTTTTTTATTTTTCGCCTTTTCTTTATTTCGGAATCAATTAAAAAACATGTTTGTCTGAATTCGAAATATATCGAGCCTTATTAAAATATCATTCTTTCGATGCCTGGGAGAATTTTATATGGAATGATCGGAAGAGTTCTTTGTTATTTATTGCCATAACCGACATCTTGCAATGATGAAGACACGTGTTATTGGAGAGCTAGTTTTTAGGGTATGCTGTTTCTTTTTTTTATACAATACATCGTGATTTATGATAATGTAATTAATTATAAAACGACGCAATAAAGTGTCCTGAAAACTGCTTGCTCGATCAATCATGGATTCGTTTAGTATATCGATACATTATTTTCGTTATTCTCAGGATAAAAAAGAAGTAAATCTTAACGTCATCGTTGTCACTTCCATTTTTTCCCAGTATATATAATTCTCCGAATATTACGCAAATAAGGGGGCATTGTATATTCAAATAAGTTCCAGGAACATTGAAATAATCTCTATCACAACAAACAACTATTTATTTAACAGATCAAACAAACTTAAGGTCCTCTCGAATCCATATTTGCATACGACGAAATTATTTACTATAATCGTTTCAGATAATGATGTATTTTTTTGAAACGTCTCGTATTTCATAATTTTATTTACACTATTTGGTCCTAATAAGTAAGGGCTTGTCCAATTTTATATCTACTATGTATATCATTTTTTATACGCTGCTTGATATATTTTTTCATCTTTCGACTACCGGTAAATTTTTTGCCCAGTAAATTACAGATTTTAGATAAAAATTACCTTTGACTGTAATTGCTTTTCTTCTTTGATGTTTGTTAAAACATGTCCCAGTCAAAGGGTTAATTCTCTGCAAAAGTGTACGAAAGTACTCGGCTGCAGTTTGAAAGTGATTTTCCATCTATCTAAGAGATATTTCGATGTTAATCAGCTTCTTTATTTAGAACTGGGGCTTGGTAATTTCTTCTGTCGGTGATATCAAACAGCGCGCCACCATTCGATACAACCTTCGATTTGATAATCGATACTGTCGTGCAGGCAACGCGTACGTATATCTCTGCCGTGGTACCGCAAGAAATGGTGCACTTATTAATGCGATACCGAATCGAGGAAGTTGTAAACGGGTTGTCGCAAGAACCGGCGATCGGGCCAGCACACGAAGTCTAGAAATTCACGCCAAATTGTGTGCATGTACAAACAAACGTAACCCGGCTCGTGGCCACCGCCTTATTCCCTGACACACGTGAGAACATGTCGCTATTTCTCCTTCAGGTTCCGAGAACCCGTTCTCGTTGAAACGACGGTTCTCAGTTTCGAACGGAGGAAATGCGAATTAGGTTTTTGCAAAAGAAACGGCTAACTCGATTATAAAATTTCCAACGGCAACACGTTTGTTAGAATTAATATTCATTAGCACTAGAACAACCGAATCCCGCCGGGACGACGGGTCTCAGGTTTCTTATTTTATATTATGGAAATTATGGTCATCAAATTCCTGATAATTGCATCTTTATTACAAATAATATGCATTATAAACGGCGAATTTCGGATATTTTATTTTGTATTACAATTTTTGAATAGTGGAAATGTAAGTTTTTTGTAGAATAGCCAATTCGATCATAAAACTCAAAACCGCAACATTTTTATTGAAATAATATTCATTAGCTTTGGAACAATCAAATTATTTTCAGAGCATCAATGTTTAACGATGCTCATTAAAGTGAGGGGACATAAAAAAATTTTTTTTCTAAGTTTTCTTCCAGATATAATTTAAATAGAACAATTATTCCCAACATTATATTATTTTATCTACGATGGTATGTTGCTCACTGGATTGTAACTAAGTATTTTTGCTGGTAAATAATCTGAAAAAGATTTACTAATGCAGAGGGTTACAATATGAATCAAATTACTGAAAAAGAAATGCTTAATTTGATCATACAATAAAAACAATATCGATTAATAATAGAACAACCAAATCTCATTCAATACAATAAGAATTATAGTCGTGTGTTTTATTGGTCATAAAAATTTCAGTGAATGAATCTGAATTACGCTTAATGTATATAAAAATTTCGATATTAACATTTGACATTCAATATATTATAAACAACAACCGCGTAAACGTTCAATGTTTAGAGGCTTTGAAAGAGAATTTTAAAAAAGATTCTTTACGTAAACATGTTACCCTACTTTTTCATAGCAACAAAAAAGTCGTAAACAGTCACTGAAAGTCGATTAAAATTTATGAATACTGGTTTAGGATGATTCAAAAACGGTGATTTAGCTTTTTCCCTTAAAACAGCTAAAAAAGTTTCGAAACCGCAAAACTTTGAGGATAACTGAACAAAAATTCTGCTGAATTCATTTGGGAACTTGCCACAGGAAATGTTAATTGAACAACAGTTATCGAACGTTTAAAAACCATGAGGAAGTTTTATATTTAAAACATTTTTCGAAATTAATTCACCCTTGTAATATTAAAGCATTTTTTTTTTCCGAAATTCCAACGAGTAATGGTTCTAGTTTTGGAATCTTTAATATTACACAAAGTTTATGAGAACAATTAATTGCTGATAATTATACCTCTCAGTTGTCAAACTAACGCACTATGCAGATTATTAGTTGCACTTTGAATTATTAGTGCCGTTAGTGGCACCCTGATTAATTTTTTTTTGTAATTAACAACCAACTACTTTGTATCAAGAGCATTAACGAAAGGGTTTGATTGATTGGCTCGAGATTCTGGGCCCCGATTGCTGAGATCATTGGCCCGCGAAAGGTTTCGTGGCCGTTTCCACGAACCTTTAAGCTTCAAATTGATGTGGCACAAGTTTCATTTTACGGTACTTTTATGTTATCTTTTCATGTTTCGACTGGCCATTTGATATGCGACAACCACGTAGCGGCCCGTTTGATGTCTTTTATTTTCTGCCATACTCTTCCGCGTGTTTCTCGGCATAATAAAACAGATACGCACGAATTAGCCTTTTTAAGCGTTATTCCGTAGTTTCAGGCAAATCATGAATTGCATTTTTTGATAATAACGATTGTTAGGATTGCAACTGGTATAAAAAATTGTCACTCTTAAGCAACATTGTTGGCAGTAATATATTAGATGTACAAGTTAATTCGTGGCCTTTTTCGGTATGTCTATTATTTATTTGCGAATAATTAAATACAATTTAACCTAATAACAGTCTAGTACTTTTTATATGTTTCCTTTATTTTGATTTTAATAACGAATGTCTCAAGTGTCAATTTTTGTAAATTAAGGCGTGTGTCTTCGATTTTATTTTTGGTATCCGACATTTTGGTCCTAAACACAGTCCATTATTATTATAAATATTTAAGCAGAGAAATTCGAAGGACATGTACTTCGTTTTTTAATTATAATATTAACGCACATGTGAAGTTACCTCATATTTTGCGGTGAAATATTTTTTTTTACGAGTTTAAACGAAAAACCACGTTATTTATTCCAGTTCGACGGGTGTCCCGTTCGCTTGTTCATCCAGTGTCTCATTGCTACCTTAGTCAGTCACCAGTCCTTGATACTTTACATAATTTTTTTATATGAACAGTTTTTCGGCTCACGTCCTCTCCGCGCGCTGTCACCGTTATTTTTAACCGGTAGACAACCGATTGCAGTCTAACTGGTATTATCAGGAGCACGATATTTCACAATCGGTATTTTTCCATAAAACCGTGTGCCTTTGGCCCGTCCCGTGACAAAAAAGAAAGAAACAGAAACAGAGAAAAAAGAGAAGTAACAGGACAGGTAGAAAACGATTATTCATTGCAGGTGGCATTGGTTCGTGGCAGACAGTTTGTCTGCTGCCTCGTCTTCGTGACCGATAAATAATTCTCCGTCGTCGATTCCTAATCGTCGTAAATCGTGACTGTCGTTAGACACTTGTAAAACTCTTTTGTCCGGGTAGCCGAACGACGTTATAAAGTGGCGCACATTAAAACCCAAATGAGTTTAACAACCTCCAGGATATCGTTGGCCTTCCCTTTATTTCTCGGAAATGTTAATTCGTCTAACAGCTTAATTAGACACCTGGGATTGACAGTCCGCTTCTTATGAAATTTATTTCTTCGTAGATGAAATGGAATTTGCAGATCATTTCTATCGATTCAGTTGCCTCGAAGTATGGCAGACCTTCGTATCAACGTATTATTCCCAAAAATGACACGATTCAAAGACTGCTGTGCAGGTTGTCCGCGACAACTCTTGACAGTCCCGTTATTTCGATAAATATTGGCGATGTGAAAAAATCGTTTTGCATAAAAATTGTTTGGTACGAACAGAAAAATATTGATAGGAACGGATTCTATTTTACGTTACTTGTTTAAAATGTATGACAGTCGAGCTTGCTTTATTAAACGAGTTTACTTTTTTTTCAAAGATTTAGTAACTCGTAATTATTTATATCTGTGATTAATTATTTTTCGAGATATTGTGATCAGAAAGTTGAAAAAACCTCGGAATGGGAAATGTTGACAGTGACCTTTGGATTTGTTTCAAGAGGCAATGTCAAAGCACACGATACTTCCGGTACAAACGAGATTCTAGAGGTTTTCCTTCCGTTGCAAATGAGACGTTTATATGCACGATATTCGATAGTAGAGTAGCCATGAAATATTCCAAATAATTATGAATCCTGATTAATCGAAGGAGCATACAGTGAGACGACTTCCGTTTAATTATTCTCGAATTTTATTTAAATTAATTCGAACTTTCTCTTGTTCTAAAACGAAGATAACTATTACCTCTTCAAATAGCAAGTGAATGAAGGAAATCAGTTTATTTGAATAAACATTAAATCTTTATCTCCTTTGAGATTATCTCTAGAATATTTATTATATAATTGTAATTTTTTATATATTAACCCTGTCTTACATTATTCTCACAGAATTTTATCAAATAATTTTGAAAGTAATATATAAAAAATGATTAAGAAATGATATATAAAAGAAAGGTTAAGAAAAATAATTAAATTTTCACCGATCTTAGAAAATTAATCATATTTACATTCTTACAAACAATCTTAT
This sequence comes from Anthidium xuezhongi, assembly GCA_022405125.1. Classification (NCBI taxonomy): domain Eukaryota; kingdom Metazoa; phylum Arthropoda; class Insecta; order Hymenoptera; family Megachilidae; genus Anthidium; species Anthidium xuezhongi. The sequence goes on along the minus strand of CM039645.1, from coordinate 1,664,750 downwards.
AAAATACTTGAAGATTTGTCCGAAAGAAAGAACTGAATATTATAAAGATATTATAAAAAAGTATTTGTTGGAACTAAAATTATAACTTCAACCTGAACACGAAGTCTTAAAAAAATGTAATTACCGCTATTTATAATATTCAGCATTTCATTTGCTGTAAATAATTGCAGTATCAATTAAAAACATTTTCTTTTGACAAAGCAAAGAAAGACTTAAATCCTATTGGAAACAAGTTCTGATTTTTTATTTACCCAAAGATTCGATAAAAAAAGCATAACAAAGATTAGTCTGAAAAGTGAATTGCAATCTTCATATTCTGTTAAGTTTAATCACCTCTTTTTAAGACGAAACAGATATTCTGTACAGCCTTTCACAACCGAGGTTACAAGATTTTTTGTTGAATATGTATGGGAGGAGTCACTTAATTTGATCATCTTAATTGTCTTATTTATACAGCCACGATTTAACCTCATTCGTTGCTATATGTACAATAAGATTATTTGGAAGAAAAGCACTTTCGATTCTATATATAAATTAATCTGAAAACATGTCCATTAAACGCTATTATATTTCTTAAAGGTTAAGGAAAATATTAATCCTTTGCACTCGAGTGGCGCCTTTGGGTGACGTATGCGATTAACCAGAATATTTTTAAACGTAAAAAACTTAAGAGTTATTTATATTAGAACTAAATAGACGATAAATGTTTGTAATTCTTTTCTCTCGAAATAAGGCTTTTGAATTTTCGAAGCTTTATTGGAAAATGTATTTAAAACCACAATATATGATCCAAACTTTTAGAAGATGGTACAAGCCTTGTTAAAGGAAAATCATCTTAACATTTGACGAAATTTTAAACGACCATAATTCAGTGGCATAAATAATTCACTGTACATTCAGCTGTCACGTACTTACTTCGTCTTTCTTGTAATAAATTCTTCGAGGATAAAAAGATGAATAAGTATCAACAGATTGGTGTTCATGAATTATTTCTTTGAAGATTTAGGAAAAACCCTTGGGAAATTGATTGATTCATCGGAAGTGTGTTAAACAGACCTGTTTGTCCAAAGATTCGACATCGGAGATGATTATTAAAACTGCTATGTGGGTTTTATAACAAGAAGATTACGGCTGCTCGGACGTTATCGATAATGACTTCCTTGACATAAAATTATCGTGTTTAGAATGCAAACGGCAGTGAAATCGTAAGTGAAAAGGATAACTACTGTTTAAGTGTCTTAAATATCTGAAGAATTTCTCTGGTTTGCATCATTCGCCGTGTGATTGATTTTAATTTAAAAGCTAGTCATTTTGTTGCAAAAGCTTCGAGAAACAATTCCCTCGGTAATTTCTCTGTCGATGAAATGAAATTTTTCATTTTAAATCATTTATATTAGGTTGATGAGTAAATTCGCGGTCTTTATCGCTTTTTGAAACAAATTGTGTAAAAACTCGGTTAGCAAGCTAAAATTGAAAACTTCGCAGAAGCGTATACGTCCCTCGAAATGGAATGATTAATGGCAACAAATATGTTTGTTGAACTTAAAATACCGCAGACGATAAAAGAAAATGACAATGTTTTTTCTTTTTTTGGCAAACTGGCAGAAAAGTACGCAACGTATGAGTCAAAGGCAAAGGTGCTAGGAAATTGTGCAAATAGAGAAAAAGAAGAAACGAAAATAAAGGATTGCGTTAACCGAGGTTCTTCTTTTTCTTTGAACGCATTTTGTTGCTTGTCCCGACCCTATGCGTCTCCATATACGTTCGCTGTATCCGAAAAATATAAGAAAGCAACTACACCGTGCGTGTAAAACGTTTGTAGATAAATTTTATTATCGGACCGAGAGGACAGGACCTCGTTTTTATATGCTTCTGTGTCAATAAATTGGAGTTTAAAAAGTGAAAGCGTTCGCGGACGTAAAATCGTAGAAACCCGTTTCATTGTTTGAACACGCTCGATCGATCCTAAAATAATGTCCCTGAAATTTATTTATAACCATTACCGACACAAAGCAAATAAATTGACACGTAGGACAGTGTAACATCGGAATTTATTCGGGCGAATCGCACAGACAGAGCCGAGGACAAGAAAGTTACATATCAATATACATTGTATATGTTGAAATTACAGGAATTATTGGATACAACTTTATTCCTAATAAATGATTTATTTTGCCAGAAAGCAAAATAAAGAAATTTTTGTAATTACTATGATGAAAATTGCAAAATAGAAAAGTCTAGTCTTGAAAGGGTTAATTCTCGACTGACGAACAAGAGAGCTAACATTAATTAAATTTTCTTGAGGTTTCAAGTTTTATGGTTAAAAATTTTATTGCTTAAAATTCAAAATACCGTGGTATATATTTTTAAAGTCCGAATCATGTTTAACTTCTCCTCGAAGGTTAACTTTAATGTATGTTCTGATAGGTAATTAAATGCTGTATAAAATTTAACTGCATTTAACTAACAAACAAAAATGTTATATAGCATTAAGGAAACAATACATTTTTTAAAGCTGACAAGATATTGTTCCTTTTGAAAGGTAATAAAAAGGTACATATCATAAAACATTTTCGTCCGTCTGAAAAATATCTTATTTTTAAAGTGATTTATCTTGTTTAATTGGGCGTTATTAATAATAATGAAACCAAGAAATTGTGTTGATCAATTTTAATCGTGTTTTACAGAGCTTTTAACCTCCTACCAGAATACATGTACAACTCAGGAAATTTCTTTAAAACCAAAATATATAATTGATTAATAAGAATAATACTTAACAATGGTAATAATTGACAATAATACTTTATAAAAATAATAAGATTTGTACATAGTACTTTTGAAAACACAAATTTTAAAAAGCCTCTCCTGTAAAATTTACGCTTTTCGAATTGTCACTATGAATGCCAAGCAGTGATATATTAAACACGCATCAAGTCAATATAATTTGATTGGTTAAAAAGTGACGAAAATAAAAAAAATCTGAAAGACGGTGAATTATTATAAACGAATGTATGAGATTTCGTTGATTCGAGCCTCACGTGCTCAAAAACTGTTGCACAAAATCATCGAGATTTGCGTATACGATTATGATGGCAAAGAATAAACAGTGCGAACTAAAAATACACGAAATTCACAGGTTTTAAACTTAGTTACAATCCTTGGATATTTATTCCTGCTTATTATAGCCGGATACTGTATAATTTCGGCATATTCGTTTGATAGATTCAGCAAAACGACGAAAATAAACGGACACATTAACTGTAAACTTTTGAGGAAGTATTGCGTGACTCGAATAACCTTCTAAAAAAAATGAATAATTTGAATGAAAAAATAAAAGTTGATATTACATTTTTCGTTCGATTATACGAAGTAACGGGTTATTACACGTCGAATGATGTATTTCGAAATAGAAAAAGTATAATTTGATTTGGTGACATAAAAGTACCAAAAAATATCACTTTTCGAATAATAACTTAAAGATTAAGGTTTAACTAAAATAATTACATAGAAGTATCATTAATATTCTTAACACAAAATAGCTTAATTATGTTTCATACTTCCTTGTCATTACATATAATTACAAATTTAATATTGTTGATAATTCCCTTACAAAACATAAATGTAATACTTGCTTGAAGAGTAAATAAAGGGTAAATACATTAAATAAAAGAATATTACCCCTTTAATAAAGACAAATATACATTGCTCTTATACCTTAACTTAACATATTCAATTAATTTTAATACAAAAATTTTCTTTGATTTTAATTTGAGTACTACTATTCTATAGCCTAAATTCTATACCTTTAAAAGCAAACATTTATTAACTTTTCATTACTGTTAAAAGACCTTGACGAACGTTTCTTCTCTTCTTGATTTAACCAAAATTCTTATACGCTTAATTAGAATCTGCCAAACAGTATTGTTTCGAATATTTATGTACGTTCACGAGATTCCCCATAAGCAGACACCCGATACATTTCAGCTCGTCAAAGTCACGGATTATCAAGATAATGACGGTTGTTTAAGATTCCAATAAAAATGATTTCCGGCCTCCTTGAGGCAACGGCCATCGCTTCAGACGACCCAGAAAAATGTACCAAGGTAATGAAATTCCCATGATCGCGTTAATCACGCACACGTACGGTTTCCCCACGTGTCCCTGAAACGGAACGAAGACGAGGGACATTCTCGAGGGACTGAGAATGAAGTGACGATTTCATTTTATTCGTTCACAAAACCTCGGATGTGACATTTTAGCATAAAGGAGATCTCGATGGGTGCTAACGTACCAGAAATAAATCACGTTCTTTTGATTTCCATAAAAAAATGATGAAATATTAGTCATTTTTTGACATCATCTTTCTTGTTCTAAGAAGACAGTTACTAAATGAAATGTATTCACCGACATTTTTGTATAAGTTAGAAATTGTTATTGTTTTGAAAATCGAAAGAAGTTTCAGTTAAGCAGGAATGTTTATTCTGTTTAAAAAAAAAATTGAAATTGACTTTCACCTCGATACGTCTGTTTCAGTTTATGTCTTTTCATTAAGAGAATAAAGAAATAAGAAGCGAAACTGATCTTTTACTATGGCGTTAAACTGTCAATGTTCAGAGTTATCTTCAAATAAAGAAAAACTTCTCGTTAAATATATTTTTCCCCATTTCGAAGTCGATCAAATCGTAATATATTATTTTGCTATTTTAAGCTTTTGAAATAGTCTGCAAAAATTCTAAGGTACTTACAAAAGGTTATGTTACATCACAGAGTCGTCTATTATGTCAAATATTCAATACTTTTAACAATAAAAATAAAAATTTAGAGTATGTATCCAGAGTGTCTACAAAAAGTTAATGTAATATAATATGAAATTAATTCAAAAATAATTACTGCTATTTCAAACATAAATTTAGATAGGAATCATGAAACTAAAAGCTGAATAAAAATAAAAAATAAAACTAATATAAACAAAATTAATGCTTCACTCTAATAATTTAAATTAATTTTTCTATTTGTATAAATAGTGAACGCAGATAACATATTTATTTATTTGTTCACATAAAATCACCTTTTTATTGACTTCTTACAATTAGATCAAATGGGTTGTACACATATGAAAACATAAGTAATTCAGGATAATTTTTTAAAGAATCGTAGCAACAGTTTTATTCTTATTTATTTTTACAAAATTTTTAACCGATCATTAACAAATTTAGCCACATAAAGTGCAAATATTTCTCACATTAATCCACAGAAAAAACTTATTTTAACAACCATTTTTAATTTTCTGGACACATATATTGTGTATACACTGTGTATAACATCACCAAATAATTTAGAGGATAATTTTTGGTTAATTTAAATATCGCGGATATAAATATACGATAAAAGAAGCATATTCGACGAAAAAATCCGTTTGGGATACGGAGGAAGTTGTCTCGAACGGTTTCGAAACCCACGCAAAGTAATTTCTTCTACGTTGAATTTTGTTTTCCTTTAACGAGCAAAAGCACTTACATCGACTAAAGAACTGATAAGTATACACTGTGAATTAATTTGATCTGAATTCTGTCCTCGAACGTATCGAGAGCGAAACAGTAACGTGTGCCAATAGACAGGCTACGAAATGAATACGATGCATCGCAGACTACTATGCAAGTGTCCTCGGGGATGACCATGGATTCTAAACGACTGTCTTGACCGCGTGTAAGTTGACATGTGAGAGAAAGTCGAGTACGTTAACATCGTATGAACCGTATCGCCCATAGTTTATGTGCGTAAAATAATTAAATGTTTTACAAAAAAATGTCACACAAAAAATAACAGTCTTTAATATATTTTTCAATTGACAAATATACAGTTTTCATTTTTCAATGCAATTATTTTGGACCACTCCTGAAATGAAAAATTTTCCCTTGTATCTTAAATATGTAATCTATAACACACATTGATTTAATCCAAGTTGTTTCGATCCTATATCATAAAGCAAACATATTTTTTATATACACTGAGGTGTTATACCTTAAAAATCATCAACAGGTTTGATAGTAAGCACCTGAGACACATATAAATGGCAGCCCATATTTAGGTCTTTTCCTCTACGTGTATACACAGCTTGTCTCAAGGCTGGTGATAAGTAATTTTTCGTTTCATATATTTGATTGATCGTCACCGGTTCTACACCGTACATCGTTGTTCATGTTAAAAGAGGCAACATTATGTTATCAAGAAGCGTTCGAGAACATATGGGCAGCCAAGGACTCGAATCAACTTATCCTGCTCGATCTTAAGCCTCCGTGGAACGTAATCTCATGTCGCCCATGAAATATTCGTCAATTAATAACCAAGCTCGGTAAACAAAGACATACTCGACTACCGTGTAGAGAAATCGGCGGAACATTGTCTAAGCGAAGTATTATTTTATATGTATCTTTATTATAGATTTAGTTTCAATAATTAGTTTGTCAGCTTTTATGAAAGTTGTAAATTTAATGAAATAATTGAGGACGAAATTAAACGAAATTCTTTGACTACTAATTGTCATTGAAAAGGAGTCATTGTATCAATTATTAACTAAAATGACAGTCAGTCGATTGTGCTGATACATAAGCTGTATCATTATTTTCCTTCTTATTCCTCAACCCATTTTGTTTCAGTAAATTGGATAATAAGGATAATGAAGTTCCGATGTTATTAAAAGCTAATTGTAAGAATAATCGTTCCTCGTAAGCGGTAAATTAAGTAACAACATCTGTTCAGCTGAACAAGCATGAAATATGGTAACGATTCATTGATCCGTGGCTCGCCGCTATGAATAATCGTTTCCGAAAACAAAAAACGAACGATTTAATTGAAACGTACGATGACATTAAGAGAAAATTGCAGCCGTAACCACGATCTCTCTCGGTCGGTCGATTCGTCTCGAGCGGGCTTCAAACCGGAAGAGACGGTTTCTCGTTACTTCCTCCTAGACACGAGCAATCAGATTGCGAGGAAAGTGATCGGACAGGCTGTGCACGAGCAATCGGTTTTACTTCGCTCAACTTTTTTCTTCTTTCTTCGCGAATGAGCCTCCGATCCTACTTTTAACAGGAACAAATTTCATTTTCACAATTTTATTATCTATAATAAGAAATGGAGATGAAAGTACCGTGTTTATTTAAACGAGCCACGATTTGCAAATACCTTGCCTTTTAATTTTCATAGGCTCAGAGCTTATTTAAAATAGAATATTTGATATATGAAATAATAAGATACTATTTAAATATAATTGATTTTCAAATATTTTGCTTTTTAATTTACAAAGTTTTACTTTATAGTTATCTTAGAATCATTGAAATTTTTACTGTGCCAAATTATAGTCTCTGTTTAATAGTATCGTTGCAATTTGATCGGCAGAGTCATTCAGATATTAAATTTCAGTGTTAAAATATTATTTTTAATTCTGCAACTCTCAGTATTTCAATGAGCTGCATCAATTAACAAATCACAGATTCGTGCCAGTCAATCAGAACCATGTGCACATTTTTTTAACTACCACACTATGTCATAAACTGCAAATTATCCTTGACTGTCTAAACTACCATATAAATTATCAAAGCAATAAATTAATTACTGCTTGTCTTTAAAGCATTCTAACCTAATTGGTTATACGTACGTCGATCTTTTAATCACTCGAGTCTTAAGTAACTCAACATAAAAATAAGTAGAAGTATTTACTCTTTCGAAGTAAACTTTTCTATTTTGTCATTTATTATGATTGCAAACAACAAATTTACTTAGAGGCTTTCTTTGTCATGTGTAAAAAGAAGTAAATAAAAAGTGTCACCACCAGTTTATTTAGTCATTTACAATAAAAAACAGAAATATATGTTTGCTTATTTTATTAGAGATCAGAAGTCGTGTTGCGAATTATTTCCTTTAATAAATTAAGAGTTTCTTTCTAAAATCAACGTTTATTTCACAAGGGGTCAGATGTGTAAAGTACCGCAAGCATGTTAACTAAAATGCTGTTTTACTTATCCCGAATTAATAAGCAGTTATCAATAACTGTTAACATCTATCTTTTGATTTTGTTCTAAATGTGAAAATTGTTGAAAATGATAAACTGTTCGGTATCGTAATCGGTACTATAATTTCACCGAACAATTCTTTTTTCTGGCAAACTTTTAAACTGCTAATCGCCTTAACGTATCAACGACTTTCCATCGCTTCCTGCTATTGAATCGTGTCCAAGAGAAAAAGAAAGCAAAACAACGTTTTATGCACAGCGTAATGATCTTTAATCCACTGCTAAGTTACTCGGCCAGAACCCGATACATGGGACGAGAAAATACTTTTCGCAATCGGCATAGCATAGTCTGTCTCCTTCTATCTCATCGATTAATAAGCCACGATGAAACACATTGCCCTTTACTTGGGTTCATCCTCGAGGATACGGTGATTTAGTTGCTGACATTTATAATATGTAGCTAGAGTTGCGATCGTAATAACGGTAAACGAAACTTGGTTTTTCTTTCGAAGGTACATTAGAAACTGGCTGAAAAATTGATGTAAAGACAAATTACGAAATCTGAAAGAAAAATAATGTATGAACTTATCAGACAGCCCTCGTTAATTTAAATTTCGAACAGGAATCTCTTGTTACCTTAACATTTTCATTTAACTATTTCTGTTTTTTTTTATTATGTAATTACATTGTAACAGATAATATTATTAATTGAGGATAATAACAATGTTCCTTTAATTAAACTATATTACCAAAAGTCTATGTTTGGGATAAAAAGACGGGTAATTATGGTCGCTTGTTTGATCGCATAAAAGTGAAATGATGCTTACATCATCAATTTGGAAATTAAAGTTTGAAGAAAGTAACTGTGTAATCCTTTCATTAAGGTTTCCGATATACAATGGTTGTCGGTTATAACGAAGAATGAATTGAAGTGAAATTTGTGTATTGTTCCTCTACAGATTTGAGTCAGAATATTTTGCAACGAAGGTTTCTAGTAATTTAATATGACATTTGGAGAAAGCACACCTAATAAATGCGCAATAAAACGTCAATCAAAAGATACGTATAAATTTTTAATATTTCTATCTTTAGTACCTTTCTTTAGTACTTCTTTAGTACTTAACCTTTGGACGGTGGACTACAGGAAAGGCGATAATTTATATTTAATTTGTTACTTAATGTTATTTTCATTTTCAACATTTTTTACTATTACTTCAAGTATTACTTCCTAATATTTAAACCTTTCTGCACAAAAAGGTTGGCATACTGCTGTGTGCTCTCTAAAGGGTCACGATTGATTCAGGTTCTGCTATTCAAGGGTTGGTTTATTTTTGCTTGAAGACACAATTATTAAACTGAAAAAAATGCTTATGTAACTTTTGTAAAAGGTTCATAATTTTAAAGATATTTTGAGCTTTAAGTCACTTGGTGTTACGTATCCTCTTTGTACCTTTAAAAACATTTACATTCAAAGTGTTAACGCAAACAGTATGGTCAAACAATATGGTTTTTATTCTAGGCATGATATTATTAAGATTATTATTATTTGTAATAATATAATTACAATCCATAAGAAAAAGTTTTCTTCATTATTCCAAAAAAGAATAAAATTTAATGTGGCAGGAGATTTATATTTTAAACTTGATGTTACGAGGAAAATTGAAATCCATTTGTTTATATAAAATTATTTTCTTTCTTTTCTTAGGTTTTTTAACTCAGTTTATATACAAGGTGTCCCACACAACTGGAACAGGCTGTACCTCCTAAACTACTGGGAATAGAAGAAAATATTAGAAGTAAAAGTTAAATGGTATCAGATGGTGCATAATATGCAATGGAATCTTATGCACTCAGAAAAACGCATCTGTACTTTTTCTTTAATAAAAACCTGTATTTTTGGCTACATCAATCGATGCAGTTTCTTATATTCTACATAAAAGTGCTAAAATTCTTATGCCCTAAACTTATTCGTTTGGAAGTTATTAAAGCTAAAACTTCTCTGAATTATTTCGGTCTCTCGACATGCGTTCCGGAGGACCTACGTTACGTTTCATAACAATGTTTGTAAATACGAAGCGGCTGCTAATACTCGTCCCTGTAACATTAAGATGTCTTTCAGTAGTTATTCGCTACCCGTGCGCGATGGTCTGCAGACCCAGTGTTTCTAAATCGTGGCATTTACGAATAGTGAATGAGTTTATATGTTCATTTTGTTTAACAAGTGCAACTAAAATGGTGCTAAGGCTGAAAGGCGGTATCGAGAGACGTATCCCAATCGGCATCAGCCCCCACGTTCATATTTGTAACGTAAGTACTCCAAAACACTTATCGAGAGACCGAAATAATTCAGAGAAGTTTTGGCTTCAGTAACTTCCAAACGAATAAGTTCAGGACATAAGCATGTTGGCACTTTTATGTAATATATTATGCACCATCCGATGCCATTTAACTTTTACCTCTAACATCTTCTGCTATTCCCAGCCGTTTAGGAGGTACAGCCTGTTCCAGTTGTGTGGGACACCCTGTAGAACGATTTGCCCAACTCTGTAAAATAGGGATTGTGTTTATTTATTTATTTACTTATGTATCACGAAGAAGAAAACCCCATTAGAGCATACAAAATAAACATAGATTATAAAATAAAACTATAACTATAATGAGGCACGGTTTAATTACGTTTTAATGGTATAAAAAGATTGATAGAACATATCAGTTACAGAATGTACATGATAGTTAATAGCTGTACAGTTTATGGCAGGATGATAAGTGAACTAATTATTCAGTCTGAACTAATTAGTAGTATCATAAACTAATTGGAACATTAATTTAGAAGTTCTTGATAATACTGTACCATTGAACGCTTTGCATTCAAACAAAATGTTCCGTGGTTTTATCAATTTATTCAGATCTTAATCTAAATTTCTGTTCTACAAATAACTTTTTCATATTTAACGAGTCCTGATTACCTACAAACACGTATTTGTTTTCCTTTATTTTTCAATAGAATCAAAAGTTAATCGCTTCAAACGGCTGCTAAGAACGAACATAATTGTCTGTACGATTAGCAATTAAAAGATAATTCTAGCGTTCTATTTTTCTGATTTTGCACGAATTTATCGAATAGTCCACCTACAGTTGAGATATTCAATCCATTTGAAATTAAAATTTGCGATTACAAATGAATACCAAAGAGGAACCAGTCGCCGTTTGCAATAAAAACGTTCTATTTTATTTCAATATTCGAAGGTTTCCATGAACGGCCATGAATGTAGAAGAATTGAGATTCATCGAGCAACTTTTATGTTAAACAGCTCGTCGACGTATGTGTTCGAGGTCTGGAACGTCTATGAGGCTCGATCGCGTGTATTTCGCATTCATGGCGTTCGCGAAAGAACAGTTTCTTCGTTTAACATTTTTTTTTTTGTATCTTCCTCGTTAGTTGAAGTTCATCTGATATGCATACGCTAAAAGACGATGATATTTATCGATCTAGGCGTGGCCGAATGATCAGGAAGATCCGAGATACGCGTTGTCATCGAATTCTTACACGCGACGTCCTCATGTTCGATCCTTGCAACGAGACAATTTTGTTACGTGATCGAAATTTCGCGTGTCTCCTGTTCTGTATCTAACAAGAATACAAATTGGAAAATTATGATTATCGATAGTTTATTATTATATTGTTGGGCTGCTTTCTCAAGGTGGCTTATGAAGGACTCGTGTAACGCGGTACCTATGTATCAAACTGTAACATAAGCTTGTGGATTTTTCTTTTTTTATTAAAATATTAGACGAACTAATATATGTTCCATCTGTATATATAAACTATATTTGAATAATAAGTGACTCATATTACACGGTACGTATTCCAAGTGTTACGAGGAAAGGCACTGTAAAACAAAAATTGGGTATTTTTAGAAAAAAACGGTCGTTCACACAGCCTAAATTGAGATTATTAACAAAAGAACCGTTTGAAAGATAATTATGATATTTTAAAGAATAAATGTAACAATTATAAAGATAATGATGTTTTAGTCCAATAATTCTCAATGGCTGAAAATATATTATTTTCAAGATAGTACCAAAGTACATGGAAATAAATATTTAGTTGAAGTAAATAGGTAGTAAAGAAAAAAGAAAAATGTATGACCCAAGATCCATAGCAAAATGTCGCGTGTATATTACTTTGGGTATAAATGAATTCAAAGTTACGGCGATAATTACTCATAAATAATTACCAATTTCTTTGAAGTTACGTGGATAAAAACGATATAAACTTTTGATAAATACGGAAAACTTATAAATTGACACGAGGCGGATTCCTGATCCACGAAGATGAATAGACTTTTGTAAGGTATTGTGATTTTCAGTCGCACGGTAGTCTCAGTGAAAGACAACTCTGTTTTACGAAGGTCGAACTTATTACTCAGCATGGAAACCTTGCTTCCTATTAAAACAATGGCCGCTTTAGTTTTGTCACTTCCCATGGATTTCTCCCCGCGATTTTAATTTTCACTTCCACACGAAAGCATCAGGATCCATGGGGTGTAGCGAACTGGTTCGTGAATCTGGAACGGTAAAAGTGATCGAGGGCGAAAATGGCCGAAAGTGGGTCGTTTGTGATGGGAATCGATGTCATTGACGAAAGCAACTCGTTTGTCGATTAAAACGACCGAATCTTTTCTTTTTACTAGCCACAGACCGAACAGTTTTCCATCTTGATCGTGTGCAAGGAACATCGCAGGCTCATTTTTCATACAAATTTTTCCGATTGTTAAAGCTGAAAATACAATACAGGTGACTGATGATTATTATAATAGTACGTATTGATAGACTCGTTTTAACACTTTGAGCGGCACGAAATTTCATTTGGTAATGATTTCATTTTTGGCAAATTTTATAATCTCTTTACACAATATTTTGGTATTTCTATTATTCATAATTTAAAACGTCTAATAGGAACATTTTCAACCAAGTAAGCTAAAGAATTCGTAATTTATATAGGTGACGATTTTTTATGGAAATTCAAGTGTCAGACAAAGTGTTAAAACATTATTTACTGGTTGAAAATGAAATGAATCGATACTATCGGTTAATTTTATCTCAATAGGATCACAGCTGACATTTACCGTTCCAATTCAGTCATAGATAAATCAATAATTTTCGTAGGTTTATTAACTGATCAAAAAATTGAAAACATGTTCTAAAAATATTATTCGAAAGTTTCGAAGCTTTTAAAGAAATAATATCTGAAACTTTCGTTAAAATTTCTGTAAAATTTCTTTTCTTAATTACCATAGAACAATGTAGGTAATATTCATAGCCAGAGCGAAACGATTAATATTACAATATTATTATTTTTCTATTTCTTCTGTTTCTCCTGTTTTATTCCCAGCCTCGAGTGAAGTTAATGCTCTCAGATTTCCTGACACTGAAAATACCTTTACTTTCTCTCTGCTTAAAGTTAAGTAATGAGTCAGCAAACAGCAGAACGAAACTTTACCTTTCCATTCATATTTTTTTCCCGCTGTATTAATTTACATTTACCGGTTGCACGAAAACAGAAGTTCATTTGCGAAAGAAAAGTCCACGTATCGCGATTTAAGTCACTGAAACGAAGGCGACAGTAACAATCGTTTCTCCTTGGCGGTTATGTAATAGTCGCAAGAGCAAGACTACCGAGAGCAAATAGAAAGTTGAATACCAGTAAACAGTCCATCATTCATCTTTATCGTTTCCTTAACACTGGAATAATCAGCTTCGAATATATACCTTGTTTTAATTTTATAATTAACCCTGAGTCAAAAATTCTTGAATTTCTCGTTTACAATTTCTGGCCATCGAATCAGGACCATGTGCAAAAATTTCATTTTCTGTGGAATAATAATCTGTCATAAATGAGAAATCTCGCATTGAAGTTTTAAAGCAGCAGAAAAATGATCAACCAGAAAAAGTATGATTGACACTTTTAATTATGATTGTACAATCATGTGAGTTTTAATATCTCTGCTTCGACAGAATAACATAAAAGTGAAAGTAATTATGTTAATTCAGTCACTGTGAAAAAACTACTTTATGGTACAACTTAATAGATTCAGCAAGTGATTATTATATTCAATAATGTATCGTGATTCAATTATAAAAGGAATGGTAATTTCGAAAATATTGCTGTTCTAAAAATGACAAAATTTCATAACCGTGATGTATTCAGTTTTGCATAAATTCAACTAATAATGTAGGATTATGTTAACAGGGATAAAGAAAATCCGATAAAATATTGCCGCAAGTGTGGTCATTAGGAGATTAATTAATTACCTATATCCACTGTGAACCATCTAACCCTTAACTATTTCCTTTCTCACTAACTTACAAAATAATTTTCTAATAAGTAATCAAGCTATCAGCTAAGGGTATTAATTGGGCAACTAAGAAAAATGATCTGGTTTTTGTCGCGGTTGTGCAACAGGTATAATAACCGTACATACTTGAAAAGTAATATGTAGGTCATATTGGAAAGAAGGTGTTCCTTATATGGCACGAATTGCATAGAATCTCCTTGGAATCATAAAAAAGACACAGAGACCCTTTTTAACCAACCTAAATTATATTAAATATTATTTACTATTTATATAAAATCTTAATAATCAAAAGAGGAACTACTAAAGTGTGTATATTTTCTCAATAAATTATAAGTTTTATAATTCCATTTCATATGATTTTTGTAAAAATCACTCTAAGCCACATTTTCTAATTTAATTTATTGTTATTATTGCTACTACTAATGTATAATGTATATCAAAGTAAACTAATTATTATTAGAATTCGTTTGAATACGAATTGCAAAAATAAAAGTGTGACAACTTATTAATCGGAGTTATTACTAAAATAAATTGGGGATATTAGTTAAAAATTAGGGATATTAGTTATTAGTTATTAAAAATTGGAGATATTCACAAAAGGAAAAAATAGTCATTTGAAAATTGTATATGAAATATGCATTTTTCCACATTTTTTAAAAGGATTAAAGGATTCCACTTTTTTTTTAAAAGGATTACCATTCTCGTTTAGATATGCATTTGGCAATTGGCAGACACACTCGCGCCTTTGAAATGTCAAAAAATGTTGCAGACTACGTTTACCATCGAGAGTCAGGGTCCGTTCGATTCAATGTAAATGAAATTTCCGGTTATTGTAATAACTGGGCGATTAAGCGAGGCAATGCTTCTTTAGCAGGAGTACGAAAGAAAACGACCCGATACGAAAGTCCATTAATACACGTTGGAATTTTAATCAACGAATATACTTTTCCATATATAGAGGAACACACGTAGTTTTGATATCTCATGATATCTCCAGATAAATACGCTGTTAATTTTCAGTAAAATATAACCGACGTTTCTTTCGAGAATTTTTTAGATAAAAGCAATATTATTAACGTTAATCTCCTTACACATGTTGCTCGGTGCTACTGTGTATGCAACATTTAAGGTAAAATACGGTATGCAATGGATAACAACAAGAGAAGCAGTTAAATATGAAAATTTACGGTTATGTAAATTGTAGCTAACGAAAGAATATAAGATAGTTTCTCTGCTGGTATCATTTTATTGTGGAAGAATTGCTGATCGAATATATTATTAATCGATTTTCAGACCCAATACTTTTGATAACGTGTTTCAATCGTGAAATTAATTTCTTCTACATGTTTGTTCTTTATTTTATAAAGTGAGGAAATGTTAGATTATTTCATAAAGCATTTATTATGATAGAAGGATGTGGAGAAAATTTAATAAAAATATATTGTTATTAAATATGATATTCGATTGTCTGAATAATCATTTTAAAATAAATTAAATTGATTAAAAGTTTAAATCACAAAATTAATAGTACTGATAATATATATTTCTCTTTTTTTCTAAATAACTAATGATAGCCACATAGCAATCCCCTAAATTAAAAAAAAATATATAATTAGATTTATATTATTATCAAACATAATTTATTAGAGAAAATTACTTCTAAGAAACAATTAAAAATCATTGAAATCGTTACCTCTTTATTTACCTTAAATGGCAGATCATTATAGGTAACCCTCCTATAGCACGGTAGATAGGTTCATAGAAACCGTGTAATATGAGACCCAGAGCCAGTACAAAAAGGGGGGCTATGTTCCAAAAACTTATTAAAAACAAACATTTTTTAAAATTCCATATAAGTAACTTAATTTGTATTAAAAATGTAAATATATTATGTATAACACATAAACAAAAAAAAATATTATTTTCATTTAATTTAACAAAATCATGTTATCCAGGGCTGTAGAAGTACAGTGTTGTACAAAGGTTTTGGCAATTTTCTTATCATATTATAAGAGGCCGTGTTGTAGGAGGGCTACCTGTATTTATCAATTTAGAATCAAACCTACATCGAAGTCTGTAACAGTCCGTGGAAACAATTATATAAACTATAAGAATTACTTATTACAATAAATGAACGACAATAATACTATTGTTTAATAAAATTATTCTAAAGTAGTAGCATTACTTATCGCTAATTTATACTTTTATTCTATGAAGATTTAAATAATGTCCTAATATCTGATTTCATTAGGACAGTAATAAATGAACTTTTATGATTTATTTCATTACTTATTTCTATGATATGCTACGTTTGAATTTTGCATAGTTTAAATCAGTGTTTTCCAACCTTTTTTGTGTTATGCCCCACCTAAGTCTTTCTAACATTATTATGCCCCTCACCCCAACATATATCATGTAAATCACTAGAAAATTATTGAGCAAACACAGTAAGTAAATTTTCACCTTGTCCCTCGTTTGGAAACACTGGTTTAGACCAATTTGCAAACACACGTGTTGCACCGTCTTTAATTTCGGCCCTGCGAATCGCGCGCACCCACCCCATTTCTTGCACCCCCTAAAAAGATCGTCGTTTTTCTGGTCGAACGAGGACGTTGACAATCGCGGGTTCCTTTCGTTTTCGAGCGGTTTAGCCGCTTTTACGATGCAACACTCGAAAGTTTTCGTTTTGACGCGAGACGTGGGCGTTAATTCGATGCTATTCAACTTTCCTTCCGGGAACGTCATCTGTCCTGCCCGGTCGTCCACGTTCAACGAATCCTCCTCGTCGTTTCCTCTCCTCTAGTCGCAGACATGCGCGAATCCATGGTGCAGGTTAGTTTCGTGACACGTTCTCCTTTGTTTTGTTTCTGTTTTTTTTCTTCTCTCTCCGATTTTTTCGCTTTTGTGCACCAACCATGGCACGCAATTACGTAACCCGTTAAATTTCTTCAATTCACGACTTCGTGTAATTACGCTTCCAACGTCAGAGATATCAGTTTCTAGCCAGCGAGCAAATTGTTCCAGCTCGGTCAGCCACCTCGTTAACATTCTAACAACGATGTTTCATTAACTGATATTTACTACTTTGCTTTATCTTCCCGTTCATTCGAACATTTTGCAATACTATTTTCAGCTGTGAACTTAATCGTAAGGTTGTAACACGTTTCAATGACAACTGTATTTGGGAGATAGTTTAGATTGTTAGGTTTCAAAAAAGCAAAATTTTCGGTATAAGTAATATCAAATAGAATACATGTATACTAACGTATGTGCAATAGTGATTCCTAATTTTATTATGATTGCCAATACGAAGAAGCAAATTCCAAAGACAAAAATATTTTTATAATTATTCATACGAATAACATGAATCGTCGAGGAAAGTAATTCCCACTGTTTATAAAAGAGTTAAGAAATAATGTGTCTGTCGGTTCTGTTACTTTGTGTACCAAACTCGAGATAATAGCCTTCGTTCAATTACATGACTCATTCTGTATAATTAATTTACTTTTAAGGATTTAAATTCTACGTGCTAGTTAATAGATACACTTTCCTTAATTGTATTACTTTAATTGTATTCCCAAGCGGTTTCCTTTCCTGTTAGATACGTTTTTTGTACATCAAGTACAAATTCTGAAATTATACAATACAATATTTATCAAACAATATAAACGAATCATTTGTAATTAAAACAATAAAATTTGTTATTTGTTAATGTTTTTCATGGGATTGTTAAAAAATTTTCTATAACCCAAATGTGTCATTTTCATGACATCCTCTTCTTTTTACTTCAAACGTTTTCAAATCTTCGTGAAACTTTAGGATCTTTTAGCAATGGTTCCTCACTTGTGGCTCGTCACCCCCAAGAGGGGGTTGCAAGGTATTTTCTACGGGGTCATCGCGGTTATTCTTAGTTAACATTATTCCATGAACAATGTAATAAATGAAAGAAAGAAAATACAATAAATTCTCAGTGTATTTTTTTAATATATATACATTAAGGTAATTAAACAATATTAAATCGTTTTTTCCTTGAACTCTTTATATATTAAAAGATTTCTGTCGAAAATTTGAAACATAATTTATTATTAATCAAATTTGAGGGATACTTTATCCCCTAGAGGACGCCGATAACAGTGAAGATCGATATTACTTTATTTTGATTTATTTATTTGATGGACAGTAGTTTATGTTATAATAGGAGCCTTAGTATTTGGAGAATGAATTAAACTCAATCAGTTTTACTTTCTTTCCATTAATACATACATACATTAGTTTACTTATAGTCTCATTATCATTGAATCGCGTCAATCATTCTTCATAAAAGCAGCTTATTTTGTTCAATATTTTACAGTCATCACCATTACATTCTTTCACAAGAAGTGTAGTAATTTAGCAATTTATGTATTCAATCATTCATGATCAATATCCTATCAATTTATATGTTAATGACATTTTATTTTTGAAGATCCATACAAAACATCGATTAAACTCGTTGAAGATTACCTTTCTCGTGTTCAAAGATAGTTTATAAATAGTTTATTTACATCTTCTTAACATAAAATCTCATAAATACTATATTATTTTTTCTATATGTAAGTAGCTGCTTCCTTTATACACATTAATAAATAGCATGAGATTCCTTCGCAGTTCTATTTATAGTTTAATATTACGATATTTTTATACTTTCTGTCCTTTAATATTTACAGTCTGTGATTACATTAATTAAAATTAAAATTAAAATCAACCCTCTCCAATCGATTGTCCCCTCTGAAGGGACATGAGAAGAATGCAAATAATTTTTAAGGGAAATATAACTGATTTATTTTCCTTTTTCTGTTTCCTAGAATAATTATTCCTAATGCTATATTATCGTATTTACGATGGTTTGAGTTGCTTAAAGGATTAAATTTGAAATTGAATTGTACCAACAGTATTAGTCAATTTTGTCACATTTGAACTGTAGTGACAAGGGATTAAAATACGTATTTCCTTCTGTTTCAGCGATGTGACGCAGCCCATCAGGAATATTTTCACGCAAAATGATTCGTGCCCTTGTCCTTCTGTGCATGGCCGTTCTACCTCTCGTACGATGCCACAAGGTAAGATCTCATCAAGAAATGTCATCGGAATAAGCAAGGACGGAAAATACTTCCTTAAAAATAAAGAATCCGACTAACGTGATCGTGATCCGTGGCGTTGACTCGAAATAACGAGTCGTACGCAGAATCGGGCGACCAATTAATTGTTAATTGACTCGCTTATTACGAGTTGAATTCACGCTGCGTAAACATGGTGACTTCCGCCACCGTCGTTAGTTACCTTTTGCCAGGCAAAACAGAAGAAATTATTACGTGGACACAGAGAAGATACGATCTAACTTTTACAACGCACGAGACTGTTTGCGCGGCCAGAAATATTTCGGTAAAAAATTGAAATTTGTTAAATGTAATATTCATAAGAGTCGCAGCAGGTGTCCGGGGATTGAATATGAAATTTCTATACATTTTCGGTGGTAATAATCGTTTAAAAATGACTAAAGAAAAAGTGAAAGACTGGTATACGAGACACGATGAACGATGTTGAATCGTTTATAGAAATCGGTTAAACAAACATTGTTTAATCTCCGAAAATACATTGAGCTTCTCGGTGAAATGAAACGCACGAGTTTTTTATATTTTTATAATTAAACATTTCTAGGTATTTGAAAATATAGCAACTTACATTTTTATAATAATTTTTATTACTTGATATTTCACTTAAAAAATGTGAAAAATTAAATTTAATCTTTAGCTACAAATTTAGCTACAAAACGTGAAATCAATCACATACTGCAATAATAATTATGAATATTCTATAATATTTTATTTCCTTGAACAATGAACTTTTTTAATTATTTTAATAAAGTGAAACAGTATTCGTCAACTGATAAATAAACTAAAGATGAGGATAATAACAATAATGGCTATTTTAATGAAAAAACATAAAAAAGATAACTAATTTTATTTAATATTAATAAAAGTATAATTATTTAGTATAAACTTTATATTTAGTATTTATGATCACGTGTAATTAGTATTTTATGTGTCGTTCAAGCACCTGACAGTATTTTAAAGATATTTCTTCAAAAATTCCATTGGCGATTGATTTTTATGTCTTAGGGACCAAAATTTAAATTACACGATCATTAATTCTTTCTCTCGGGACATGTTTTTCGATGACGTTTTTCATTAATCAAATCATCGTGTACAGGTATTATAATATATCTCCATAAATACCTTATCGGTTACAAATTATTCCTTTCTAAATGTTTGAACAATTTTTCTTTAAATATTGAAAAAATGTTTAAATATATACTAACAAATAAACAATCTCTTACTTTGTATAATACGTTCGATTTCGTAAATCTGAAGGGACTTCGACTGGTAATGCAAATTATGATTTACGACGGGCTTTTTCTTTCTTCTCTTCGTTTTTTTATTGCGTTGTTACGCTGGTAATAAATGAACTACGGTTCAAGTATCCGATTTCTATGTAAATACATTTAGCACGTCGTCGGTCTTTCTAAGTGAACCGTGTCTAAACAGTACGCGGAGTACGATCTTTTTTTTTTTACGGAGAAACGATGATGGAAAATGTGTTGCACCAGGCGTTGATTACCTGTATCCCTGATTACTTCGAGGCAGGTGTTAATGGAACGATAAAGCTTTGTGCAAGTAAATCCTTAATAAAATCAATCTTAATCAAAAGAAGAGAATATATTGCGCAACTAATAGCAATTTGTGCTTTATAATTATAATTAATCTTAAGTGGAACTTGTAGCCATGCCAGTCTATTTCATTTCATACAGAAACGTCGCGTGAATTTTTGAAGCTCTTTACATGTGGCAATACTTGTAATAATATTTGCTGAATACTTTAAATTTCAATTAATATCGAAATCTCTTGTTTACTTATCAATCAGCCCAACTTCATTGTGGTTTCTAAATATGGAAATTGTTTATTATACGATGTTAATAATGTTCATAATTTCTTTTATTTGTCGAATTATTTGACAAAATAAATTTTTAACTCCTTTCCCTTCATTAATATTAAATTAATTTTATAGAATTTTAAATTCCTTACTGCGTTAGTCACTTTAAATATGAAATGAGTAATTTTAATGGCAACGTTTCGACTTTAATTATTTCTGTAAAATTTAAATCAAGATTTAAAAGATAAACAACGTATAGTAATTAATGATCCTGAGTTGATTTGTTTCAAAATTTGGAAATGAAATTCTTGTTATATTATTCTATCGTATCGTTTTCTATTTTATTATAACAAAATTATTTTCTATGCAATTCCTATTAACATTACAATATCTTCCTTCCGTTACAACAAAACAATATTTTGAAATAAAATTACGATCTCCGTTTCAGATTGAAAGAAATAAAGTTCCCTGTGTTATCGAAATGATCTGATTTCTCATAAATCTGAGCAGAAAAAAGTATTTCATCATTTTGTCCGTTCTGTGTCTTACAAATTACCCTCAGCTTCCGATGATCAATTAGATTAGCTCGATCTCGCCTTTCGAAAGCACCTTTCGCAATAATAGGAAGGTTCAGGAGTTAAACGTGTTCGATTTATCTGATAATGAGACGTTGTAAGCGCAGGCAGTCTTATGATTTCGCAGCTGTGTTTGCCATTCAAAAGGAAAACTGTGCGGTGGGTTTATGGTACGCATACAATTAGGAACGGGACACGGTGATATGAACTCCTTTTTTTTCATTAAGTAAATCCGGTTCTTTAACTGCCTTGCAGATTGCGTTTACTCGATTTTCTGATCGTAGAAGGCGCGATCGAAGAGGTGGAAATGTGTATCGGGACAAATTAAAACGGCGTTGATTGGGCGAGATACAAAACGTTTAATTAATGAACGAACTTCCTTGAATCAAGATACTTCCGCGGTTCGAAGTATTAACCCTTACAATCTGGTTATAAATGTTACATTTTTTAAAGAAACGTTTTTTAAAAAAACTTAAGAACTTTGAACTTTAATTAAATTTTTAAGAATTTGAAACTTCGAAATATTGCATTTTTGAATATAAATATTTGTTGTATACGTAAACGCTTGTTTTTCAAGGACATGTATGTTATTTTATACGTCCAACGTTTAATTAACTGTTGAACGTTTATTTCAAGGCGGCTCCTTGAGACAGAAATGATTCAGATTTAAAAAACTCTGTTTCATTTGTATTTTTAAAATTGTATATTTTGCCTTAAATGTTGCGTTTCAATTATTCTTTTTTCAAACCGAGTTTTGGTCGTTTCATTATCAATTTGACACTTCAATCTTTTTGGTTAGTCCAGATATTAAGGAGGCCAAGAATTATTTTAAAAATACACCCTTTGCACTCGAGTGGTGCCTCCGGGGCACCGTATGCACTTAATTAGAATATAAAAAATGTGAAATTTAAATCTTATTTATATTAGAACATGACAAATTACCGAAAGAAATAAAAGTAAATAGATCATAAATATTTGTAACTCTTTTCTCTCAAAATAAGGCTTTGAAATTTTCCAATTTTCATTGGAAAAGAAATCTAGATTTAATCGTATCGAAAAATGCTTCGAGTGCAAAGGGTTAAAACGTGTGATTAAAGTGCAATTGGATCAGGCAATTGTGCAGTTCGCGGATTGGACAGGACAAAGAATACAAATAGGACAACGGTACACGCGATCGAATTTCTTAATGTAATGAGTGAAAGTGATCGACCTTAGGAGTTCTAAGGCAGCGTGGATAGTTAATTGCAGCTCGATTTCTGTGGCACGGTACGTGCTCTTAAATGGTAGAAGCAGACCTTGGACCGCGATTGGAAAAACTTTAAATACACACGGATCGATCGCCAGGCGACCCTGTTCGAATTCTAACGTATACGTGCTTTGACAACTGTTTGATAATTACCTGTCGTGAACCATCGTCGACTAACCGTGCACGTGGTAGAAAGAAAATAGTAAAGTTGTTTGAATGCGTTATCGTACGAAACAAACAAACATTGTATATTAAATATTATTGTAACGATTATTGTATGTTAACCCTTTGTGGACGATTGACGCATACAGGCGTCCTGATTTAACCGCCACAACAACTTACAAATTCGTGCATGTATTCTACAAATGTTGTCCTATATTTTTGACTCAAAAAATAATTAATTTTATTTGAAATAAATAATATTCTGTCCGTTCACTGTGCCAAGATTAGAAGACTTCCGTCCTCAAAAGGTTATTAAATTGTGGCCTGGTGAACATTAATTAAATTCGTTTCTGAGTTTGTAATCATTTGTGTATTTTATATTAAAAATGAATTTGTAACATAATCATCTTTATTTTATAACGTTTCCATACTCCGAAAATAATTCATTTTTTTTATGTTACTGTTTGTGTATTTATATCTGAAGATTGAACAATACTAATAATATTGAACTATTTTATGCATTTATATGACATCTGAATAAAAGTTACACCTGTAATAATACATTATACAATGTTTATTTAATTTTTAATTTGAAAAGAAATATTGAACAGGAACAATCATTTTCTGAATTTCTATACTTTTTATTTTATGGAGTTAATCAATTTAGCAGATACAAGACTGATGTTCAATAGAGATTTTACCTTGAAATTATCATTTGATTTCACTACGAACAATCCAATACAATAAATGCCTAATTGTAATTCAAATATTGCAGTGATTTTCTCATTTGTTTCAGATCCACGAACACATGACAAGGGAAGAGATGTTATCAGTGTTTCACACGGGACACGAATCTGGTAATCACAGTGAAGAAAAAAAAAAAAATTAGCTGTCTTAGCTTTTAATTTAAACCCGATTCTCATTCACCGCACACACCTGGCCTTGCATGATACTTTTGCAACGAAGAAGTTCGCTAAATTAAATTTGCTCGTCGTTGCATGTTTCATTCAATATTATTGTAAATTCTGCAATCCCGTGTTTGCTTTCACCGCGACTGTTTAACTTCTATTACATTTCAAGGACACCAACAATTGTTAACAAATGAATGATTTTCACTAAACTTCCTACGTTCGTAATCACTTAACAACGAAATTCATGAATCATAAAGTTATTTATTAATTTATTTCAAATAAATACAACCAGAATGTTAATAAATCATTCTTTATTTTCTTTTAAGTCATTCAGCTTTTAACAATGCGAAAATTATATTAGACCCGTATCTTGTTCCAAGGATTTAACATCCTTCGGTCGCCCTCCAAAATTTCAAAAGTGTGAATCACACTGTAACTCCGGGATCTAAATATGTAACATACAAAAACTGTTCTCCATTCGGTTAATTATAGAGTACACTTCCTTTTACGTAAACGCGATGCTTATTTCTAAACGATACTACAATTATCGAATGCTTAACTCGATTTATCGGCAAGAAAAGACGTCAATAGACGCTAATGAATCACTGAAGGCAGACCACCTTTAAAATTCCAGTACCCGCGTACGAAGTTGTTCCTGTGTTACATACGGTGCATAAAAGAAGTACACAAGAAAAGCCGGAGATACACTTGAAGGCCTTTGGGAAGGACATCAGTCTGTCGTTGAAACCCAACGAGGGGTTATTGACAGCGAACCATTTACCCATGTGGACTGTCACGAAGAATGCGTCGCAACCTGATGGCCTTTACTATGAGAAGGTGATGGATGTAAGTTCTCCCCAATTATCACTAAAAATACTCCTTCTCTATACCACTCTTAAAACTTCAACTGCCACGTCACCCATACACGGATGACATTTAAATTTCCATAAAAGTTCATCAGCCGTAGAAGAAAGCGATCAAAACTGGACCCCTAATTAGCACTTTCTTTCGTGTAACCTTTTTAACGTTAACGTTAAAATCAATCTTTCTAAAATTAGAGTAAAAAACATTCTGGAATTAAAGAAAGAATTTTGTTCAAATTTTTTTTTTTATTGACTCTGTGATTTTTAGTAAAAATTTCAATTGCAAGTTAACAATTTTTCTTCTTCTTCTTCTACGTCGTTGATTCGTTGAAAAAGTGGTAGGCAAGAGTTGTACAAATGTTGCTCTTATGCTTTCGCTAATTCTACACACGTTATTCGGCACGATGAATCGCGGCAAGGAGCGAGCTGTTTAGCGATTTTTAAGTAGAGATTATAGCACCGTGTCATTCCTTTAAATGGAGAAAATCGCATAAAATCTGCTACATATGGTCGGCACGGTGCTACCACGTTGTAATTGTTCTTCCCGTTTCAGGCTAACGTAGGTATCGGTGACATCTATCAAGACACGACGAACATGGCGTCCATTTTGCTGCACTGGGACGCAAATGGGAAAGTGCTCGTTGTAAGTCGCCATTCTTTCTTAATGTTCCTTTCGACATTACCGACGTTATTGCAATCTCGTCTTTCGTCAACAGCCGCGACTTACTTGTAGTCATAGCAATACCGTGATCCGAGCTGAACAAAACCTCCGAACGATTATCCGAACTTTGACTTAAAAACTGTTCGTTGACGGAAAATAAAAAAAGAATAGTATAAATTAACCCGTTTGCAACATTCTGCTGGAAATGATGACGATTTCTTGTCGCAGAAAAGCGATGCTTTTTGCGAACTTCCACGAAATATTCTGTCATCCATGACTCGTCCCGATGGATACGAATGGGTTAACGAAACGTGTCTTTGTTCTGCTTAGTATTGCGTAAATTCGGTGAAACTGTCACCCTTTGAAGAGACTTTTGTTACGCAAGACTAATGATTCTGTTGACGGAACTCGAGAAGCATCTAGTATGAAAAAATTGCACGCCGGGGATAATTTTATGGTTGAATGACGGTGGACAGTTTTATTTGGTTGAAAAGGTTTCAGTCGAAGGAAGAGAATGATTCACTAATAATACAAAGAGTATGAAATTTAAATAATTCTTTAGAATTTCACAGTTAATTGGTATAAAAGAAAAATTAACCCACAGTGGTTTTAACCCCATGTTTCTCAATCGTTTTGTCTCTTGCTTCACCTTATTTGTTTTTTTTCTTATATTAACCAATACAGTATTAATTCTTCTGTTAATTTTGATGCACTTTCATTTTCCTTAATAGCTGTAAGTAAGGTGTCTAATTAGCACTGTTTACTTTTGAAAAATAGCAGATATTACAATTGACAATGATTACATATCAGCGATAAAGTATCAAATGTATCACTTTCTAATTGCCCCCTTCTGAACTAATGTTTAGAAAGGAATCAATAGGTTACATCAACCATAACCACAATACTAGCTAACGTGCCACGTATATTCTTAAACTTCCTTCGATATAGGAGCAACAAAGAACGAAGGGGTTAACGTCAGGAACTTCTCTTCTTTCCTTGGTTCTGTTGTAATAAGGTCTTACGAACGAAGTGTGTTCCCTTTCATATTTATTTAAGGCCAGGCCCATTTTGGCTTCTACGACACCAATGTTCTTTACGCGTGCATCAATATTAATGCGGACACTTCTGATCCATTCAGCGGAATGTTAAAAAAGAATAGTAGGAAGGAAAGTTGTAGAAGCAACGTCTCCCAATCGTTTTGACATTTCCATTCTGAGCCGGCGATCGAATGCTTCCTTCGCGGTTCGTGTAAAGTGCATTGCGAAGATATTGCGAGCGAAGGGTAGGGAAAAAAGGCAATAAAACTCCCCATATCGGTTCCACCTTCCTGAACAGTTGTCGATTACCAGAAGAAGGCTGCTGTTACCGATGATTGCACGTTCAACCAACCAAGACACAATTTCACTTGGATAGGTTCGATCTCTCATGAAGTCATAAAGAACGTAAAACTGAGCTATTGCCAAAGGATAATATCCAGCTGTTCAGCCGAGGAGTTGCTTCAAATTCGTTGACAAAAGTATATATTACAGGTGAAACGACATTTGCATCTGCGCGTTCAGTTACTGACCGTGCAGAACGATTAAAATTTCGTTGGTTCAACAATCGAGTCAAGAGTTTCTAATAAATTTCTATTAACTGCGCCAGTAATTGACACTTTTATCAACAATCAGAAGGAAACTTTCTATCAAAGATATTTGTTTCAATAATATAATATATATGAACGATTATGCATCGTAACAGAAACATTTACAACTATCTTTGCCGACAGGTATTATCAGGATATACGCCAGAACAGTTCATTTTATTTATACTCTTCGTGTTTTATGGTTCTTTTACTTTGTAAATTTAATAAAAAGATAAGACAAAGAATCTTTATTTTTTTGTATAGTTATTTCATGCAAATTTGAACATGTAATGTTTGATTGTTATAAGCAGTTAAGTTTTTAGATCTGCCAATCTAACACTGGTATTAACTATAGTAAGCTTGGCTAACTAACACCTAAAATTTTCTTATTTCTTTAAACTGGTGTATTTTTTTTTTGTTTTAATATATTCTACGTGTTATCACATTGGTTTTTTTTTATTAATCTCATATGGCACCAATACTGACACATTAAATGTTGTATCAATATTTATAGAAAATAAATGATAGATCATCGAATTTTTTTAACATGTTAAATACCAATGACAACACTGGTTGGTTACATAATGCCGTAAAAGTGTTGTTCTATGTGACCCCGTATGCCCTGACCTTTCGCTTTCACTCTCCCTCCATCGATCTGACCAATGCACCTCTCTCGAACTGCAGATCGAACAGGCTGATCGTGCTTGAATCTGAAATATCGCTGATCAACCGATCCTACCGATTTTAAGCTGCACACACGTTTTCCATCGTTTGTTCAAACTTGTCACGCTTCAGTAATTATCGAACTCCTTCAGCCCGCACAGACAAGCAGTCTGCAGCAACGTTTATGCGTTCAACTTTTTTGTGGCTCACACGAGGGTTTTCTATTAATTTGTAACCGCATTAAAGAAAAAAAAGGGAATCAAGTTCCATGTAACCTGTTTTATTGTATTTATGTTATACTAATTACAGTATAGTGAATAATAAAAATTAGCAGCTCAAATGTTAACTTAACTAACTCAAAGTCGCTTCAGTATCTCAAAATACAGGGCATAAAATTTCTAATGCTTCTTTTAAATTAGAAGATTTATTAAGGTGCTTTTATTGAAATCTAAATTAATCTTCATCAAGGCAATGATGTAATAACAGACTGATAATATAGAATAAAAAGTCGTCGATAAAACGATTATCTCCAGAGAAATAGAAAAATGAGGGGGGCATTAAAACGTCAGTTTATTTCATTCTACCATAGGATTAAAAATACAATGAATAGGACATACATAGTTGGACCAACATTGACCCTGTATCTTTTTAACGTATACGTAATTTTTATTCTAATTTTTTTTTTTTAAATAATGGACTCTGAATAATGTATACCACAATCTATTTTGGGGTAGAACAATTATATTAACGAGAAAAGCTTGATTTCGAACAGGATGGCAACATTGGTTCGGAACTAGTGATTCGACCACTACCAGACCGTGTGTTGCACGAAGTAGTAAGTAAGAATTCGACTCTTCACGGTGCCGAATTACTGCCAAACGTAACAAGAAAGGAGAACTTGAAGCGGACGAGTCATCATATCGTTATCAAGAAAATCACACGTTCAAACGGCGACGAGTACAGTGACTTCAGTAAGTTTATGCTTTTTCAGTAAGTTTAACGCCTGAGCATTCCCACAAGGAAGGCGAAATACTATAAGGTCATCCCTAGCCAAATCGATCAGTTTTCGATATCGGTCGAAATGAAATGTGATATAGCATACATGCAATTAGGGGGCTTTTACGTCATCAGATTTGCAGGTTTCAAATTTGCCTCAAAACTACAGACGTTTATATATTGCAGTTTTTGCCTCGGAGAATGTTTCTTAAATCGAGATTATTTTGTTATTTTTAACTGGAAGGATCAATTTGTTATAGTAATATTTCTTTATTTAAAAAATTGAAATTATTAACAACTTCTTATTTTGTTATCTTCAAAGAAGAAAGTGGTGCACTTCTTAAGATATTTATGGTAATCTGACATAAGATGTTTTAAATTAAATTATGCTCTATTGACAATAAATTAGAAAATTATTATACAAAGGGATCAAAACATGGTTAAAATAAATTGAAGTTATTAAATTGAAATGAAAATAAGAAAACGAGCTGAATTCGACAAATCGTTTTTATGAAAATATGAAAAAATTGCAATATTAAAAGGTCTATAATAATGACTTAAACTTTCCTTCGTGTCGCATGTACTATGTCATATTTTATGTTGGATAAAATTCCCGTAATTAAACGTTCATTTTAGCGCTGATGGAGCCAGACCACTTGGCCAAAAGATACAGGTCGAAACGCTCTATCGGCGATAGAACAAAGAGGGAAGCACCGTACGTGATCTATCCGGAAATCCTGTGTATCGTGGACTACGATGGATACAGGTAAGATCTACAATTCTGATGTTAGACCGAAACCGTGTTGTCAAAATTATACAATAGTTACGTGTAATTAAAAGAAATAATTGAATGTGCAATAATTAATTATCACTTGATACTGAAAGCTGCACTTTTTAAAATAAATAAACGTATTTTATTGGACGATTGTATTTATAGTATAAGTAATTTTCTTTCAACGATGTTGTTTCACGTAAGATACGTTACGTAATACTTTGCGTCTCTGTTTCAAATACTATTTATTACTTACGTTAATGTATACTGCAATTTATGGAAAATACGTAATTGCAATCGTTTCACGCATATCTGATACGTCTCGTTTAATCTTATAATTACAATCGTTTAGCAGATACTCGGTATAATAAACAAAAAACACTAAGTGTTTAATGTCTATAAACGAGCGTGTATTGTTCATCAAATTTCAATTATTCATCATACGTAACAATAATGATACATAAAGTTTCTAAAGCAGATTGAATGACTGTTGTAAATGTCGCTTTCACTTGAACCTAATATGAAAGGTCAGAATGTATTCGCAAATGCCACGGTGTGAATAACCATCTCTGATATGAATTATTAAAAATTTAATTTTATTTATTTAATTCGATTCGTGATTGAATTAATGTGTAGAAAGCACTCTTTCCTTCTTATTCGATCTGGTGCTAAAATAGAAATGCACACAACCATCGTATAACATAGCACTTTTATATCACGAGTTCGTTCCAACACGATTTATAAAATAAAGAAATTCCGTTATAACACGGTATTCTTACACAGTCAAACATTATATTATTGGATGCAAAAAAAGCCTCAGGACTCTTAGGCTATTATTTTATTTTACATTATGTTCGACGTATGCTCCCTAAATATCATTGTATTTTTAAAATTGACGGAGTTGTATTCAATTTTGCAAATTAACCAAACCTTACTCAGTCTACATAGTTTCTTGAGAAACAGGAAATAAATAAATAGTTCAAATAAAATTAATAAAATCCAACAAGAGCCCTCTCCAAGGGCTTATTATTTTTAATAATAATAGTTATTAATTCTTCATAGACATATACTTTTTAAATTAAAGGGCTTCTATTTTTGTGACTATTTGAAGCTTTCAAAATTCTAAGATATTTATCGAAATGATTACTATATTATTCAATCGTTTATTATGTCAAATATTTAAAAAAGCTTAAAGATATTAAGTATTGATTACTTAATCTAATGCTTCAATCAACAATTTCGAATTGCTAGTTTAACCAATTCATGTTATAATAGTCGTAAGAATAATAATCATTCAATAAACCTTAAAATCGTTTTATTTACTACGATAGAGAACAATTTCGAAGAAAATGACAAGGTCATTGTTCTTTTTTCCAGATTGCACGGAGGTGACAATGTACAGATCAAAAGGTACTTCGTGTCCTTCTGGAATGGGGTAGATTTAAGGTACAAGTTGTTGAAGGGACCGAAAATTCGCATCAGCATCGCGGGAATAATTATCTCACGGGTGAAGTACACTTCAATAGTACAACGATCCCGCTTCCCGAAAAACCGACATCGCATAAACATTTTGCATAACCTTCGTTTTTTCCTGCAACATTTTTTCAGGGAAGAGACGCAACGCCGTACTTGGAAAGAAATCGTGTTGGAAGAGACGCGATCGATTCAGCGGCTGCACTGACAGATATGGGCAAATACCTCTTCCGGGAGAGAAGACTTCCGGTGTACGACATTGCGGTCGCCGTAACAAAGTAAGAGTGTTCATTTTTTCACCGAATATAAAAACAGAAATAATTCTATAACGTGCAAAATGAATTTCTCGATTGCCTTTCAATCTCAGCTGCTATTTATTCGAGAATGCCAGTTTAAATGAAACGATGAGACAGCAATAATTAGCTTGAATTTGTGCGAAGATTAACCCTCTATATACTCGAATAATCTTCGAAATAACATATCAAATTTCTTTTTTGTCAATTCAAAGTGATTCATCTAGTCCGAAAGCATGGTATTTAATCATTCTACAGGGTGTCCCAAAAAATGTGTATATATATTTTACAATTCGTAACTCGTTAAATTTTTGTTATATTAAAGAGTAACTTCTCCAAATAATAGATGAAACAAAACTAAGGAAATTAAGTACAGGATACTTATGTTAAAGTGCTTCTGAGATTACGACAATATATTTTGGTATATTACACCAAAAAACATTATAAACAATTATTGAAACAGGATATCATATCAGGTGTTTAAGGTAAAATCAAAATGTTAGTAAATAAATTTTTACAAACAGCTTTATGTTTCTGTTTTATTATTTATAAAAAAAATATTTAAATCTGGGCTTGATAAATAAATTAAGCAAAGGAAGGTTCCTAATTTTTATTTTGTGCCATCTTAGGATTCCATGATGATAATTTAATTTTTTTCTTTAATTTAAAGATCACCACTTAAAATTGTTTTTAAATTCATATGCTTAAAAAATAATACCTAACAGAATAATATGAAATTGAAAAATTCATTAAAAAAGAAGCTTAACAGTTTTTTGATCAGTATGACAATGATTTCGTGGCCAACCCTTTGGACGTATACGTGGAATTATATTGTTTCGATCTATCACACAAAATTATTTTAATATAAATTCCTGTTTATTAAACTTAATCAACTTTATTCCATTAATTTTTTGTCTTTGTTAAAATACCAATACTATACGACTGTAATTACCCTTAGTATCAGAAGAGTTAAAATAACAATAAGTTGGGAACCGATATTGCAAAACGATTGATAAAACAAGTACTATGCATTAATTAGTCACCTTAATCGCGAAACATAAATATCTTGAAAAGTATTCTGTTTTTTGTAGAAAATTCGGGTTGTAGAGGGTTAAATAGCACGAATTTCAATTCTAAACAAAACAGATACGTATAAATAGGTTGTACGGCCCCCAATATTACACTAATATCGCCCAGAGCAGTCTGGTGATTTCATACTGTTTGATTTTTATTTCACGAAACAGGTATGATATGTGCCGTCGTAGGAAAGGCGGCCGCTGCACTAAGGGAACTGCCGGTATGGTTTATTACATAGCGATCACGCTTTATTTTATCAACTTGTCTTATATATTTTTGTCAATTCTCTCTTTTCTCTCTTTCTTAATGTACCTTGCCTTCTGTACAGTATTTACACGTAGCTTGGACGTAGTGTCTCGGTGTTGACGGTGCAGTGACGGCGTATTTTGATGGGATAATGGTTGTGTCCATGGGTGTGGACAGTTCTTTCTCGTAGAACATCTATTTAATGAAAATTCATTAATTGACTAACACGGTAAAAAAACGAACACAGTATGATAAAAGGTACACAGTCTGTGCCAAAGGTAACGAGGATTATTTATGACAATTTTTCTATTATTTTTTAAAATAGCTACCTTGAGATACGTATATCAGCATAAGCGTTTTACCCACTTTTTCAATTGACATAAAATTTTACTTTTTTATTTTCTTACCTTTAGTTTTACACCTTATCAATAGTGTTGATCTACAGGGTGTCCCAGAAATAGTGTAAGAATCGGAAATGCGGGGTAGCTGAGACGATTCGGAACAACAATTTCCTTTTCCAAAATGTCGGATGGGGCTTCGTTTTTGAATTATTAAGCAAAAACACTGACCAATCAGAGTATTATTATTTGATTATATTGCATTTAAAGTGGTGGCTAATGGTAACCCCATATAGTGGGCTTATTGAAGTTCACAGATCGTATCATTTCACTTACATTTTCAGTTACCAATCTGATGAGTTACAAAATAAATAACCTCGTTACTTTTGAAACAAATCACGTACAGGATAACACATACAAATATCAATACTCTATAAAATGATTGACTCTTTCTCTAAAAAATGCAGAAAATATAATATAATGCTTGTCTTGCACAATAAAATATAATTGTATTCCGTACAAAAATATCTGGACTATCGAAATATAATTATATCTTGTTGTGTAAAAGGAGCATTGTATTATATTTTCTATTTTTTTAAAGAAGGGGTCAATCATTTTATGGGGGTCAATTATTATGTGCGTTACCCTATCGTTTCGAAATGTTCAATTCAACGAATGGCAAGTTTGGTGTTAATGAATACCCGACTTGTAATTAGTCAAGCAGCTACACGCCAGTTCGGTAAAAAAGGGGCTTATTAAGGAAGAGTGACATCCTGAAGGTCTCAAAAAATCAGGTAAGTTTAAGAACGGTTTTACATGCAGAAGTTATTTTTTGCACATACGGATCAAATAAATCTTTATCTGCAATATCGAAGATTAATTAGAATTCAAATTAGAATAACAAATTCTTGTTTTTGGAACATCTTTAAGACGTATTTGAAACAAAAAGTGCTTAAATTGTTAATATTTGAATTAAATATTCTACAGAAGCATTTAACGATTTAATGATAAGCTAGATCGTTTTTCTCTGAATCTTGGGATCAGATATCAGGTTTCTACTTCGCACGTATTAATATTTCTCAAATTTCTGAAACCGTTCTTAAAGGCACCTATCATTTTGAGTTCTCCACGATGAGTCTCTTGTTCAAGTGTCACATTCATCAGGTTTCACAGATATGGTAAACCGAGCCGAACTGAAAATGGTAACGGTAGACTAATCTAAAATCAGCAACACGCAAACTGTCTTTTTTTTTTTGTCACCTGTCGTTAAACATACAGTATGGGTGTCGATTTAAGAAAATCTAAAGATTCAACTAACGATCAATTTTTCAAGCCAGCCATACATATATTTCCCCATAAAAGATAAAAGATTGCTTCTGTCGAGTATCAAATTATATAAACGTTCAATCAGTGACTTAATATACGTAACTTTTTTTCTTCGACAGCCTCGTCAAGACGATTTAAAAAAAGAATTACATTGCTAAGAAGCGAATCGGCGATCAGCTGTAATTACTCGCGCACGAGACGCAACTCTCGCTAATTGGCAATTATTTACACGCGTACTGCCCGTGGTGTGTTTGCTTTATCGTAATTCCACGACAGCACCTCATACATGTCACGTTTCTTGAAGCTGAACAACACGAGAAGACACACGACACGGTGTTCGCTTGTTATCGGACCACCCTCGAGAATCGATAACATTTAACGCTCTAATAGCCACGTTATTTTACAGAGTACCTCAAGTACGATGCGTTCTTTTCAACACGTTAACGCACGACACTTTTTATAAACATTGTTTCCATGTACAGGATTGTTTTTACGGGATCGATCTTATTTATTAACGTAATAAACGGAGGTTCGTATCGGTGGCGCAATCAGAATTTTATTTGGGGAAAGTTTTTATTAAAAAAAAGTGCTTTTAACACTAGAACTACTCGTCAAAATCAAACTCCTTTCTCCATCTAAATGTTTTACGTTTTCGAAAAGAAAGGGTGAAACATTTTTGAAGTTAATTCATATTTCTAAATTACAACAAAATTTTTGCTTTGTTACGTTATTATTTATTTTTATACAATATACAAATGTTGGACATAGAGAGTTAAATCACACATTAAGGTCGGTAATTCTAGTGTTAATACAAGTTTAACAATATTCATTAGGTAATTATACAAATTTAATTGAAGAATAAAACCCAATTTTTTGCTTTTTAAAAAGCTCTTGAATTAATTCAATTATAATCTTCCTCCTGAGCAATTTACTGATTCATTTACATAATACTTTTGTTTTCTATTAAAGCTTCTAAATCGTACTATCCATATAATTATACAAATATTTTATATTTTGAGATTACAAATTTTGAGAAACTTGAGATTTGCACACTTCTTTAATTAATTTAGTTCTTTGAGTATCGTAGAAAGATCATCACCAGATATTACACCAAATTTGTACCTCATAGAATGACCAAAAAATGGTTAACGTCTATACAAAAGCAAGAGTTTTTAAGTATTTGTGGTAAAAATAATTTTAATATAATTTTCAATCTTCTTCAGCTGAAAGTAATAAGCAATGGTTCGTATAACATTTAATTTTTCTTTAGTCGTATAAAAAGTGTTAATACGCTTAAAATTGAGCTCAAGGTACATGAACTTTTTTCGTTCATTACATTAATATATATAATCGATCCTATATAAATGTCCTGCATTTTTGTTGATGTCCTGTATAATACGAAGGATTTATTAGACACATACGAGGCGGCACGTTTCCAAGGATTGTCCCGTGACGTGGTCCAAATCAAGGCAAATTGTGAATCCATATGATAAAGAGGAACTTTTTATTGTTGCATTGCAGATTAGATATGTGCAGGAGGCAATACGCGAATGACGTGTGCAATAGAGGAACAGCAGGTACGTTTCTCGGATTTAAAGGAAACGAGATTGACAAAACGAAATAATTGTTTCTGAAAACTCTTATGTGTATGCACTTGCTCTGCGAACGTTTGTTCTTATTTTCCTCCATTTCTTAAACTTCTTTCGCTGCAACACCGCGAGGAAATTTAAAGTATCTTTTTGTACACGAATGATATCCTCGAGGCTTTTATCATCCGAATTCCTGTGTCGTTTACACTTTTCGAGATTTTAGAATGTAAGTCGTGTTCTTTCGTTAATATCCTGATCAATTTTATCCTGAACTTAAAGTAACCGATCTGTTTGAATAATGAATAGAACTTAAAAGTCACAGTGGATTTAGAGGACAGGAGGAGGTGCGATGGATAAAGGTTAACAAAAATTTATATTGTAAAATAAAATTGCTTTTTGTAGCATTTTTAATATAATATAAATATAAAATTACCAGAACATAAATTTTAATACTGATAGTATTTAATCTTTTTTCACTTATTATTTCAATCTTTGTTCATTTCATATATTTTTTTTTTTTTATAAAAAGAAATACTCTGTAATTATTTTATTCTGTTATTGTCTTATAATGCATAAATAGTTTATACCAACTTCGTTATTCGAGTTATTGGATAAAAACATAATGAAATATTCAGAAATATACTTTTATAAATTGCACCGCCTCCAAGCAAGGTTTCTGAATCCGCTCCTGAGAACCCAACCAAAGATAAAAGTGAAAATTTGTTTTATTAAATATTTCATTGATTAATCAACCATTTGAGCAGTTATAAGTAATCGAATACCCAAATGTATTTGATTATTCGAGTTTCAAATTAACTTAATTAACAGTTTGATAGAAGTTTCAAACAATTAAAGCAATTAAATGCTCGAATAATCAAAATTATTTGGCTATTCTTGGAACGTTTCAACAGTTTGAAACAATAATGCAGTAGTTTAAATAATCAAATAAGTACCCTGTAAGCTTGAAGTTAATGTAATTAACAATTCGATAAAAATCCAAATTATTTAACTTACAAAACGTTTCAAGAGTTTCATACGATAATGAAATAATTTAAATAATCAAGCATCCTGTAAGCTTATTTGGCTATTTTTGGAAGCTTCAAATTAACGTAATTAACAATTCGGAAGAGACCGATCTATTATAATATTTGGAACAACTGTAATTACCCAGATACCAAAATTTATTTTGCGTTTCTTGAAACGTTTCAAGCATTTCAATTTTAAAGCACTCTTTAAACTTAAAATTCATTTAATCCTTTCGCTCCGGCTAGAAATATTATATTTTATTTATAAAAGTAATAATTTGTAGAATCTTTACATTAAAAGTGTAATGTTTTGAATACCTATCTAGTGTACTGAAATTCATTTAGCTATTTATATTTTTAATATCACTTAGATATTATTGTAATATTAAAAATATTATAAATATTTGAGCGTTTGTTATGTATGCGTTGTTCAGAGCGAAAGGGTTAATCGATCATAGAATACCAGTGATGTTTGAAAATGATCATAAAATTATTTCCCAGTCAAATGTTGCGAATACTAAAGTTATTTTGCAAGGAGAACACAGCTTACACCTAAAACCCAGAAACACCATAGAAATTGTAATACTTTATTCGATCTCGCGTCTCGGTTGCTTCCACCTTTGTTTATTCTTCTCTACCAGCTTAAACGAATTCTTTACTGTGTTTGAGATTCACCGTCGCCGCAAGAAATGGGCTGGACAAAAATTGAATGAAGCTTCCATTTCTTCCATTTCCGGCTTGCCACGCGTGTTTTTCTTCTTTCTGGATCTCACTTTTCTTAAGTTTGGGACACGAGTTTGCCTCTCTCTCTCTCCTTATCTCTGTCTTTCTCTCTTATTCCGCCTTTCTGTTTCGCTCTTTTTCTCATTTCGACTCGAAATAAAAAAGAAAGAGAAAGAGAAATGAAACTTTTCTCCCTTAGCCCTTTGAAAGTTTGTGGTCCATATTTTAATCACCCTATCTAATAATAAGGTACAAAATGTCTGTCGTTTTACATACAATGGAAAGTAGGATTACATGTAATCGAACGAATATTTGCCATGAAAAGTGTAATAATTATAATTCAATAATTATTTATCACATCTTCTTAAAAAAGCAACATAATTCCACACTATTAACTTATAAATGAATCTAGGTGATATTACATACTTGTATAAAACTTGTAATATTTAACACTCTACAAGATTTGTAATTCTGTAGTTTCTATATTTTCTTTGCGAAACTCGAAATACATAAAAATGACATAATTCTGTAAAGCTAGTGTTAAAGTTAACGTTTTGAATAACTTTTTCTCGTACACACAAAACCGTAGCTTGAGTTTAATTTTCAAATTATACGAAAACATATGAAACGTCAGGTAAATTATACAGGGTGCTCCATAACACGTGTATATGGTTTCGTTTTCGAAAAAATTGAATCTGAAAGTCTTTTAGAAAATTAATAAAAGAATTTGTTTGTGGCAAAATAAACAATAATTTCACCAATCTTTTCATAAATCAATAGATGATTTTTGTTAAATACTACTAAAAACTATGTTGCCAAAGCATCGCGTTATAAAAAGGATGCAATATTAGTATGCAATATAAATTAACAAATAATTTACTTAAATATTTGAAAAGAAAAGCAGATTTCCACGAGTGCTTAGAATATTGACCACAAAACTTGAATGACTGAACATTTTCCCTAAAAGATTGAAATTTTATAAATCGATAATCCACATAACAATAAGTATTATAAAGTTTGTATATTTCACACAGTTATTATATCTAGGCACGGTATGCAAACCTTACGATAGGCATTAAAATCGCCACCTTTAAAAAAGAAAGAACTTTTCCTATAAACAATGAAGTATATTCTCTACTCGTTCCTGTGCACAGTGGCTACGGTATCCTAGTGTGTGATCACCTCCATTCGTTTATTGTTCATAAACGTGTACGCCACGAGATTCAATCGAATCCTTCGATTCGAGAATATCCAAATACGTCTGTCCCTTTTTTTTTATCACTTTCACTCTCACTTTTGCTCTGTTCTGTATCACTCATATGTATATGCCTTGTTTTTTTGTTTTTTCGGCTGCGTAACTGACGAGGACTGTGGTCGGTAAGTCTTCAAATCGAAGGTTCCTCGTGTTGATATCGTTCGAAGATCTTTACAACGATATTATTGTAGATAAAACTTTTTTTAGCGTTTTCGAGAGCCATGGTTAATCGATCGGTGAATTAACATCGGATGCATGCCGTTTATTAACACGTTGACTACCAATTAGTTAGCATTCTTTCAAGTGATTAAAAAAACAATCAAGGAAAAATCGATCCTTGTATCCTTAATGATCTACATAAATGTATGTTTGCAATATTATTCAAGAAATGAACGTTACTTTGTACTATAATACTGTTTTATTCAGAATATTCCATTTGCAAGATATGCAATTTCGTTTTAAAAAATGGAAGGATACATTTATTTCTAAAAAAATATTATAAATTCTGCTAGCTATGAAATATAGTAAAAATTATTCTTCATTTATATTTTCCACTTATGAGAAAAGCATTGTCTAAAAATAACCAGAATACCTTGTATAATACATTGTATTATAATAAATGTAGTCAACGTGTCAAAGAATTCTTGTCTAGCTTGGTTTAATATAACCAGTATTCTGTGGAAAGGATTAATACCGTTATTAAATACTTACTAGAATTTCGTGTTTAACAATGGCATTAATAGGTATCGTTGGTAGTATAACAGAACACGTGCCTTCTGTTTTGAGAATGGGAAACTTGATTAAACACAATTCATTTCGTAAGACATTGGGTTGTTGCATATCATATTATACTTAATTCTTTCAATTATACGCTGTTTTATGTTCCATGAAATGGTCGAAAATGAAAAAATGTATTGTAAGATAAAAATAAATTCCTAATATCATTTTTAAATTACAATTCTACGTACATGCAATTTTAGACTGTTGATAATATCTATTGGAATATACTTTTGTTTTTTATTAAAACTTTATCATCAATCAAAATTATAATTAAGATGAGAACAGTGCTGACATGTACAATTAAGAAGTACACGTCAAACTAAATTTTTATTTTATTTTTATTCACGTTATTAAACTTAATTAAATAAATATTTATGTTTATTAAATGTGTATCGTATGGAGGGTGTCCTGTAACTGGTGATACAACTGGCAAGAAGGTGATTTTATACGAAAAAAGTAGATGAAAACGTAGAATAAAATTTGTTTAAATGTGTTTAAAATTTTGTTTAAATCTCGTTTGCAGCTTGGTAAATAGGAATGTCATTAATTTAACAATTACTGGATGTTATAAGTTAATAAATGCAAGGTGTCGACGCTACTAAAATCAATTGTCAGTCAGTGTCCTTCATTATACTGTCACTTACAGGTATCGTATTTCCGAGTAGATCCATCACGTTATAGGTATATTAATATTTTAAGATTGTCATGAAGGATATCGAATGACAGCATATTTTAAGTGTTAATATTTACAACATCCATTACTTGCTAAATTATTGGAAATAAATGATTGAATTATTGTTTTACTTCTCATGAATAAACTCTTATGTCAATATCCTTGAATTTTCTTAAACATGAAGCCGCATTTAGCAAAATTTTCTTTTATACTTTTTAGTTATATTTTCATACAGAATCATCTTCTTGCCGGTTGTGCCACCAGTTAAAGGACACCCTGCGTAATTAAATATTAATTGATATCAATCAGTTACCAAGCACTGAGTCAAACTGAAATTAAAATTACAAAACGTTAATAGATACCATTTGCAAACTTGTAAATTTAAAATATTAATAAATATTATTTTTAAGTCAACCTTAAAATACTACTTAATAATATTTTGAACGAAAGTATAGCTGTTCAATATTTCACAAATAATAATTCATTTAATTTGCAACAATCTAAAACTTTATTTACCCACAAAATAAAAAATAAACACGTTTTCTTGTATGCCGTATCGCAGAACAGAAGAAACGAGGATCATCTTACTACTCTATTAATCTAGTTCGCTAAAAATGCTGCTTCTTTTTTACAAATAAATCAAATAAACTGCTCGGTAGCGATATTAACATTTCGATTAATCTTCACCTACGAAATACACGAAGGCTAAAAGCATGTGACACTGATCGGACATTATTATCCAGGATTCGCGTACGTGGGTGGAGCTTGTGTCGTGAACAAGCGTCTGGAAAAAGTGAATTCGGTGGCGATCATCGAGGATACCGGAGGATTTAGTGGAATCATCGTCGCAGCCCACGAAGTTGGCCATTTGTAAGTTGTTATCTCTGAAATTTCAATACGACTCGATATCTCATCAATCTTCTCGAATTATTGCTAAGGAAAGAACGTGGCCGCTTAATTCTTAAGATAAGCAAATTATTTTAAAAAAAGAAGCCCTTGTAACAGAAACGATTGAGCAATAATTTGCCCTTGTATCCTTTCGTCAACAATTTACAATGAAGCATGGAGCGTAAAAATAACGATGATTCGTAAAGAAGATGTATTTTAACGAATTATTAAAATTTGGATATTGAAATATTTATAGGCTGGGTGCAGTTCACGATGGTTCACCACCGCCCAGTTACCTTGGGGGACCAGGTGCCGAAAAATGTCGCTGGGAGGATGGATACATCATGAGCGACCTCCGACACACCGAAAAAGGATTTAAATGGTCCCACTGTAGCGTGTCGTCGTTTCATCACTTCCTAAAGTGAGTATCTGACGTGTTTTTTCATTTATTCCTATTCCAGACGACCAATTTCAATCGAATTTTCAAATTTGACGTGCTGAGTGATACTAAAATGGTAACATTCAAAATACGATTGTTTTGGTTTTCAATTTAAAGTAAATATAACCGGAAATTTATTTTTTCTATATCAAAAAATCGACAAATTATTCTATTCTTCTAATCTAGAAGACTACGCTTACAAGAAAAGGGATGAAAATTCTTTAAAATACTTATTTACAAATTAAATTATATTAAAAATTCTGTTCTATATTTTCAATGTACATTTTCCATATAAAATCATCTGTTATCGGGTGGTTACACGAATATTGGTACACCCTGTGTACAAACTATGAATAGTTGTTATAAAAAGCTGTGAACAGCATTACAGCATTTTTAAACAATATTTCACTTGAAAATCAATTTATTTTGTAATAAATCAGAAGATAATTGACTTTATTTAAAAATCTTTACTATGTTTACTATAATTATTGCTAAAATATCGTTTCAACTATTTTTCCGTTTATTGAAAATGCTGGGTACAAGTGGTTCCTGTAATTTCAAGTGACATTTAATTCTTTTGCTGCAGCGGC
Source organism: Anthidium xuezhongi (assembly GCA_022405125.1). Classification (NCBI taxonomy): domain Eukaryota; kingdom Metazoa; phylum Arthropoda; class Insecta; order Hymenoptera; family Megachilidae; genus Anthidium; species Anthidium xuezhongi. The sequence continues at coordinate 1,622,223 of CM039645.1, read as the reverse complement.
GATACGGCGACATGTTTGTACAATGCACCCCACGAAGACGAAGCACTTCCTCGAGTTTTGCCCGGGAAACTGCTCTCGTTGGATGCACAGTGCAGAAAAGATCGTGGAACGAGCGCTTGTTTCGTAAGTTTTATTTACAAACTTCAATCACAATATGTACAGGGTGTTAAAACAGTGTCTAAGAGTTGCAACCATATAGTACTTACCAAATAAAGTAAAGATATTTAATCATGTTTGGACCCCAAAGCCAGAGCTCTCAAATTTTATGCAACAAATTAAAAGTACAAGAATTAAGAAGAAGAATTAATTAAACACTAAAGAATGAAAGATTTTATCTACGAGAAATACGTAAACTGCATTCTACGAAAAGTGGATTTATTGCACTAACAATGACATAACATGAATAGTTTTTTAATTATTGGTATGAAAAATGTAATTCTTGCTTTTGTTTTTCGTTGGTAGAGTTTTCTAAGTAAGATTTTATAAATTAGCAGGTAACAATTGCATTTTCGATTGTTGAATAGAAAAATATTCTTGTCATCAAATCATGTCAATGTTTCTGTTCCCGCATTTGCCGTATTTAAAAAGCAATATTTTAAGAAAAATATCCAACTTCATGAATCGATCAGTTCAAAATTGATATCGACCGAGCTATTTGTTAACTTTAAAAATGAACAAGGAATATTTATTTGAAATTGCAGAAAGATGACAGAGTTTGCGCTCAGCTGTTTTGTTTCGATGCCGGTTCTGGATATTGTGTGGCATATCGTCCAGCGGCTGAAGGCTCTCCCTGTGGAGATGGTCAGGTAAATAATAAAAGATAAGATCCTCTAGAAATAGTGTTTAAAACAATTAAAAACAACTTTCATTTAAAAACTACAAAAGTTTCATAAATGAAAAATTAGCCGAGAGAATTCTTTCGCTATCTTTTTAATGACATTTAAAAAATGTTCAGGATCTTTCGACTAATTGTAACTTTTCTTTTCAGTATTGCCTGAATGGAAAATGCGTAGCCGAACATGAAAACATTATACCGGATTATACGCAAAATATTCCAACGTATGTGCGCCGGGACGGCACTTACAATCCCACAGCCCACAATCGGCCCGTATTCGCTCAGTACAACAACACAGATTACAGGTAACAGTCCAGTTCATTTTATACAGCGAATCAGATATAAACGTAATTCTAAAATGGTATTTATTAGCACGTTGGTCGACAAACGAGAGTCACGAACAGTTCAACGTTGATTTAAGCGAAACTTTGTAAGATTATGAAATATCCAAAGATAATTGAATACGCTGCTGGGTACAATAAGCTTCCCTAGGAAAAATGGTGTCATAGAGGAAAATATCCCCACTAGGAAGTTAACGCATTATGACTAGATTAGATCTGGATTTGATTAAACATGATTATTTCAAAGCAAGTTGATTAATTTAATAATGAAGCAAAATAGATGATGGACTTGGTTAATAATAATACCTAGTAACTTTCTACTAGAAAACGAATGGTGGGACTTCTTTCCACTAAATCACCATTTTTTCTAGAAAAGGCTAACCCATTTACTCTGTTTAGCTGCTGTAATTCAAGTTTAAGGGATAAAATCACACTTCAGTCACCCTTCTCTTGTTGGACTTATTCTTTATTCAATACACTTTTTAAGAATCACTCTATAGTAAGTTAACCCCTAACTAGAGATTAACATTCTAGAATACATAACATCCAATAGCTTTTAGCAGTAAATAGCAAAATTGATCAATTAAAGAAAAATTGACTTGAAAACTGATAGTTCATTACTAAATACACATTTGGATCCGTTACTCTAATAGAGATGGGGAAAAAGTGAATAATTAATTATTTAAATAATTATCTTTAAATATCAATAATAATTCTTAAAATTAATTCGATATTTTTTATTTCGTGAAAAATGAAAGTTCTGATATAATTAATTCTAGTTATTATCGAATAATCAAAGTAATTAGCTAGCACCCAGTCGGTTACTTAATCAGTAACTAGTAATTATCGATACTTGAAAATAACTAAATTCCTTATTAGTAATGGACGATGAACGTGTTAAACTTGAATTACTACAAATATCTACTATTTTTGGCTATTTTGAAAGCCCGCAAAGTTTCATCCAAATCAGAACCGAACTGTTCACGACCTTTCCTTATAAATCCCACAACAAATTATCATATCACTCACTTCAGCGGATATTTGCAGCCAATTGTTACTCATTCGGCAACTATCAATCAAATATCCGGAACCTATTAAAGGCATCAGACATTTAATAATAATTTTTGATAAGCTCCTTAGGTGTTCAGCAAAGTAGAATTAGTTGATGGTGTGTCACACAGGTATCCGTGGAAATCGACGACACAGAGCACGCCACAATCGAAACCTAAATACTCTTCGCCGTCTTCGAGTCTGTTCTCGTCGACGAGCAATCCTCAAAAACGCGTCACACCGTTCGCAACCACCTCGACGAGCAAATACACGTACACGACAGCCAGTTATTTATACGTCAGTAAATACAAGACTAAAGTTAACAATAGTAACGATAGTAATAGTAGAAACGGCGGTGGTGGCACGACCACCAGAAGATACAATAGTAACGTGTACAATACCGTTAGCCCTTTGTCGAAGGTCACCAACGACCTGAATTATCCGAAAATTAGCCCGTTCAAACGTAAGAGTACGGTGAGCACGGTGTCGTTTCCATCAGCAACCAAAGGGGATGAAAATGGGCTACAAACCGATGCTCGTGGTAAGAGAATTCAGCGTCAAATCTTCTTCGAATTACAGAAGCTTCTTCTTCTTCTTCTTCTTCTTCTTCATTTCTTTAACATCGACTTCCGCTCGACAAATGTTATCGGCTCAAAGATACGTTTGTCCTGGTCTATTCTTCCGCTTATTCTTCTATCTTATTTATCTTGATACTCGATCGAAATTAACAACGTAGCGATTAGATCGCTGCAAAATATTGTGATTGAAAATTGTGACAAGCCGACACGTCACATTCTTCATCGTTTCGATAGTTGTCTAGTTCGTTTCATACGAATCACTTGTAAGACAGTGGTCCCTCTGTGTACCTCACCTCAACGTTTGTTATTCATCTTCAACGCTCATCAACTTAGATTACGTTTATGTATATTTTTTTTGTGTTACATTGTCGTCTTCTTCCTTTCTCGTTGGATTAATCTGTTTCTGGGTGGATGTGTTTATACGTTAAACTACCGTTTCATCTTCATTTGACATTCTTTTTTAATTTGTTAATTGTTCTACTTGATGTATATATTGACTGATGTGTGACTTTAATATTTTATTTTTGTTTGTTGTATGTACCAGTTTCAATGTGAATACTTGGGTAATTTCGTAGCAAACGCTATAAAGACTTCCGAATAAAAAAGAAATATAAAATTACAGGAATCGGTTCCATAAAATGTGTGGCTGCCAGAGGGTTACGCAAGAAGAAAACAGAAATGGAATATATTGAATACTTCATTTATATTTATTGTCTCATGTTTAAAAATTAAAAAATTATAAAATACCTACTGAAATATTATGTCACCGATATAGCTTGGTGCTAAATCAAAAGTAGAAATATTTACATATATACAATGATTTTAATAACACTTTGGCAACCGCACATTTGTTGCAATAATGACATAATTAAAAATTTGCAATTTTCGAGTCATTAATCATCAATTAGCCGATCTCGTTACAGGACCAGAGGGCGATGAGTGCACGGACGTGGGGTCAGATTGCGCGGAGCTGATTGACAGGCTGAGAACATGGCTGTGCCACTTGCAGTCCGTGAAAGGTCGCTGCTGCGCGTCCTTGAAGACGATCTGCACCGCTTGATATCGGCGCTGGAACGGCACTGGAATCGTTTAGAGAAAAAGTTGGTGTGGCCACGTTATCCGAGCAAAGATCCTGACACCGAAACGCGTTCGACCTGCAACCTGCATTCAGCACGCGTTCAGCTCATCGAACAGAAACCACGACGGAAACGAAAGATCGGAATCGTGTCCGTTCTGTCCCATTCTTTAACCACCTTGTACGGTCACGATTTTCAAAGGACCTTTCTTCGAAGTTCTGTATCGAAAGCGCAGAACGGAAACAAGTGCAATCCCATTCAATTAAGTAGTTACGTTATCACTGTGTGTTACCCAGATATAACTTTCTTCTCTCTTTTTTTTCTCCTTTTCTCTTTCTCTTTCTTTTTTTTTTACTGTAGTACCACAAGAGCTTTGTACAGTCAGGCGAGTAACAAGAAGCGTTTAGCGCGACGGAAACCTCCCCCCCCCTTGCGTTTTCCCTTGTTTGATATCCGCTCATTGGACGACGTACACGTGTTTATTCGATGGACGTGATCGCGACGGAGAGACTCGTGTTACAATAAGAATCCCCATTGTTTGGTGCAACGCGTGCAACGCGAGAATAAGCTTCCCTAAAGAAATCATGCAAAATTGTAGAGCGCAAGAAGACAAATAAAATGGTGATTATACATACGTAGAAGTCTTTTTTCCTGTTGACGATGGCGATTAACCCATTTGCATCATTAGCGTATATATACGCTCGATTTTCCTGGTCACTATCACCCGAGCGTATATATACGCTCGACTTTGTTGGTCACTATCATTATTTGTTAGCTAAAAAATAGAAATGGAGGGTGTTGTTGGAGATGAAAGTAGTAATTCTGATTATACAAGTCGAATACCCAATTTTAATAAATTTGTAAAGTCAAACATTCATTCAAACAACCGTAATTTTCTTATTTCTTAAAATTATTAAAAAATCGTACTCTGCATTAGAAAATATCTATTCCTGTTAAAAAATCAACCCTTTCACCGTATCCATTGGCTGGATATTTTCTAGGCAGACCTCGTGCATTACCTGTATACGTTCTACGGGATACTATTTAAAATAACCATGCTGTTCAGCAAGGACTTTAGGAAATTTGAATTATGGGTACTTACGTCCGGGTACTGGTTGATGGAGACAGATATATTTATCAATTTGACACTCCTGCAACGATCGTGGCGGACGACGGTTTCACTGAGGTGCTAAAAATTAATGATTTTTGGGCGATAACAGGAAAATGATTAATCAAGATGTTAGGTGAACAAGGAAACAGTTGTGTTCACGTAATTTTGACGGAGGAAATTAATAGCGTTGAAAAGAAAGGTGAGAAGATGTCAAGGCCGAATTAGAGAGAGGCGGGTCTTGATGGAGCTGCAGCTGTGCGCTTTACACTTTACAGATACCCTGCTTTGTAATTGTATTTGTTATTAAAGTATTTTCAATTAATTGGAAATTAATTTATATATTTTATAGTTTATTAACATAATTAAATCGATTCCATTACAACAAAAACCTGATTGTCGAACTTTCTTTGATGTAACAAAATTAAATTGTCTGAAATTTGAAATTTTATTGAATTATTACATTTTGAATAACTATTTTCTAATTGTAAATAAATAAATAAATTGAGGGTACGTTATATACTGTATTGTTTGTTTCTTCTTTTTATTGTTTAATTGTAACTCCAAGAAATTCTGGCAATTTGTTTCGGAGTCCAAAGATCGAAAAAATATCAGGGAAACATGACATGCGAGGAGGTATTCATGCCATTTCCTGGAATTTTAGTAACGTCAAATTCTAAGAATTTCCAGGAACCCCTTTCGCGAAACCAAATTCCTGATTTTGAAAAATTGTGTCAGGAGAACATAATATGCTAAGAGGTAGCATAGTGCCACTTCTTGGAATTTTCGTGACGTCGTATTCCAGGAATTTCCAGGAACCCCTTTCGCGAAACCAAGTTCCTGATTTTGAAAAATTGTATCAGGAGAACATAATATGCTAAGAGGTAGCATAGTGCCACTTCTTGGAATTTTCGTGACGTCGAATTCCAGGAATTTCCGAAAGCGTATTTCCAAATCCTGTTTGCTTGAAATAAAAGTTTTGTATCAGGAGAACATAAAAGTATTAAAAGTGTTAAAAGTATTTATTTATACCATCCATTATTTCAAATACTTAACATTAGTATTTCTATCTGAATTAAAATATCCTTAAAAATATTGGTGGTAGTCAACATGTTAGTATGTATGTTTAAGGTGGTAGTCAACATGTTAGTATGTATGTTTAAGGTGGTAGTCAACATGTTTAAGTATTAATAATTTATCAATAATTGTTGAAATAAAATTTTTATAATACATCGAAAGTACCGCCACCTCCGCCACCTGATGCTGCCCGGCGGAACTAGTTTCCAACATTACCGATGTAATAAAATAAATATAATTAATCAAAATTTCGGGAATGAGCGCATGAAACGTTTTATAAAGTCGAGAAGAACTAATTAATAAATCAATTTCTTTATTATTATTTTCTTTTTATTTTCCTTCTAAAATACCGACCCGTCGGTAATGTTGGATATTAGTTTCACCGCCCACCGCTAGATGGTGCCACATACACCGTTTTTCATTGCACTCGGATAAAAATGCAAAAATAATAAAGAATAAAGCTTCCACAGCTTTGAATTAATTATTTTACAATAATAAATTCGTTTCTTTAATAATATAAGTATTTTATAGCTATTAAACAGGTTTGGTGACCATAGAATTTCATTTAATCATATAAATTAACATAAATCTGTATTCAGTGTGTTTACCTTTACTTCTTCCAAGTAAGTGTAACATTATAATAAAATATTTAAACGATCAAACACAAAATTGGCAAGACAGTATAACATTCTCACTTTAATATTAATTTGTTACCTCTTACCATCACTCACACCTCATAATCTGTTTTTTTCTCCTAAGAACTAAAACCTTAAATTGATTCATGTATAAAGAAATAGGAATCTCGCTATCATCTTCGTATTACCTATATGCCGATATTTAAGTGCTTGTCAATTTTCATTCTATAAGTCTATCCTTTATCTTGCCACATATTAAATTTATTTTCGAATGTAATGCTCAATGTATAAATCATTTAGTTTATTAAATATATGCCGCTTATTAAAAATAATCCAGAACTTGTTTATTTACTTAAATAACACCTCTTTTGATATCCTTATCCTATAAATAATTTCAATTCGCCTCGGTAGAACAGGAAGCGTTAAACACAAGTAATATTGAACATAATAGTAAAAAACAAATGGTAGAATGTTATGAGAGTAATCGTACCTTAGAATAAAGGGAATGACTGAATGGCTGGATATCCGAACAGAAGGAATAAGTAAAAATTGCAGAATATTTTCAAATACATTTTCGGTAATTCCTAGAATTTCAGTGACGTCAAATTCCAGGAATTTTCGGAAACCCTTTATAACCAATTTTACTCTTTTCTGTACCTTAAATATATTTTTCGCTTTTTTTTTTACTTTTATGTTCGAAACTTCTGTGCAATGTTCCTTTACACTATTTCTCGCTTTTTAAGTGAAATTTTTTAAGGATTGGATAATGGAAGTTAGGTTTATAAATGAACAAACAATTGTTTTAGTTTCATTTGATGTTTATTGAAAATTCTTTCAATTATGTATGTTACATAAAGGTTACATTCTTAATTCTAACGCACTTAATTCTAACTACTAACTGTAAAAGCTGCATTTATTCAATAAACTACATGATTTATACATTCAGCTTTACAATAGTTATTATATTATTTATAACTAACGTTTACAATTGTAACTTTGCGAGATTGCTGCGGAGGGAGTGGGAGGTCCGATCGGCGGACTAGTGTTCACTCTCTCGCACATTGAGAGAGTGAAAGATCCGATTGTCGGACTAGTGTTCACTCTCTCGCACATTGTGGGAGTGAGAGGTCCGAATGGCGGACTAGTGTTCACTCTCTCGCACATTGAGGGAGTGAGAGGTGAGATTGGCGGACTAGTGTTCTCTCTCTCGCACATTGAGGGAGTGAGAGGTCCGATTGTCGGACTAGTGTTCACTCTCTCGCACATTGAGGGAGTGAGAGGTCCGATCGGGGGACGAGTGTTCTCTCCCTCTTACGCATTAGCGTACTGCGTAGGCTTGGTGCGAGTGAGAGAGGTGACGCTCTCGCGGAGTCTTTCCTCTCGCTGGTGTATCGGCGTACATGGCGCGGGCGGTGATGTATAATTTTTAATTGTTGCGTTACAATAATTAATAGTATGAGTTATTCGAGGTTCAGACTATTGTAGATCGGTTTTTCATGTTCGAAAATGTAAAATTTGATACCAAATTAGCCAGTGCTTCTACGTTTTCTATTATTCATTAATGGTCGGGTAGTTACGTTCATCCCTTTTGTGTGAGGTTATGACTAAGCCCCTGTAATTTTATGTACAAGCTGCCTTAGTTTAATGATACATGACTAGAGAAATACAATTTTGCAAACTCGAGATCATTGGTTTCTGAGTCTAGTTTCATGTTACCAATAAACAATGGGAAGGATTTATCTACTGAGAGTAAACATAATCCATCAAATTCAAACCTGATTGAAAATGATCAATTTTGTTATATCGTATGTAAGTATAAAGTATTATAATTTTATTCAAGTAGTTAATAATAACGTATTTTGCTGTGTTGCAGATTAGAAGATGTATTTGTTATACATTTCTACGCCACATAAGCTGCACATTAACATCATCAAATCAACAGGAAACTTTCTGGCAGTTTCTCAGATATCAGTGTTCGGTAATTTTTGGAATTGGACACTACTAAAATTTCAAGAAATGGCACGAAGAATACTTCCTGTCACATCATGTTCTCCTAATACAAATCTGCAAACTTGAGATCCTTGGTTTCTGAGTCTAATTTCATTTTACCAATAAACAATGGGAAGGATTTATCTACTGACAGTAAACATAATCCATCAAATTCAAACCTGATTGAAAATGATCAATTTTGTTATATCGTATGTAAGTATAAAGTATTATAATTTTATTCAAGTAGTTAATAATAACGTATTTTGCTGTGTTGCAGATTAGAAGATGTATTTGTTATACATTTCTACGCCACATAAGCTGCACATTAACATCATCAAATCAACAGGAAACTTTCTGGCAGTTTCTCAGATATCAGTGTTCGGTAATTTTTGGAATTGGACACTACTAAAATTTCAAGAAATGGCACGAAGAATACTTCCTGTCACATCATGTTCTCCTAATACAAATCTGCAAACTTGAGATCCTTGGTTTCTGAGTCTAATTTCATTTTACCAATAAACAATGGGAAGGATTTATCTACTGAGAGTAAACATAATCCATCAAATTCAAACCTGATTGAAAATGATCAATTTTGTTATATCGTATGTAAGTATAAAGTATTATAATTTTATTCAAGTAGTTAATAATAACGTATTTTGCTGTGTTGCAGATTAGAAGATGTATTTGTTATACATTTCTACGCCACATAAGCTGCACATTAACATCATCAAATCAACAGGAAACTTTCTGGCAGTTTCTCAGATATCAGTGTTCGGTAATTTTTGGAATTGGACACTACTAAAATTTCAAGAAATGGCACGAAGAATACTTCCTGTCACATCATGTTCTCCTAATACAAATCTGCAAACTTGAGATCCTTGGTTTCTGAGTCTAATTTCATTTTACCAATAAACAATGGAAAGGATTTATCTACGGAGAGTAAACTGTTCTTCAATAGTTATACTGAATATATAAGTACATATGTAATTGTAGAATGTCTTTATTTCATAAGAATATTGTACTGCGCTTAAGCTATATGTTAAATAATTATAAAAATATGTTGTATGTAAAAATACTGATATGTAAGTTTTACAATTTGTAATTATAAGTGCGTTAAAGTTAAGAATCTAATATTTAAGTAAGTTTTACAGTTAGTAGTTATAAGTGCATTAGAATTAACAATGTAACATTTATGTAACATGTATAATTGAAAGAATTTTCAATAAACATAGAGTTAAACTAAAGCAATTGTTTATTCATTTATAAACCTAACTCCCTTATCCAGCCCTTACAAAATTTCACTTAAAAAGCAAGAAATAATGTAGAAAAACATTGCACAGAAGTTTCGAAATACAAAAGTAGAAAAAGAAACGAAAAATATCGGTTTGATACAGAGAAGAACAAAATTCGGTACAAACGGTTTCCAGGAATTCCTGGAATTCGACGTCACTAAAATTCTGGGAAGTGGCACGAAGAATACCTCCTGGCACATCATATTCTCCTGATACAATTTCTCAAAATCGGGAATTTGGTGCCGATTAAGGGGAATGTACAGGGTGTCCAACTTAAGTGATTACAGCAGGATATTTCGGAAGGAGTTGTAGTTATTAAAAATGTGTTCCTACAAAAGTTGCTTGGCAAAATGGGGTGCATCATGCGGTAATAATTATTTTCCTCTGGGTGGGGTAGTAGAGGAGACCTGAAGGTCAATGTAATTTTTTTAAATGGGATGCTATACCTTCCTCTCCAGCATGTAACAACTGGCATCGAGACGAATTCAACGATGTGCCACATGATGGTGTTCAGAGTTCGATAAAGTCCAAATCTGGAACTTGGTTTCGCAAAAGGGGATCCCGGAAATTCCTGGAATTCGACGTCACTAAATTTCTGGGAAGTGGCACGAAGAATACCTCCTAGCACATCATATTCTCCTGATACAAAGTTCTTATGTCAAGATTCTGGTTTTAGGAGTGCGAAATTTTTGGAAACCATTTTGGAAGGTATGTTAAATAAATACATTTATATCACACTTTATTTGTTTATTTTTATCTTTCTTTTTACATTATTTTATGAAGAATGTATGTAAATTGAATGTATGTAAAAAACCTAAAAACAGCATCGTGAAATAAGAATTTGGTATCAGAATTTTCGGGAGCCCCTTTTGCGGAATCAAAATCCAGATTTTGAGAAATTGTATCAGGAGAATATGATGTGCCAGGAGGTAATCTTCTATAATAAACTATTATAGCAATATTCTAAGATATTTCGGAAGGGGTTGTAGTTATTAAAAATGTGTTCGTACAAAAGTTGTTCGGCAAAATGGGGTGCATCGTGTGGTAATAATTATTTTCTTCTGGGTGGAGCAGTAGAGGAGATCTGAAGGTCAATGTAACTTTTTTAAATGGGATGCTATAATTTTCTCTTCAGAATGTAACAGCAGGCACCGAGACGAATTCAACCATATGCTACATGTTGGTATTCTGATTTGGATAAAGGTGAATGTATGTAAAAAACCTAAAAACAGCATCGTGAAATAAGAATTTGGTATCAGAATTTTCGGGAGCCCCTTTTGCGGAATCAAAATCCAGATTTTGAGAAATTGTATCAGGAGAATATGATGTGCCAGGAGGTAATCTTCTATAATAAACTATTATAGCAATATTCTAAGATATTTCGGAAGGGGTTGTAGTTATTAAAAATGTGTTCGTACAAAAGTTGTTCGGCAAAATGGGGTGCATCGTGTGGTAATAATTATTTTCTTCTGGGTGGAGCAGTAGAGGAGATCTGAAGGTCAATGTAACTTTTTTAAATGGGATGCTATAATTTTCTCTTCAGAATGTAACAGCAGGCACCGAGACGAATTCAACCATATGCTACATGTTGGTATTCTGATTTGGATAAAGGTGAATGTATGTAAAAAACCTAAAAACAGCATCGTGAAATAAGAATTTGGTATCAGAATTTTCGGGAGCCCCTTTTGCGGAATCAAAATCCAGATTTTGAGAAATTGTATCAGGAGAATATGATGTGCCAGGAGGTAATCTTCTATAATAAACTATTATAGCAATATTCTAAGATATTTCGGAAGGGGTTGTAGTTATTAAAAATGTGTTCGTACAAAAGTTGTTCGGCAAAATGGGGTGCATCGTGTGGTAATAATTATTTTCTTCTGGGTGGAGCAGTAGAGGAGATCTGAAGGTCAATGTAACTTTTTTAAATGGGATGCTATAATTTTCTCTTCAGAATGTAACAGCAGGCACCGAGACGAATTCAACCATATGCTACATGTTGGTATTCTGATTTGGATAAAGGTGAATGTATGTAAAAAACCTAAAAACAGCATCGTGAAATAAGAATTTTGTATCAGAATTTTCGGGAGCCCCTTTTGCGGAATCAAAATCCAGATTTTGAGAAATTGTATCAGGAGAATATGATGTGCCAGGAGGTAATCTTCTATAATAAACTATTATAGCAATATTCTAAGATATTTCGGAAGGGGTTGTAGTTATTAAAAATGTGTTCGTACAAAAGTTGTTCGGCAAAATGGGGTGCATCGTGTGGTAATAATTATTTTCTTCTGGGTGGAGCAGTAGAGGAGATCTGAAGGTCAATGTAACTTTTTTAAATGGGATGCTATAATTTTCTCTTCAGAATGTAACAGCAGGCACCGAGACGAATTCAACCATATGCTACATGTTGGTATTCTGATTTGGATAAAGGTGAATGTATGTAAAAAACCTAAAAACAGCATCGTGAAATAAGAATTTGGTATCAGAATTTTCGGGAGCCCCTTTTGCGGAATCAAAATCCAGATTTTGAGAAATTGTATCAGGAGAATATGATGTGCCAGGAGGTAATCTTCTATAATAAACTATTATAGCAATATTCTAAGATATTTCGGAAGGGGTTGTAGTTATTAAAAATGTGTTCGTACAAAAGTTGTTCGGCAAAATGGGGTGCATCGTGTGGTAATAATTATTTTCTTCTGGGTGGAGCAGTAGAGGAGATCTGAAGGTCAATGTAACTTTTTTAAATGGGATGCTATAATTTTCTCTTCAGAATGTAACAGCAGGCACCGAGACGAATTCAACCATATGCTACATGTTGGTATTCTGATTTGGATAAAGGTGAATGTATGTAAAAAACCTAAAAACAGCATCGTGAAATAAGAATTTGGTATCAGAATTTTCGGGAGCCCCTTTTGCGGAATCAAAATCCAGATTTTGAGAAATTGTATCAGGAGAATATGATGTGCCAGGAGGTAATCTTCTATAATAAACTATTATAGCAATATTCTAAGATATTTCGGAAGGGGTTGTAGTTATTAAAAATGTGTTCGTACAAAAGTTGTTCGGCAAAATGGGGTGCATCGTGTGGTAATAATTATTTTCTTCTGGGTGGAGCAGTAGAGGAGATCTGAAGGTCAATGTAACTTTTTTAAATGGGATGCTATAATTTTCTCTTCAGAATGTAACAGCAGGCACCGAGACGAATTCAACCATGTGCTACATGTTGGTATTCTGATTTGGATAAAGGTGAATGTATGTAAAAAACCTAAAAACAGCATCGTGAAATAAGAATTTTGTATCAGAATTTTCGGGAGCCCCTTTTGCGGAATCAAAATCCAGATTTTGAGAAATTGTATCAGGAGAATATGATGTGCCAGGAGGTAATCTTCTATAATAAACTATTATAGCAATATTCTAAGATATTTCGGAAGGGGTTGTAGTTATTAAAAATGTGTTCGTACAAAAGTTGTTCGGCAAAATGGGGTGCATCGTGTGGTAATAATTATTTTCTTCTGGGTGGAGCAGTAGAGGAGATCTGAAGGTCAATGTAACTTTTTTAAATGGGATGCTATAATTTTCTCTTCAGAATGTAACAGCAGGCACCGAGACGAATTCAACCATATGCTACATGTTGGTATTCTGATTTGGATAAAGGTGAATGTATGTAAAAAACCTAAAAACAGCATCGTGAAATAAGAATTTTGTATCAGAATTTTCGGGAGCCCCTTTTGCGGAATCAAAATCCAGATTTTGAGAAATTGTATCAGGAGAATATGATGTGCCAGGAGGTAATCTTCTATAATAAACTATTATAGCAATATTCTAAGATATTTCGGAAGGGGTTGTAGTTATTAAAAATGTGTTCGTACAAAAGTTGTTCGGCAAAATGGGGTGCATCGTGTGGTAATAATTATTTTCTTCTGGGTGGAGCAGTAGAGGAGATCTGAAGGTCAATGTAACTTTTTTAAATGGGATGCTATAATTTTCTCTTCAGAATGTAACAGCAGGCACCGAGACGAATTCAACCATATGCTACATGTTGGTATTCTGATTTGGATAAAGGTGAATGTATGTAAAAAACCTAAAAACAGCATCGTGAAATAAGAATTTTGTATCAGAATTTTCGGGAGCCCCTTTTGCGGAATCAAAATCCAGATTTTGAGAAATTGTATCAGGAGAATATGATGTGCCAGGAGGTAATCTTCTATAATAAACTATTATAGCAATATTCTAAGATATTTCGGAAGGGGTTGTAGTTATTAAAAATGTGTTCGTACAAAAGTTGTTCGGCAAAATGGGGTGCATCGTGTGGTAATAATTATTTTCTTCTGGGTGGAGCAGTAGAGGAGATCTGAAGGTCAATGTAACTTTTTTAAATGGGATGCTATAATTTTCTCTTCAGAATGTAACAGCAGGCACCGAGACGAATTCAACCATATGCTACATGTTGGTATTCTGATTTGGATAAAGGTGAATGTATGTAAAAAACCTAAAAACAGCATCGTGAAATAAGAATTTGGTATCAGAATTTTCGGGAGCCCCTTTTGCGGAATCAAAATCCAGATTTTGAGAAATTGTATCAGGAGAATATGATGTGCCAGGAGGTATTCTTCGTGCCACTTCCCAGAATTTTAGTGACGTCGAATTCCAGGAATTTCCGGGATCCCCTTTTGCGAAACCAAGTTCCAGGATTTTTAAAAATGTATCAGAAGAACAATAGTACCGCCGTATTTCTCTATATAGAATTTTGCTATAATAGTTTATAATTTTTACTTTTATTAGTCAGTGTCTGTAGAGATAGTACGTACTTTGTAAATAGTATAAATTATACAAATTATATATTAAGTATTAAAATAATGTAGAAAGAAAGATAAAAATAAACAAATAAAGTGTGATATAAATGTATTTATTTAACATACCTTCCAAAATGGTTTCCAAAAATTTCGCACTCCTAAAATCAGAATCTTGACATAAGAACTTTGTATCAGGAGAATATGATGTGCCAGGAGGTATTCTTCGTGCCACTTCCCAGAATTTTAGTGACGTCGAATTCCAGGAATTCCTGGAAACCGTTTGTACCGAATTTTGTTCTTCTCTGTATCAAACCGATATTTTTCGTTTCTTTTTCTACTTTTGTATTTCGAAACTTCTGTGCAATGTTTTTCTACATTATTTCTTGCTTTTTAAGTGAAATTTTGTAAGGGCTGGATAAGGGAGTTAGGTTTATAAATGAATAAACAATTGCTTTAGTTTAACTCTATGTTTATTGAAAATTCTTTCAATTATACATGTTACATAAATGTTACATTGTTAATTCTAATGCACTTATAACTACTAACTGTAAAACTTACTTAAATATTAGATTCTTAACTTTAACGCACTTATAATTACAAATTGTAAAACTTACATATCAGTATTTTTACATACAACATATTTTTATAATTATTTAACATATAGCTTAAGCGCAGTACAATATTCTTATGAAATAAAGACATTCTACAATTACATATGTACTTATATATTCAGTATAACTATTGAAGAACAGTTTACTCTCCGTAGATAAATCCTTTCCATTGTTTATTGGTAAAATGAAATTAGACTCAGAAACCAAGGATCTCAAGTTTGCAGATTTGTATTAGGAGAACATGATGTAACAGGAAGTATTCTTCGTGCCATTTCTTGAAATGTTAGTAGTGTCCAATTCCAAAAATTACCGAACACTGATATCTGAGAAACTGCCAGAAAGTTTCCTGTTGATTTGATGATGTTAATGTGCAGCTTATGTGGCGTAGAAATGTATAACAAATACATCTTCTAATCTGCAACACAGCAAAATACGTTATTATTAACTACTTGAATAAAATTATAATACTTTATACTTACATACGATATAACAAAATTGATCATTTTCAATCAGGTTTGAATTTGATGGATTATGTTTACTGTCAGTAGATAAATCCTTGCCATTGTTTATTGGTAAAATGAAATTAGACTCAGAAACTAAGGATCTCAAGTTTGCAGATTTGTATTAGGAGAACATGATGTGACAGGAAGTATTCTTCGTGCCATTTCTTGAAATTTTAGTAGTGTCCAATTCCAAAAATTACCGAACACTGATATCTGAGAAACTGCCAGAAAGTTTCCTGTTGATTTGATGATGTTAATGTGCAGCTTATGTGGCGTAGAAATGTATAACAAATACATCTTCTAATCTGCAACACAGCAAAATACGTTATTATTAACTACTTGAATAAAATTATAATACTTTATACTTACATACGATATAACAAAATTGATCATTTTCAATCAGGTTTGAATTTGATGGATTATGTTTACTCTCAGTAGATAAATCCTTCCCATTGTTTATTGGTAACATGAAACTAGACTCAGAAACCAATGATCTCGAGTTTGCAAAATTGTATTTCTCTAGTCATGTATCATTAAACTAAGGCAGCTTGTACATAAAATTACAGGGGCTTAGTCATAACCTCACACAAAAGGGATGAACGTAACTACCCGACCATTAATGAATAATAGAAAACGTAGAAGCACTGGCTAATTTGGTATCAAATTTTACATTTTCGAACATGAAAAACCGATCTACAATAGTCTGAACCTCGAATAACTCATACTATTAATTATTGTAACGCAACAATTAAAAATTATACATCACCGCCCGCGCCATGTACGCCGATGCACCAGCGAGAGGAAAGACTCCGCGAGAGCGTCACCTCTCTCACTCGCACCAAGCCTACGCAGTACGCTAATGCGTAAGAGGGAGAGAACACTCGTCCCCCGATCGGACCTCTCACTCCCTCAATGTGCGAGAGAGTGAACACTAGTCCGACAATCGGACCTCTCACTCCCTCAATGTGCGAGAGAGAGAACACTAGTCCGCCTATCGGACCTCTCACTTCCTCCGCGTCAGTGTAAGAGCGAGAGAGAAGAGTGCAACGAGCATCTTACCTTTCACTTTCTCCGCGTCACTGTACGAGCGAGAGAGCAATACGGCCGCCGATCGGACCTCCCACTCCCTTCACAGCAATCTCGCAAAATTACAATTGTAAACGTTAGTTATAAATAATATAATAACTATTGTAAAGCTGAATGTATGAATCATGTAGTTTATTGAATAAATGCAGCTTTTTAGTACCATGAACGTTTCTAATTAATTAACAATCGCGATAAAGCAAGAAAATAATAAATAAAGGCTCTGAAATGTAGTCTTCGAGTCTCGTAATCAAGCGCAGGTTTATATCGATTTATATACTTAAATGATGTTCTAGGATCACCAAATTTGAAGTAAAGGAAGGGGAAACTTTATATTATCATAAAAGTATCAATTTGTCACCGTACAAGCTCTATTTTTTATTATTTTTACAATTTTTAAAATAATTATATTTTTTACCTCTAGCGCCATCTCTTCGAAAAGTGCTGAAACTGCTCAAAAATTGACAGGAATCTGCCGTACCTACAATGATTATTTTTTAAGAAAATAATTTTTTGCTGTTTTCGCGTGTTTGAAGCATCTAATCGCTTCTATTTTACACTAATTATCGATTCCAATTGTCCGATTAATCCTAGAAGCCCGAAATATTGAAATATTAAAGATTAAATCGCACATTGAGAGAGTGAGAGGTGAGATTGGCGGACTAGTGTTCACTCTCTCGCACATTGGTGTTGTGCGCAGGCGCGAGTTTGGCGTAGAGAGAGTGAGAGACTAGATGCTCGGACCTCTCACTCCCACAATGTGCGAGAGAGTGAACACTAGTCCGCCAATCTCACCTCTCACTCTCTCGATGTGCGATTTAATCTTTAATATTTCAATATTTTGGGCTTCTAGGATTAATCGGACAATTGGAATCGATAATTAGTGTAAAATAGAAGCGATTAGATGCTTCAAACACGCGAAAACAGCAAAAAATTATTTTCTTAAAAAATAATCATTGTAGGTACGGCAGATTCCTGTCAATTTTTGAGCAGTTTCAGCACTTTTCGAAGAGATGGCGCTAGAGGTAAAAATTTAAAAATATTTTTTAATTTTTAATTATTTATGCAAAATACAACGATTTTAATGAAAAAAATCATTAAATATAAACAATTTAAGTATTTTTTATCATTTAGTTCTTGCAAAATGAAGAAAATACAACGGGGAGTATATATTTCTCTTAATATAACAGTGCTATAAAAATGGTATATTTAACATTTGTTTCAGTATTTTAATCTCAACAAATTTCAATTAATTATGGTCAATTATAATTCCTAATGGTAATTACAAGTTATATCCTTCCATTTCTTATTCTGTTAATGCTTGACGTGTTCGAGGGTTTGTGGATTTTCCGTCAAATGAATACATAATAATCAAATGATAATAATATATTAATTACAATCGTATAATAATCTTATTAATTACAATGATACAATAAGAATGTTGATGTAAAAATTGAAATGTTAAAGTCAATCATCAAAGTATTAAATTTATAGTCTAGTCATCTGTTGCTTCGATGGTAATCAACGCGTTAATAGAATTATAATTCTACTTATTTTAAAATACAAGACAAAGAGAATAAAAAGTAAAAGCTATAAATATGAAATTTCACTTACATATTTTGCGTATGAAAGTTCTATAATCGTCCTGATGGCCTTGTGGCAAAATATTTCAGGGTAAGACTAAAGCTGAACTAGGTCAGACATATGGATTCAACGAGAGAAAATATCTGAAACATATATGTATACACATATAAATGTAACGAATGCAGGGAAAAAGTATCTGATAAACGGTGTCAGCATATTTTATAATAAAAAATAAGAACAAAATACTATAAATTTATTCGCGCCGGGAATTAATACGAATGATTTATGTGGCATTCAGTGAAATAAATAAAAAAAAAAATGATCAAATTCCGATGGCAAATTTAAGTAAATATGACCAATCGATCGTACGAGAATTTACTAAAGGGTTAAAATGAATACCACTTACTCTATTAAATTACTGACAACCTTCCCTATAAAGTTCACTATGATAGTCTTTTTAAAGGACCTTTTTATATTCGGTTGTACATAAGATGTTTAATTAAATATATTCGAAAATTAACTTACTTTTCAAAGGTTAAACAAATATTCATTTCAATGAAAATATTGTAAAAATTCTCTTCATGAAACAAAAGTATATGAAACTAATTCTAAGTCTACAAGGTGTCCTAATAAAATGTATAAACTTTTTGATATTAACATCAAACACAAAACTGATATTGAGAAAGTTAGATAGCATTGGTGTCGATGAGGGTTATTTTGTGTATTTAAAACAAAAATAATCAGTACAATTACAAGTCTATCTATCTTACGAATTTAAATGATTATACATGACACATATTAAACGATTTCTGTACAAAATTTGAAGGCGACGATGATTTATAATTAGCAAAATTATTTGGACATGCAAAAAGTTCCTGGTTTCAAGAGGACTCATTCACAAGCGCGTGATGAGTAATAACCTTAAAAAAATATAGCGTGCCTATTATAAAGCCATGGACACATGAATTGTAAGGTGACAGTACGTCATGGTGTTAACCACACCTTCAAGATTCAATAGTATCGGTAAATATGACTTTTTGTCACCTTAAATCGAAACACTCTTATCACCGAATGTCCCTGATTGCTTCCGCACGGAAGGACCGATTCAATGGACACATCTGTCGCGCCCATTTTCGCAAGTTATAAAGACAAGAACCACGGTCATTTTTTTGCCAGTCTTTCATCGTAACGAACACCATTCATACTAACCATAAAGCTTTCGATACCGTTCTTGAAGACATGTACGAAACGTTGTTCGGCGTATTATTTATATTCGCTTTCGTAAATTTAACGTCCACGCGTCCGTCGCGAAGACACGACGCTATAAATAGCGAGATCCATCACATTAATAACTTAAGTGCTCATCTTGAACACCTCGATGATTTTTTGTACGGACTACCCGACGATAAAACTGGAAAAATAGTAGCAGAATGGCGCGAGAATATGACCGGCAATCCGGAAGAGTTAGGATCGTACGTCGAGGGTGACATTCTATTTCCGTTGGGAACCGGAAGGAACGGCCTCAGAGCGAGCTCTGCCAGATGGCCCAATGGTGTTGTACCTTATGTTATCAGTCCATATTTCGGTGAGTTGTTTGTACTGTTGGAGATAAATTGCTGTTCAACCCCTTGCTTTATAACGCTGTCATCAAATAAAGTAAAATAAATCAATTTGTATTTCAATGGTTTGTATTATTTAATTCAAGGGGTACTGCGCCGATAATCTTGATTTTGATATATTTATAAATTTTATAAAAATTATATTCTATGTTTTTCGTCGATCCAAATAATTTTGTTCTAAATTGTTTCATTTTCAAAATACTGTTTTAACTTTTAAACAGTGAGCAGTTGCCATTTAATGATTACAATCTCTCATTACATAGTAATCATTAATAGTAGAAGGGTTAAAAGTTATTGTCGCTCAAATTAAATCCTATGAGCTGGATTTTACTTTAAACAAGTTGAAGGATCAATAGCTTTACTTTAGGATAAATGTCCTTTTCTCAAAACCTGTTTGTTTCATTAATTATTTAAAACAAAGTTACAGCTAATTCCATTTTCCAAACCTTAATGGCATTATTTTTTCTATTTTCTGATTAAAAGTAGTGCAACGAAGAATCGAATTTTACAAATAAACACAATTTTGTTATGAAATTTTCAACAAATACCGGTACACATTCTTATCAATCTTGATGAGTCAAAACTGGATTCTATTAGTTCCCATGAGTCTACAGTTGTTCTTATCAAGTCTCACTCGTACAAGGTTATCTTAATAGAGTCTTAGGAGGCCAAGGTTACCTTAATTGAATTATTTAAGGTTATTCCAACGTTATTTGACGAGTTCAGGGTAACATGTATCGCGTTATATGTATGTACCCCGTCAATGAATAATCTTATCTTATCGCGCAAGTTTTCAGCAGAGTTTATTAAGTTATAACAGTTTAAAGTAGGGTCATTTGAACCACGTAAATTTTGATTAAAGCCTCAATCACTTCAACGTAAGTTTAATTTCCAAAATTTAATTGCTATCAATATTCTCTATAATATTTGATCTGTAATTAATAGGTCCAAATTAAAGTTCAAATTTTAACTCGAATTTAATATTTTTGCCTGATTTTTGTGAAGCTAACTCGAACATGTTTCTGGGAATCATACAGTTCCGATTCGCAACTTTGCAATATAATTAACAGTATACCGTTTTTGATTAAAAATGTTTTACAAAAGTCGGGAAACGAGAGTTAATTACACGACTGTGAAGCAATTATTTTTTTCTCTGCATGTTGAAACGAACGAATGTTACAGGGATGTTTCAATTCGTTACGTTTTAATTAGCTTCCGCAGTTTTAGCTGTTTTAAAACTGTTGCCATTCGTTTGGAAACTGTTTAATTAAAAAAACTCGTAGCGCCAAATATATTTTTCTTTTCGGTTACTGGACATTTCTTGTTAGTTTAACTGTTAACAAACGAACGTAGCATATTTTTCTTTGTACAATGTATTATACCTCTAAACAAAATACTTCTGGTTTTTAAATGTTTCTACATAAAATCACGCGAATATAATAATTACCTTCTCTATTGAAATTATCACACGAATAATAACTATCTATTACATATGTATTTCTGTTGAATGGTTATGTTAATTTAGAATTTTATAAATTTATACTGTTTCCTGCGTTGTAAGTACCTTTATTTCATTTTGATTTGCAAAAGAGGTATAATGCATGTGTGAATTAATATTCATGAATAAATTAGAATATTTTAAAACCTCCCACGGTACTTTTTAAAGCTCCTCAAATTCCTTATTTCTAAATTTCTTTAAACCATAAACTATGAATACGGTCAATTAACATGTTAATTACCATGGAAGAAACAATCGTGTCTAATTTGACGCACCATAATATGAATTATTAAAGGTGCTAAGGGTTCATTTTTCATTCTTGTTGGGGATAGATGATCGAAAGCAGATTTGTGTAAATAAGTACACAAAAGATTTAATTAAACAAAAAATAACTGAAGTAGGGAAGTCCTAGCAGTCCTTACCGACTGCTTCCGTTGAACTGACGAAAGAGGCAGCATTCAATTTTTACATTCTAAAATACTTCGACCGTCCCTTTTTCAGGTACGCATGACTTTCGACATGACCTGGGTTTTTCCCAACCTTTTCCCTGCCGGCTGTAATAACCACATCCTAACCTTTTTGAATGACGAGTTTTTATCGAAGCTAACTGTTCACTTCAACAATTTCAATCCTCAAGTATTAATGCGATTTTAATCACATGTAACATATTATTTCCTTCTTCGTCTTTCGATTATACAATTAAATTAAATGTATAAAGTCATGGAAGATATCGTTTCAGAGTAAAACGTGAAAGAAATGATCAATAGCATTGATTAGCTATATTATTCTCGCAAAAGGTTTATAAAAGATGTCTCAATACCAGGTACAGCACAAACGTTGTGCAATACCTGACGGTGTCTTTTGAAGCTCTAAGCTTTCTTCTCTCGAAGAGATATTGTCAATTAATCATCGTCATTCCCATAGAAAGGTTGTAGAATATGGTCTAACGAGTCACGAATCATTTTCGCAGACGCCGAGCAACGAAGGATGATCTACGAGGCAATGAACGATTTCCATAAGTACACGTGTATCAGATTCAAGCCGTACCGCGGCGTGGAGACTGATTACATCAGGATCACGGCCGGTAACAGCGGCTGCTGGAGCAGTGTGGGAAGAATAGGTGGCTGGCAGAACGTGAATCTTCAGGTTCCTGGCTGTGTAACAAGAAAAGGCACCGTGATTCACGAACTGATGCACGCCGTAGGGTTTTTGCACGAACAGAGCAGATTCGAGAGGGATCAATTCGTTTCGGTTCAATGGAACAATATTCTAAACGGTAAGCTTAGCTAATAATTATGCAAAAGATTTCATCATTTGTGTACGAGGTGGTTTAGTAAAGTTTAGAACAAGTTTTGTTTTATTGCATTCCATACGCACATTTTTAATTTGGATGAAAAACAGTCATTTCTGACTGTAAAAATCCAAGCAAAACAGAATTACTTCATAAATTGATAATAATAATGTTAATAATTATCATACAAATCGGTAAATTACCAACACTGTATTATTAGAAACAACTGTAAACCGGGATATATGTAAAAATGCATAAGGAATGCGTATTAAAATTATTAAAAGTTTGTATGGCTGCCAACAAAGTACTGCTCAGAATATGTGCATAAAATTAGATTCATAAGAAAGTAGAAACCTTATATTTTAATTCAGTTCTTGTTTTATGTTGATATCTTTATTCGTTCCTGAGATATTGTTGTTGGAAGACCACCATAATTTCTGATAATAGTTCGCTGCCACCGCTTCGCTCGCACCCCGTCAATGACAATCACGTGGTCAGTGTTTACGTTTAACCCTTTTACTATTACTACTAGCGCGTACGCACTTCCTGGAAAATAAGTAGGTCGCGGCGGTCATTCATAATTACCCTCTCACGCACGGGGTGCTATACACACTTTGAAGCCCCATATCTCTGGAACCAATTAAGATATCGCGTTGCAACAAACTGCGCTACCAACTGCACACTCTCCTCTATTTTCAGAGCTACTATTATGTAAAATCTTGCATTACCTAATATTATGGACTGGTAATAGTTCCAAAAGTATTCATCTGTAATTGGAATTGTCGATATTAGCACGACGAAATTCTTATTCGAAGCTTTAATATTTCATCAGAATGTATAATTTAACATGCTGATTACTGCAGTGGAAATACGAAAATCCTTTTATATTATAATATAATTTTTATTTTATTATTGTCCATCATTACGACATACATTCATTTTCTTCTCAATTTTAATTAAAATTGCGGAAATTTCAATTGTCAGATTTGATGAAAGAGGTCGGTAAATATTCAAATTAAAAGCATGTAATATTAAAGGTACAGAATTATTTCATAATATCCGAGAAAAGAATCGCGTTTCCAATCGAAAAAATGAAATATGTTTAAAACGTATCTACTTTTAATTTATTCACTTGTATAAATACATTTATCTATTGTGTAATTTATAATGCATACAATATTTAATCAAACAACGCATTGCAACAAACAATTACGAAATATTTTGAATGATTTGTTTTTGACGATTGATGCTATAATAAGTAATTTAAATTGTCTTTTTATTAGGCCACGAGAACAATTTTCAGAAAGAATCGAAAGAAACTACAGACGACTTTGGTGTCGGTTATGATTATAACAGTGTGATGCATTATTCATCGTACGCATTTTCAAAAAATGGAAAACCAACTATAATACCCAGAGTAAGTATCCTACCTTCATTTGTAAAATTTATTATTGATTACTTGTAGCAAACTTGTGCTGTTATCTATTTGACAATGAATAACAAAATAAAGTATTTAGTATTAGCATAACCAAAACCAAATGTATATCTATGAAAGTTGAACTGCTTTTTTAAATTTTTATACACTGTTGACAATTTTATTGCATTCATATTCAGCTCACATATGTGTATGACAAAAAACAGTGTCAAATAATATTTTAATTGACGAAACACACTTACACTTTTCAACATACACTTTTCGAGTATACTTAATAAAAGAATGGCTAGTTAAGAAATTATTAATTGATTGCATGGGGACCAAGTGCAATTGAATTAATTTTTAAATCAAGTAAGAAATACAATTTGTAATATTACATATACCACCGTTTTCTAGTTCATTATTACCTGTAAATTTGTGAAAAAATAACCACTATATGTAGATATTAGTGATGGGTTAAATGATTAATTAACGTGCCAGTTGATGCTTTGGAATAATTTATAAAATTTTGAATAAAAAATATACAAATCGTTTCGAGGGGTTTGATTGTCCAAGGAAATGAGATATTTTCATATGTATGTTGATTGAAGAATGTGAAAGGTGCAAGGATATCGAAGTACTTAAAATAATTTCTCATCGATCGTACTTCTCAAAGTTTCAGATATCAAATGGTTATTTCAGTGACGCTGATAAATATTTCCAGGACAACGTCAGGATTAAACTAGGCCAACGAGAGGGTCTCAGTAAAAGAGACATTCAAAAAATCAGAAGGATGTACAAATGTAATCTCTATGGCTGATTTCATTTCTGGATCTCGCGGTTGTTTGGAATTCCATTGTTTTCAGTTGAAAATATTCTTCAAAGTCGATTGACCAGTTTTAAACATTTCAAAACTAATAATAAGCTGATTATTAAATTTTATGATTTCATATTTCTGTGGTATAAAAGTTGTTGGAAAAAGAATTGTTTTTAATTTATTTTTAAGCCTTTAAAGCTGGACCATTGGTCCGAGAAAATTGATTATTTCTTGCAATTAATTCAATACAGATGTCATGGTAACTCTCTTAGTGATTATAAATATTATTAATTTCCGTCTCAAAGTTATTAAAAAAATTAGAAGAACCTGGCACCCTAAATTACTTATTACCAATTTTTTTTACATAAAAAAACAATGTATCATATGTATGTTACATTAGGCGTTAAAGGGTGAAGAAATATGCTGAGTTTTAGTTCGCAGTTAATTAATTAAATAGTTTTTTCATATTTTTTGAGATTTCACATAAATCTAGTCTGAATATTTTCAATATTCCATAGAGTATTCTGATTGTCATTGTCAGAGTTGCTGAGAGGTTACATTAAAAACTGTTTGGAGTGCGAAGGGTTCGGGGAAAAACGTATCATGAACCTGGTCACTGTCACGAGGCAGGTTCGGGGTACCTTCTATCCGAAGTTGTAGCAGAAAAAGATGTCCACAGGTGTGAATTTTAATAATTTGTAATTGGTAGAGGCGAGAAACGCTTACCTTTTTGGCAGAATATAAGAACTGACGTGCGTTGAGATGAGAGTGGACTAATTGTAAAAGTGTGAAATTACGAGTTCAAATGTAAGAGTTGAGAGTAGCGAAAATAGGAAGAAGTGCAAATTGTAATAGCAAGAACCCTAGACTGTGTATTTTGTAATAAGTGTAAATATATTTTTGTTATTTAAAAACTGTCTCTCTCCGAAATTCTTAGGCACCCCTTTATCCATTCATTCATCCTTTTTCTCACCCTGCCATCCTACAATTTATTGCCTTTTTGTATTCAGATTTTCACCAGTAATTAATTAAATTTCTTTTTTTGAGATTAAAATAATGTAGAGATTATCGTAGCAATTATTGTTTCATGTTTTAACGCAGGATGTTGTTTAAAAACCATACTCGTTCCTTTTTCAATATTTTATATTTTGATTTGATTGTTTTGGTCTATCGTTTGCGATTGTTTATTTTCTTTTTATTTTATTAATCATTTAAATTTCAATATTACAAAGAAAATACCAAATAGTTCTGCCAATGTTCTTTCTCACAAATTAATCGCAACTATTAAAATAATTATATTCGACATTATTACTGAACTATTTACAATAGTTGTAAATTTGTTTTCTAAATAAAATGGGCTCAAAACTGAGGTAGCTGCCTTCACAACTAAGAATAATTAAAAAATTTCTTAAATCCTTAATTTATTCAAATTTCTTAAACTTGTTTCTTTTTTAAATTTGCTAATTTTAATAAATTTAATCAAAAAAAATGTCCATATTCAAAATCTTGACGTCTTCGGTATTTATTCCATAGGAATTACCCGGTTAAGTCTTTTCTATTTTTTTCTACGATAATCGAATGCGCACAGCGCTACCTTAGCTTTCTCGATCGAAGTACTGAAAGAAATTTGTAATTAAATCCACCACCCGCTAACTCATCCAAATATTTCTACAGAATTCTAACATTCATTTAAAAATCTACATTCAACAATTGTAACTTCCTACCTTCTTCTCATAATTAATAACATTTCCAATGTTGTTGCATAAACGTACAAATATTCTTCACCGTCTGAAAGGTTCCAAGAGACCAACGATTTTAAATGAAATACTCAACTTTCCGTGGCAATCGATTATAAATTTCTTTCAGAGGACGTGGATTTCTGATTTCGAAGGATATTCTTCACGGTGCAAGGATCTTCGTCAGCCGATCCAGGTTCTTTTGATGAAATCAGCGGCGCGTTCGCCGATCATGATAGCAGGCGCGTTGGTATTACCGGAAACGACTCTCGGCATGATGCTGGTGTCCGCTACTCTTACGCCTCTGACGCCTCTGACCCTCAATTGGTTGTCCACCACCGCCAGAGGGTCGTCTGGGGGGCCCATTTTGCAGGAACCAGCTTGATGGTTCTCCGGTGCCGTATCGTGTTTTACGGCGCATTCCCAGTACGCGTCGCAACCGAATTTCAGGTGCTCGCAGTTCTTCACCGGCGTGCGATCCAACTGTAGACCGTACCTGTAAAGTGGAAGCAGCAGAAGGTGGTTAATGATCACAAAGTTGCGACAGCAGTTGCAAAACTGGCGTGCAACCTAACTGCCTGTAGTCTTTGATTTGAGTCTTTTAAAAGAAGAAAATTTGAAAATGTGTCCCAAAAATGGGACATTGGTAGACAATGGGTTACCCAAACACCATCCGCCGCTGGTTTTCTTTCCGCGACTCCTCTTATGGGGGTGGGAGATCCTGTTTTTACAGTAAATTACATGTGGAGAGGGCATATCGTACCTGCTGAGAGCCTGGGTTTCGGACAGCTTGATAGCAAATTTAATTGCTTCCACGAGACTGGCCACATCATCGGGATGGCTTAGATACTTCGGGTAAATCATCGGCTTCGAAAGGGGATTGTTATTTCGCAGACGAAGGTAACCGCGGCTCTTCGGGTGCAAATACGTTGGAATAATATAAATCGTGCGATTTGCGCCCTTCATTTCGCCGACCATACCCGTTTCCGCACAGTCCGCCAGGTAACCGCCGAAGATTAATTGCACGTCCGGATGATCCTCTTTGGGATTCGCGTATTTTGTGTTGACCATCGCCGTCACCTCTGAAATGCCTGTTAAGAAACCGAGAGAAGATGAATTTGTACGCGTTGCACAAGAAATGCTTGGGAACATAAAATAAATTTTAGTCGAATACAAAAATGTTACGCAATGGTATTTTGTAAACTGATCGATTTGTTTTTTATTCCAGTAAAGATCCAACAATTTTATTTAAAAAAATAACCATCTTAAGAGGTATTTTGTAGTATTTTTATGTTATCAAAACACGTCAAACTTTCTATGCCTCGAACCCGTTATTCGGTATGCAACAATCTAATAACTTCCGTTCGAGTTTCAAAGCACATGCCAAACTTTTCGGTGTCCATAGAAATCAGACCGACAGAAATTCAGAGTTCCTTCATTACGCGGGGATTGCCACAGTGTAATTAGTGTTCTAGAAAGGAATTTCAGTTCTGTGTTGACTCAAGATTCCCGTGAGATCTCAGAAGAATCTTTGACATAGTTGCTCCTAACAAATACCGGAACCATGGTCTAATAGAGCCACGAATCAAACGCTAATTGGTCTGCTTCTATGGCGTACCATATCGTGCTCTCACCAGTTAATTGATTAGTCAAGCGACTTGTACTGGCGGGATAAAAACATCATTGATTTCTTATTTCACGCTAACAGATGATTTTGATAGAGCAGGGAAAAATTCGAGAATATTTCCCGAGCAATGCATTTTGAAATTTTTCTTCTATTTTTGCCCTTATAATGTGATAAACTATTAATCGCCATTTGTCGTTAGTGAGAAAACAAGTTTTCAATCATGATATAAAGATTATATCATTCAAATCTACTAAATTAAAAATGAATTTATTTATTTATTACTGAATTTTCTATGAATTTTCTCTGCATATAAAATAAGGTCAATTTGAAGCGCATTACAAGTACGTATATTAAAATATAATTTTAACTTAATAAAGTTTTAACTTATTAAAGTCTTAATACATTTATTTAAAAAGAAGACATTTATTAAAAAATCGGTAATATGTTAATAATGGAATGTGGCAATATAACCGTATTAAAATAAATAAAGTCGAGACCCAATGAAGGAATTACAGATTGTTGGGAATTACTGGTCCATATTGTAAAATTATGTTTACTTTCCAATATTGTCATACGAAAAAAGGACAAAAAATAATAATAATAATTAAGTAAACAAAAATCGTACCCACGAATTTTCAGTATTGATTCATTAAAAACAAAATTTTGTGCAAAGAATGTTACTTTACATTTTTATTCACCCTCTGTCTGATTGTACCATCAGGTTGAAAACACCCTGTATATTAATGAACATAAGAGAGTACGCAATATTAGCATCTCACTTCATAATTTAAATACAGCTACAACGAGAACGAAAAGATTAAATCTGTGGTGGTATTTCCGGTAATTGCTATCGGATGAACATTCGCAACAATTTCCTCGCAAGTCCTTGCTCAATCATCCATTTGTTATCGGCGATTATCCTTCGACTGCTGACGTCAATTTTTATTATCAATAATTGTGATACTATGACGTCAGTTTGATGTATTTTGAAATAAAAGTTAATTTCATGCACACTGGATGTACCGTAATTGAAGGAGAATGGGTAAAGAGGTGATGCTATGTGAAAAAATAAGTAAATTTTTTTATATACAGCTTTGTTTTTGACAAAGTTGAGTTTGAAAATTTTTCAGAATATTTGTAAAAGAATTTTTTTACAACAAGGTTACTAATCGTTCTTTTATTGAAATCGGTCAATGTAATTGTGAGCTTTAAATAATTAAAAGTAGCGAAGGAAACAATTTTATATAACTTCTGATGTATATTTCTGTTGCTTTCTCTTGTATTAATAAATTACAGTTATAGAAATTGATATCCACTACTTTCTTCCCGATTTTTATTAACTGTGATTTCTTCACATTATTCAGTGAACTTAAGTGGTTTTGTCAAATTGAAACAGTTATTTTATTTTAAAGGATGCCATACCATTGTAAGGTTAAAAATACTCCAAAAACGGTAACGTGTTGATATCGGTTGAAAAATGACGTATGACCAAATCAAAACACGAAAAACAACTCGGTTTCGTCCCGGTCAATTATTCTGTATCTGTTGCTATTCTTCATCGCGCTGGTTTCGAGTTTCCATCGAGTCGATTTTTTGGTCGCCTTGCAAACGTTTCATAAACACCGCAGTTTATTTCTGACACAAAGTCGGCGAATTCGGGCTCAGTCGTCACTTGACTGGTCACGATACTTTTTATGGTATGCTTAAACTTTCACGATAATTGAAAGTTTTTGGTTTCCCATCGTACGGGTTTTTCGCTCATTTCGTAAACGTTGCAACTTGTCGCTTCTGGGTCAACTGTATCCGAGTTCAATTATCATTTACATGACTTATTGTAATTTAAGGGGTAGTTATAAGACTTTTAGTCCATTATTTCGTTCTAATCACGAAAATGTTTCATCATACTGTGGTGTTTTTTAAAATAATGCCTGATATTAATTATAAATGGTTTATTCCAGTGGTATTCAATCTATGGGTCGCGACCCCAAGTTTATTGTATTTGTTTTGACACTAATGTTTGTTTCGTATGAAATAAAAAAATAAATTAACATCTTTCTGATTTTTAATATTACCTAGTCCTAGTTTTTGAGCAACTAGAATTAGATTATTGATTATTTTAATTTTGGGTCGGCATGTTACCTCGATGTCCCATGCTGGGTTGTGCTTCCAAAATGTTTGAGTACCACTGGTTTATCCTAACGATAATAAAGAGTCAAAATCAAGTTTCACGCTACACAATGAACTTCAACCCAACAACAATCCAAACACCACCGAATATCATAAATTGGTACTCATACCAATCTGAATATCGATATCTATGATTAGTGGACAAAATAATTTCCACCACTCATAAAAGGGTAAAGTGGCAGTTGTTGCATAGACTACTCTATGTACCAATTTTGGTAATGAACCTTTATTCTGCACAGTTCTGAAGGTAGTTTCGCTGATTTACGAGCAGGTCCGGGATGAAACGCTCTTCCCTCTTCTCTTTCTTCCTTCTGCATCTCTCTTCCGCGGCAATTGCCATAAATCGATCGAACGAGGGTAAACAGACCGATCGGAAACAGGATTGCATCACAGGCAATCGAGAAACACGAACGAGATCATTGTGCAATCCGCTTTCACCGATCCATTGCATAGAGGATGGCTCTGTATTGATCATTTCGAACGCAATCTGCACGAGTGGACGAATTTGTTCTTTTTGCCCTTTGTTTTCACTATTTTTCCATGTTCATCGCTTTCAGCGAGTTCGTTTTTATCGGCGACTCGAATCGATTGCGTTACCACTACACCTTTAATTGTAACGCGACCTTTCATTAGAGATTGTGCAGAGATGAGCATTATATAGAGTGTTCGTGGCAAATACCTATTATTCCCTAACGAATTGAAACTATAATCAAATTTGATTCTCCCATGATGCTGGAGGGTTAATACACTCCGACTCTGGTGTTGGAATTGTTGGGGATAAATGAGGGAAAGAGTACATCAGGATTTTTCTTAGACTTGTTCACGCCGACTGTTTGCGTCGAACTACTTAAAAAATGACTACTTACGAAGGTCAACCTTCGCAGGTATACGCTTGGCTTTCGACACGACCAAAAAGTATGATCCTCAAGTTTCCTGGGTTTTTCCCAATCGTTTTATTACGCTGCAAGGACGACACCTCACAATTCTTGGGTGAGGAGTTTTCAATAAGTAACTGTTTAATCGTCGTTGACAGGGAGGTGGTACAAATATTATCGAGGGTGTTTGAATACTTCTTAGATCTTGTATGGTAACAGACAGAAAGGGAAGGGGTATGGGATGACGAACCCAGATGTACTGTACCTTGTTGACTGAATGAGCAAGAGTGGATTCTGGCCATGAAGGCTTTGCAATCGAGGAAACTCAGAATAAATAATGAGTTAGAGTCTATACTGGTAGAATGACTGGTCATCCAACAATTTGTTATCGTTGTCTGACTTATATGATGCATTTTATTCTAAGTTCGAATCTGAATTTTTACTGATTTTCAACACCGAGGCTATATTTATTGAAAGAATTGTGTAAGGAATCGAGCGAATTGTGAACCATTTATAATTTTGCGTATTTGCGACTGAGGTATGCAAAGAAGTGCCCGTTTCCAGGCAAAGACAATAGTCGTGAGGACATCTATGATCCTTGTCTGACCATTTGATGACGCTTTGTCTCCGGAAAAAGACCCAAGTCCTTATAAAGAAGGAATCCAATGGTTCCTATTTCTTAAATTTTCCAACAATTGTTCCTTTTTTCACGGTTAGTGTAGCGAATTCCTGTTTCCTTACCTGTGCCAGACATCAGACCATCTCGGAAGAGAAGGTACTCCATGGCGGTTGCCCAGTTAAGGGGAGTCGTGTCAGTGTCATTGATGGTGAAGGCTAGCGTGTAGGCGACGTGGTTGTGAAGATTTTTACCAACACCAGGCAGGTCGTGTATAACCGGAACACCGACGGCGTTTAATTCCTCTCGAGGTCCGATACCGCTATTCAGAAGTATCTGCGGCGAATTCACGGCGCCTGAAAGGACAAAAAGAAATCACAGTTATGTAAATGAAGGTACCTTTGCAATAAAGAAACGTAAAATATTCTTAAATTTATTGTAGCGTTAAAATCACGATATTAAAATTATAATTGCGATATACTGTTAAAACAAGTTGTTTATTTTTCGTTATTTTCCAGGGATGTTAAAGGAGCTTGATGAGGTACTCTTGTTAATTGCTTTTCATAATCTGTTTGATGTTTGGATTGTGAATATGAAATCGAATTTATAATACAGGCAACCTTTGTACAACATAGTATTTTTGTTTAACATATTTTAATAATGACTATAGCGCCTTTACATGAAAATATTTAATTATAATTTCCAAACAGAAATTTACGTTGAGTCTATTACAAAACTTTCTGTGATTACTTCGATTATCAGTCATTAAACAAAGAACACGTGTCACTGTCAGCGAATCAAAATATAATTACGGGGATTTATCTAAGAAAGAAAAATCTAAATGTAATTGACCTTGTGATAACTACCATTCCTCCTATCATAATTATTCATAGTCCTTCTAGAAAAGTAATCACGGATGTAATAAATATGTACTCTTCCTGTTGCAATCTTCCGTTTCTCTTGTCCTCCGGACAACACGCAATTTCTATCATTCTCGAGAAAATCGAACCATTATTTGCAGGCAAATAGTTATTTAACGCTATAACGTAGAAAATTTAATCACATAATTATTCTTGAAATTATTGATAAACTTTGCTCGTTATGTTTATGATCGAAGTGTACATTTTGAAATTATTTTTAGTTTCTAGGTAAGTCGAATTAATTTTTTGTAAAATTATAAATAAATATGATTTGAATTATATTTCTAAGTTTCAATTACATTAAACGTACCCCTTACATATATTACACAACGGTAGGCAGAAAAGAACTTTATGTTAAACATTCGTCTCCTATCGGGGTATCTTTGTGGTTTTAGAATGCTTTGTGTAACAAACAGTGAATACAAGTGTCCATGTATGTCCAAAGAGGGATTTAGAATATGGTGCGAAGCAATCAAGATCGGTTACAAATTCAGTAATGGTCTCTTCTTTTTTTGTAAAGTAGTTGTCTAGACAGCAATACACGTTCCATTTGAATTTCCTTTTTTAAATACAGCGAAAGCTAATTAACGATTACCAGTTCTCGTGTTAAGACAGATTTTTTTTACCCTGCAATAAAGCTACAGTGTTATGTAAAAGATCTAACTGTTTTTAGTATTTATATAAATACAAAGATCTGTGAAACTATATGGTGGTGAAATTATATCGTCTCTCCTTCGTACCTAACATATTAATGAACAGCTATATACTTCTATAATAATGTTGCAAAGTTTTAAATCACAATTATGAACTTTTCAGTTAAATAAACTGGAGTTACACATTTCTTTTTCGCTACAAACTTTATAACCTAATACTTCATAAATTCCATTAATCACCGTATAATATTAGGAGAGTTACAAAGTCCACAAGGTATGGAGCCGTCAAACTATTAATGATCGATATTAAAGTAATTACCTCCGCTTACGACCACTTCCTTGGCCACAGACACACGATGAATCTCTCCATCGTGAACGAATTCCACACCGACCGCTCTTTTGTTATTATCGAAAAGGATCCTCGTGGCTGTAGAATTTAGCATTACATGAAGATTCCGGCGATTCCTGGCAGGACGCAGGAACGCACGAGCGGTTGAAAGCCGGGAACCATTTCTGGAAGTTGTTTGGGCTATGGCGAAACCTGTGTGAGTCCTTCCATTCAGGTCTGCGGTGTTATATCCTGTGAACAATGAACGAGGATTCTTACCAATCCTGTAGAATTTGCGGTTCAGAATGAGATACTAAGACGAGTGAAATATTAGGGGGACCGGGAAGTAGTGTCGTTTCTGTGCATGTTGTAATGGAATCGTAATGGGGCCCATTGATCGCCCTATACAGATCTGTCTAGATTGTATTTTGTTTAACCAGTATCTAATATCTAATATCTTATACCACGAGCAACTTGAATAAATTACTCTTCTTTTAACTAATTGTTTTCTCTTTCATGCAGAGTCCTACAATGTCAATGTTTGTTTGCCATTTTCCAGGTCTTTGTGTACTCCAAAATTGTGCCAAAGACATTTTAAGCTTAAATTACTTTTAATTTTTACTTGTATACAATTGAATCTTAAATTTTTGTTGCAATTTTGAGTGAAATGGCCAGCCAAATACGAGAAGAGGTACGTGTCCGGCACTGTATGCTTTGTTTCACAAAGGTAGTAACGCAACAGTTGCTACATCATTGGTTAGAAATGAAAACTTGTTGAAAATTTATTTGTTTGTATTTAATGTAAAAATGACATTACTTTCCGTTCCCTCTGATATTTCAATTATGAAAGGTATCTATCGGTATTTAGCGAGTAGTAAAGCCGGTCAATGATTCTTTCCTGACGAGCGAGTATAGTTGACTTTAGTACAAACTTCATCAAACTAGTTTAATAAAAGTCGTCAAACTAGTTTAATAAAAGTCGTTGGACAATTAAATATTACATAAAAAGCTATTGATCTCGCTACTTATATTTTTCAATGAAAACATTAACTCAACTTTTACTGCTAATTAACCGTTAATTCGCGATCGATTTCGCTGGAAAAGTATGCGCCGTTTGCGAACCATAACAAGGTCGTGCACGTTTCATCCACGACCGAATGGTAATCAGTAATTATCGGATAATTCAACGACGATGAAAAGTTACCGGTGAAAATAATGTCGCAATTAAGTAAGTAGTAGTCGTGAGCAACGATCACGTAACACGTTGTCAGATGAACGTCGTCGAAACGGGTCATTAGACTCACGCGAGGAATAACAACGAAATACAGAAGAAACAAGTTCTTCGCGATCATGTAATAACAAGTTTCGATGCATTTAAGTGGATCGCCTCGTTGTTACCGTTTTTGTATATCACTTTTTTTCATAGATATCTCTCGATGGTATTTCTTTTCGACAGCGTTACACGAAGGTTTGTGAACTCGTAACAACAGATACAATATTTAACATTCCTTGGATACGCGAGTTAAATGAGTCAGACTCAGGCAGTTTTTGTGATTAACGCTTTAAGTACCGTGCCTCTTATATCTGGGTATCGCATTGATTTTCATTCTGTTATTTATTTTAATGGAAACGACTTTATTTAGTTGTTGAGTAAGTACGACAGTTCTGTTGTTTCGATTACCTATTAGCTACTAAAAATTTCATTTAGTAAACATTTTATTTCTGACATTCTGTTTCCACAATATTTTGCTATTTCTATTATTCATTATTTTTAATATCTAACAGGAATATTATCAACCAAAAAAACGACAGAATTCGTAATAATATAGGCTACGATTTTTAACGAAAATTCAGGTGTCAACCACATGTGGGTGACGTGGCAGTCAAAGTGTTAATTATTGTACACAGAAATGATGCATTATATTTGATGTCTTCGAAAATTTCATTTGGTATTTTAAATGTTAGATAAATATTATTTACTATTTTTACAATATTCTAATTCTTAATTAGGTAAGTGAAAGAATTCTTAATAATATAGGTACGAAAATTCAAGTGTCACGTTAATATGGTGATTAAAAGAACAATTAAGTATCATATGTTATCTGAGATTTTTTATTTTCAATTGTTATTAAGACAAAGAATCATTCTGTTTTATAATGCATGTTTCATCCTTTATTTATTTTGTTTTCTATGCTATTTTCTATTCGAAAGAAAGTGTACATTGAACGTCGGTGATTCTAGAGTTAATTATTTTGTAGTTATTAGAATGTTTGCGGAAGCGTGAATGAATAACAGTGTCATTTTTTGCTTCCCTTCATATCTTAATCTCTGTAATTTCAACACCAATGTGTTATTTATTTGAGCTGCGTTATATGGAAATATGGAATTCTCTTTCTCATATTATAAGATATGTAAAGCAGAATTATTCGTAATGGTACTGCAAGATTATTTAATTGGAAAAAGATTTAACAATAAAAGTGTTAAATATGTAGGTCCTTCTATACAATGAAATGTGGACGTTAGAATATCAAAATAAAGTTATAATTATGAATATATTTAAATATAGAAATCTCAAATTGAAATACTATAATATTGGAAAATTAGAATAAAAATATAACATGAACCCTCGAAACTATTGCCAGAACAACAATTAAACTTGAGCCCTTTTTTACTTTCATTTTATAAAGTTTATGTAGAAATGTAGAAATCTTTCGTTTAAAAATTGTAATCGATTCGTTGTACAAGTTTCGTGAATCTGGGTCGCAATTGACCCAGTTCCGTCGTTCAGAAGTTAATACGTCGATGATTAGAAATAACGATAAGTAATAAATTTTGTTCACCGTCATTGATTATATCACAGAACGGCATTACTTAATGAAATATCTTGATAATTAAGCGATAATTTCCCCAGAGAGGAAAGAAATAAAGCGTACATACCGAGTTCTTTTCCAGCCTCGAGGATAGCGTAACTCAAAGGCGGATGATATGGGAATTGTGTGACTGTGAGTGGTCCACCGACACCGTGATAACCGTAATCCATGGTGTTCGCTTGAAGATTGTCTTCGCTTCTGATGAAATATGGAAGGACATCTTGATAAGACCATCCTATATTGCCAAGCCTGGCCCAGTCGTCGTAATCCTTCCGTGAGCCTCTCATATACATCATTCCATTCATAACGCTCGTTCCTCCTAACACCTGAATGATATTCATGTACAAATTTTACTTCATCATTATTTAGAACAAGAACACAGTAGATTTTAGGAGAAGACTTATGACATCTTTGTACCTTGAAAATTCGTAACTTTAATTTAAAATTGAACAAATATTGCAGTGAATGGAATTATATGTTAGGTTCATTCATTTACCAGAGCTATATATAAATCAGATTTCTTTGCTTGGTTGTTTCAGATAATAAGAACCGACAATAGAGTGTACACCATTTTAGAAGTAATCCCATGACGCTTCTATCACATCATGCTGTACCTCCGCCATTTGATATTTTATTTACAACAAAAAATTGCAAAATGAACTTCAAGTATTTATTAAATAGTCCTCAAAACCTTAAAATGTTTATTCATTCTTTATCCTTAAAAATAATTCTTGAAAATCGACTTAGTTTCGACATTCTACAAAGAGTAACGTTTCCTACGCAAAGAAAAAACGATTTTGGATTTGAATTAAGGTACCACCCAATAAATATACAAGGTATATTGTTTAAAATGCACGAAACTACAATGCAAATGAATGAATCGTTAAAAAATAATTATATTCTGGGAAATGAAATTCTCTGAACTTTTTAACCACTCTGTATATTTCTATTAAACTTTGCAAAACGAATGCAGAGATTATTTACACCTATATTCGCGTGTAATATGTTTTTTGCATTTTCAGTTGCGTACAAAGTGCCTTTATCGAAGCAGAGATAGAAAAGTGAAAACAATAGAATAAAATAAGATACTGTAAGAACGCTGGTCATTCGAAGATTGCAAAAAGGGATAAGTAAGAGGTGTTAGCTTAAAGATCGTGAATGTTGTCATTGTCTAATCATTCAATATACAGGGTGTTGCGCGTAAAACAGATATTACGAGAAATATTAGATTGGTGCACAGGAAATATCGTTTTCTGAATCAAACTTTCAAAATGAAATTTGAAACCTTTAGAGAAATATACTTATACGTTATCTCAGAGTTACAGGAGTGCATTAATGAGTTAAAGGAACTCGGTTTTAATTACAAAAGATCCAATTGACATAAAATTATGTGTACAATACAGAACACATACCTTTCCTCTGGGCCAGTAGCATTTTCTGCTCTCTTTATTTAAGCATGCCGTGTCTTCACTTTCTGTGTTGTACTGCCAGTCGATATCGGTTCCAATGAAATTGAAAAAGAACGAGGGTATTTGAGTTCCAGTCGGTTCGTCCAGTCCAGCTTCCAGCAGCAACACCGAAAACCTTGGTTCTTCCGATAATCTTGCAGCCACTGTCGCACCGGCACTGCCTCCTCCTATTACCACGAAATCATACCTGAACACAAATATAAACGGTAATCTTAGTTACGAAAACTTTAAAAAAGTCCTTAAATATTATAAAATTTTTTCAGATATTTTGTATGCGATTAATTAAGAAAAATAAGGTACAAACCGAAAATTAAAAGTTATCCTCTACCCATCCTCTTGGTTGGGGTAGAGGGTTAAAACTTGGTGTATTATGTTTTCTTTTAGTACGTTATCGATTGATGTATTTTGACACTTTTGACCATTTTATCCTGCTGTACCCTTTATGTAGCATAAGTGTAACTTTGTTCCTACACACTATTATACAAGTAATCTCAGTATAACAAGGAATTGTTACAACGCGTTTAACAATAACACAATTTGTTCTTTAAATTTATCTTAGACAAATAAAAGTTACTTGTTTTCAACCGACGTGCGCACCCATATCTTTACGCATCTTTGCGATTTCAACGGTAGTTCATCAATGTTGTTACCGTAAAAATAATAAATGTCAAAGTTTACGTTTAGCAGGTTTTCAAGTTTCATACTTAAAAAACCAATAACACGGCAATATTCTACAATAGCCTTAGTAAAGTACATAGAATAGTATATTTCCTGAAAAGTATTTAATAATTTATAATTGTTATCACGCCTAATTATTTATAACACGGTACAAACAGAGAATAACAGAAGGTTAAGTCTTCTCGATCCTCGGAACTTAGCTCTTTTCTCTGCACCAATTCCTCCACTCACGTAATACGGCACCTTTTAGGGACCTAACTGCCGTGTTATGTGAGGGTTATCGAATCACGACAGATCGTAATGTTTGTGTATTTCGCAATTGGCTATTTGATGTGCAACAATTTAACGTTAGCATACCACGAATTAGAAACTGGGTTAGAGGAGTCCTACGTAGAGGCGAGCGAAAGGTGGATTTCTCAGGAGTTTGTTGGGGACGCTCGTACCAAGTGGTAATGGTATTTTGAATGCCACGAGGTGCATACAGCCGCGTGCACTCTATGAAATGTACACTT
Organism: Anthidium xuezhongi; assembly: GCA_022405125.1. Classification (NCBI taxonomy): domain Eukaryota; kingdom Metazoa; phylum Arthropoda; class Insecta; order Hymenoptera; family Megachilidae; genus Anthidium; species Anthidium xuezhongi. Next base: position 1,582,561 of record CM039645.1, on the reverse strand, counting down.
GCCTCGTTGAGGGACGACAACTTACTTTTATGTGCTGAAATATGAGCCTGAACGGCGAGTGTCTTTTATCGCGAGTTTCGTCCACTGTTCACCATCACGAAGTTGGTGAAACTCTGAAGCGGAACGTGCGTAATTCTCTGATGGACCGGCAAAAGATTATGTCAAAATTATTAGTTGTGTAAAGGAATACTTATGTAAGATACTCAAAGTGCAATGTGAGATCAGATGTCAAACGTACACTATTAGATTTTTAGACGAAAGAGTGTGAATGAAGTGAAATTGACTTGTACTAACAAAATTATAGGGAAAATAGGGTGCAATTTGGTCGACTCAATTTTTTTTTGAATTAGAGAACGATCATCCACTAATCATAAAAATGTTAACAAACACAATGATACCACTTTCATATTACAAATTTCATAGTCAAAATTTAAAATTAGTACAATAGATGTTATCAATAAATGACTACCTACAAATATTAAATATATATGTATTTCTTTAGTTCAATTTGAGTTTTATAATGTTATGTTCAGGTCTTTTGGAGCTTGTATATTTTTATTCTAGGGTAGTCGTTTACTGATAACATCTACTGTGTTGATTTTAAATTTTAACTATGAAATTTGGGATATGAAAGTAGTATTTTTGTATTTGTTAACATTTTTATAATTAGTGGATGATGAGAGTGATAAGAAACTGATTCAAATATATATATATAATTATATTGTGTGCAAAAAATTCTAGGTTAACAGAAGATAAAGTAGGCAATTATACCAGATAAGCTGCAATAACTATTTTTCACATTTTATGATTAATCAGTACAATTTAATCCGTTCTTTTAGGTATCCTATAGAAATAAATGAATATAAATATACTTTGTCGTTGAAGTGACCGCATAAAACTAAATCAAGAGCATCTATCCAAAATGTAGAATACCTCGCAAGTTGTTAATATTATACTTATAATATTACACTTCTTCACATAAAACATAATATTGTATTTTAAGTAAAAAAGATAAATGTACACGATTTTTTTAGCGTACCTCTCAATTATGAAGAAATGGAAGTAATAAAGAAATGGATATTCCCACACCGTTTATTCATTTTATATTCATCCACCCTAGCTCTAACCCTAATTCATGTTGCTTGTTTTGTCGTTTTGTCCTATATCTCACCGTCTTCTCTCAATTTAAGAACGTCAGAGAGAATCTAAAACTCTATCTTCCCTAATATTTCAATTATGCAAATAAATGATCATGGTGATCTCCATGACAGGCCAGGTGTTAAGTAATAAATAATTCGTTAATCAAATCGTAATCATAGGCTGTCGTTTCTCACGTAAGACGAACGATTTTCAGCCGAAGTGCATCGTAACGAAAGGTTTAATAGCCGATGCGGTTGCCTCAGAGTGCATCCGGCATAAGTACAAGCGCAGATGCACCGCTAGATGTGATGCAACGCCAGAGAATTATTGGAACAATAGAACACGGGCTATTACGCGTGGATACACACACGCAACAATTTCACTGATAAAGGCATGCATGGATGCTCGCCGTACGAGACAGACAACGGAACAGTCCATTTTTTTTCTTCTTCTTAGACGACGGTGTTACGTGAACCGTGTCCGCGACAATTAAGACCGTGTTTAGCGGCGATGTCGTTCTGGAACAGGTCGTTGCTCAAGGAAGTTCATTGGTTCGTTGAGATTCTTCCGGCTCTTTCGACACGTTTCGTTGGTTCGGCGGACTTTTTGAGAAGAATTACGCGCACGAATAGGGAACAGGAAGAGTTTATGAAGCATGTGCGGAAGAAGTGAGGACCGTGCTGTTACGAGATGGGAAATTTTGATCTGCTCCAGGCTATGATTATTTACGATCTTTGACGAGTCAGACTCGTGCTGTACTTTCTGCTTCAATGTTACAAACCTGACTTTTATTTTTATTACAATTCGACTTTAAGTATAACTTCAACTACAATTAGTATGTATATAATATTAGAATTTTCTTTGTTTATTTTAACAATAAAATAACAATAAAATTTCAATTGCAACAATAAATATTTAGTCTGACACACCTGTGGAAAAAATGATATGGCAAGGAGTTAATCCTAGAAATTCGCCAACCACAAATGGCGAGATAGTGGGCCAATTTGGGTCACTTTCGACACGAATCGAAGTTTGACATATTAACCTTTTTCACTCGGAACTTTTTTTCAAATTATTTACCAGCAACTCAAAAATACTTAGTTACAAAATAGTGAACAACGTACCATCGTAGAATAATTATTTATATTTAAATTATATTTGCAAGGAAACTTAGAAAAAGAAAATTAAATTAGTGATATTTCCCTTAAAAATCACCTGCATTCTCCTCATGTACCCTCACATCCGAGCGGAAAGGGTTAAATACCGGGTTGGCTAAAAAATACATTTAATAAGAAACATTTTTAATAAGAAACATTAATATTTTTTTTCGAGCAGTGTATGGACCATTTTGATGTACGATTATTTGACTCTTAATAAGCAATATTTTTTTTAGTAGAAGATCTTGAAAACAAATTTTTTGATCTTCTAAAGATTAAAATTAATAGTAGTCCTAAAGTGCCAAAGAAAATGTAATTGATAATATATGTCGTTCAATCATTCATACTAAAACCAAGAGCAATTAAACAAAATTTAATCGATGCCCTGAAATATTAACTTTTTAAGAAATAGAATAGTAACAATTTTTTGGTGGAAGAAGTAAAAATTTGATTATCTTTAATCCATACTCGAAAGCGTAGGAACGTTTGTGAAATATTTGAAAATAAGTCAGTCTTTTATTCATAAATTAAACTTAACTCCATTGTGCTACGAGAAGGATAATTCTGAAACGACTGAGCGTTGGGGAGGAAAATTTAATATGACTCGACAGAGGATTTTAAAAGATTATGTAATATAGATATAATGGAGAAATTAAAGTGGGTTCACGAGAATGTCTTGCCCGGATATTTACCATGAGAGCATAATTTTATAACGTACATCATAATATCCTTTTACTGTTTTTAATCAATTTCAGGCAGCTGTCTTGAAAAAACTTTCGGGACATTATTTAATTATTTAATTGAAGAAAATTACCGTGCTGGTACTTAACAATCAATATGTAACGAGGGTATTATTATAAAGGATCCAATATGCATTTAAAATACTATTGTACATCAACAATAAAAAGAGAAACTACCAAATTTCTGTTGGTCTGGATTTTGGATTAGAATTAATTATTTTAGAGGTATATATGCCTTGGAATTGATTTTAAAGGTGTTTCTATAAAATCAAAATAAGTGAAATTAGAATAATATGTATGTATGGGGGTGGGGTACAAATTTAGTCTTTACAAATCTTTTCTCGCATCATACCATGTTTTCAAAATTTTCCAAAGCAAAGGTAGCTTTTTGTACAGAGGATACTTGATTATTCTAGATTCTAGATTCAGATCTATTTTATAATGAGCCAAGACTGCGACATTTGAGTGACATTTTAATAATCGTAAAATAATTCAAAAGCAAAGTTTACGTGCGCATTATATAAAAGGAAAATAATTATTTACTAAGATAATAAATATATGCATATTATAATATGAAGAAAAACTAAAATATTTAATTTCTTATGAAATTAACCGGCTAACGTCCATCCACAGCAACATATAGAAAATTGCTGCTTGAAATTACTTGTATAAAATTGTTAAGCTAAGTTAATGTACCTTTATACACCTAATAAACTTTCATAACGAACGCAGTAGAATAGTGTGCTTCTGATTGCATTGTTTAGGTATTTGTTTCAAAATTTCAAACGTTAAAGACCGCTGATGTATAGCATACCATGCTAATGCAAGAGGTTAATTAAATGAAAATTTGATGTACTTATAAATTATATTATTACGTCATGTTTAACCATCCGTTATTGGAAAGTTAATGAACTTCGGTAGAGTTGGTACATTAATAAATGAACACGAACCGGTGAACATTGAATATTGAAATAAGTAACTGTGTTAATATTGACAAACTCTGTATTTTTATCTTTCAATTTAATTAATTGTATTATTGCAATTCCTCAAATCGAAATCTGCATATTATGAAAATATGTTGATATCAGAAAATGTAATTTTCATTTACTGAATAATTATTAATATTATTATCCTTTAAAGTTTGTCTTTAAAGGTTACAAAAACTCTTAATTGTTTATTCATTGAATGGTACATTTAATTCACATAAAATTATAGGGAATTATTATTTATTTTATTTAAAATAATATCATTTATTCTTATCCTCCTGGAGAAAATTATGATTTTTTGGCCCTTATTTAATTTGTAAGTCAAATATATTAATTATGCATTGTTCAATCTTACCTGGAGTTGACACTCGGGGGTGGTTGAGGTCTGTTACATGGGTCCTCGAGGTCGCATTGGCTACGAAGGAAAACCTCTAGAAGACCCATAAAAAGCATGAAGGATGGACCACCACACGTTGACGCTAAAGTCGGACCAGTTGATGGGGTTAATGGGCAATTACAACTCATCTGAAACAGTAATTAAAATAACCAATATTGGTATATAATTCATTTACACGCCAATCTAATTAATTTTATTTTTTTAGTTACTCAGGGTTATACTACCAAAACACTTAATTGGTGTTTACCTTTTATATTAAGTTATTTAGGCTGGAAATTTAATTTTTTTTATTTTATTTGAACAACTTAAAAATTGTTTTCTTTAAATTTTTAATGACGAAAGAAAAATTGAAAATTGTTTTTATGTTTTAATATAGGAAACTTTAAAGCACAGGTAATTGAACATTTGCTAATTATACAATTTTCTTTAAACTAATCCAAGTTTTCACACTGTACAAATTAAAGACACAGATGTAATATTATATTATAATGTTGATTTGTTCGAAATAAACGAAAATGAAATTGCTTATTTATGTCACTATTATTTTATTTGAAATTGGATACTCCTTAATGAATAATATTGTGCTAATTATATGTCATTATTTGGCTGGTTTATCTTTAGTTTCAAGGAAGAATTGATCAATTTGTAGAAACATTGATGGCACATCCGTGGATTCGCTTTCACTGAACTTTAAGTTTCAAATTGGTACCTATGCCATAATTGCAATTTTGTCCTATTTTTATATCGTCAAATTATGTCAGATCTTTTATATTTCGAAATCCACGATATGAGCGTAATAAAACTCAATTACTATCCACCTGCGCAGTTAAATTTAATTCAAACATTTTATTTATCGAATACGATTGTAAAATTTAATTGGCGAGTGATCAAAGTTGCAAGCTTGCACAAAAGTAGATTCAGATATTATCTTTTAAATTACAACTCATTGTTTTAAATCAATTCCTCTTGCATTCGTATTTTCTTTAATCATTTTAATTGAATTTTTCATTTCTTGTTATACATTTCTTACGAAGTCCAATTGACTCAACGTTTTGAACAAATTCAGAGTCATTCGAAGAAATTGCCTATGATTAGCACAAGCACGATTAAACCTTGATTTAATTATGATACGGCGAATTTTATGGTCATTCAAGCGGGATATCGCCTTTGTCCGCGATAATGGCTTAAAGAATGAAGAAAAGGAAGAAAAAAGGTAATTATGGCACTTTCTACCTGAATAAGCGATTCGTGTCTCTGTGAAGGATCTTCGAAAGGTGTTTAATTTCCGATTCTTATTTTGCAAGGTTTTTAAAAAGTCATTGAACCATTAACACGCTCACCGCCAGCGTCACGGAATGTAATGAGAATATAATTTTACCTTAAAGTAAGTAAAATTCAGATAAATGTACGTATTATAAAAATTTATTGGTAATCCGCGTGGTACTCGAATTAAACTCTAAAAGGATTAAATTTTTCTCCATGGCTTAGTAAAGTAAAGAAATAATTTCAAAATCGAGCTGTTAACTATTGATTATTGTTAAAAAAAGAAAAGCGAGATTGTTAAGCTGTGACGAATAAATAAAAATGAAACGAAAGAAAATTTTAATCGTTAAAAATGATAGACCATTGAGTAAATGTTTAAATGTTAAAACTTTACAATTGCTAAACAATCATAACATTGATACGTCTATTGTTATTTAGGATATGTTCTATGAAAGTTACAGATTCTTGTCACTCTCGTTGTACAATGGGCTATGCATATTCATCAATGAAAATAGAATTTTCAACTTTAATTATAAACAATGTTGCACAACGTTCAACGTACGTGCCTGCACATCGTAACACGAATGTCGAGATTGTTCAATTTCAACGGAAATTGGATTTATTCGCTGTACCGCCGAGAAATTCATCAGTATTGAGTTCCGAGAACACCATACGAATTCCCATTCATCAATATCAATAAAAGAAAGAAACTGCAACTTTTGCAATTTCATTCCATGCCAGGTTTTATTTTACAAATAGTTCTTTCTCCTTGTAAGCGACCTTTTCAAATGAAAATTAACTCTATTCCAATCTTTTATCTGTCATAATGAATAATTGAATAAAGAAATTGGAAAAATGCAGTATAAACCACATTTCATATTGTTCACAATAAATATTAATAATGTAAAGAAGTTGAAAATATTAATAAAAAAGCTTGCATATTATTCATAATAAATTCTTAGAAATCCTAACAAAATTTCACCACCCATTTATTTTATTGGACATTGACGGATTAACTGAAGCAAATAATTCTGCATTCAACATAAGCACTGTTGTTTTCAGCGACATTCTAACACAATGATCAAATTGTTTTGTCATACCAAAAATTTGACAATGAAAGGGTATTTGCATCTAGTAAGTCGTTCTTAATGAATACCGTCGCGTGTACACACCTTCAACACCGTTACGTTCACTGACCGAGAACTCAGTCGATTGCGACAGTCTCGTGTAATTTTGCAGCTTCATTTTTTACTGGTTCTCCAGTTCTTTTTTTTATCTATACGTCCTGTCAGACTTCCACACGCAATAATTACACCGGTTGGTAGCTGTCGGGTTTGAAGCACAAATCCCTTCGTGTCGAAACTGGCTGAAGAAATGAATTTCGTGACCTCGACCCGAGAGTAAGTTGAATTGCACTCTTATCAGCATGCGACACTCGCACCTGGCGCACCTACTGTAACGGCTGAATGCATTTCTAATCAAACTTCTTACCATAAGCCTTAATTTCATGATTTCAGCATTTAGCTCAAATAATGATCATAGAATCAGAAAAAGAACGCGTAAAGATATTAACTTCTAACTATTGTCTGTACTTAAGTTATTACCATAGTAATTGTATTTATAAAATCGATTATTCAATAATGTATACTTATATATTCAAGATTATTAAATTGTCACAATTTAAATTAAAAATTAAAAATTCAGACTCGTTTCTGAAAGGGGTGGGCTGTACTTAAAGATTAATGCTAGGAAGCTTTTTGAGGATTTAATTATTTTACGACGAATGAATGCACATTTAATTTAATGTTTTAAGTATGTGTTTCAATTTAGCGATTTAAGTATTTTCTTTATTATAATAAATTATAATTATATTTAATATATAATAATTAAAAAATAATTATTGTCATTTATGATACTGTCACTTCTGAAAATTAAGTGACATCAGTTTAATCAACACCTTATCAAATGATGTTAATTACTGACAGGTTATAAGATAGATTAAAAGGTTATCTTTATACAAAAATACTGATTACTTATTGAATTTGTACTTAATATGAGGAAACATTGATTTGCACTTGTGAAATAGGAGAATGTATCAAAATCTTTGGGGCGTTGAGATGGAAAATGCTCTAACAGAGATTGGGAAACACTGATTCGGAAAGAATAATGGCCAAAGAATGCGAATCAATTGTATAAGGTTATTAGTAACAATAGTAGTGAAAGTTTTGAGAATGTCCCGAATCATTGATCAGCTAATCAGTTTTTAATTGGTCAGCTGATTAAACAAATTAACGCAAGGAAGATACTTCAGATCGGAGATTTATATAGAAGTGTATAATCGATATTACCCAATAATTTTCACATAAAAATCATATTTAATAAATATTCGGGTATTCTTATACAGCGAAATAATGTCATGTCGATTTCTATAAGATCATAAAGGTATAATATCCATATTTTGTATTTTGTATTTTTGAGGGAAATAATTACAATGGGTCACAAAAGTATTCGTCCAACTTTTAAACGAATACCTTTTTTAAGACTGTTTTGTATAATACAAATTTTTGGGACACTTGGATGATTTTACTTTATTAGACGGTGTATAAAATAATTTGAAAAAAATTGCAATTTTTCAAAATTATAAAGAAAATAGTGACGGTTGTTTTTAAAACTTTATTTGAATGTGGAATGATAGACCTATGTGTTGCGTTAGGATCAATTTTACCACTAAACAGTCTTGTACGTTTGTATATTAAATTTTTTAGCTTGCAAAAAATTTACCTTACTATCTTTTCCATTTTCATATATATTGTAATGTCGGATTTACTGAGTAATTTGCCTTTGTTTGTTAATTTAGAAGTAATTAAATCTAGCGATCATAGTTCAAATCTTGAGAATAATTTTTCTTTCTATTTGCTTCCTTTTTTTAATTTTTTCTTCTAATTGAAAATAGATTAATATATTTTCAATAACATATTCATTTTTCACTTTTACTAACAGCACTATTACAGGTAAACAATATTTTTTACATTTCGTAATTATGCTCTACAGGTGCTACCATATCCAGTTCACTACTCATAAATAAGCAATTCGTAGATATGGAACTAATTTAATTCACTATGTAGTAATATTTGTTATTTACGCTTGGTATAAATCAATATATATACGAAACATTAATAATTATATATAAAGCAAATAAAATTGTAAATAAAACCTTTTTTATATAAAAAAAAACGTGTTTATTCCAGAATTTATTTGAACAACGTGGGTGATATTAATTTAGTATAAAAACATTCGAAATATGTTCTTTTCTTTAGGTATTTTTGCACATGTGCTTTTATTATTAGATGATATTATGTTAAAAATCTGTTTTAATATATTAAGTAGTAAAAAAACAAACCAATTAGAAGAAAAAAATAAAAAAACAATTAGAATAAAAACTTAATTTCTGCAAGGATTGAACTCTTCTTGAAGTTTGTTTAAGAAAAGTGCACGTTTTAAACATAAAAATGGATTATCTTTCGTTATTAATTACCCCAAAACCACAAAAAAGAACGTATCCATGTTTAAGAAGATAAATTACCCAGGAGATCCGGCAGTACGATATATGTAGAGTATTCCACAGTAAAGTTCCCTTGTTAATACATAAACGTAAACGAAATAATTATGTAGGTTAAAATTAGTTTACGATACATATTTTTCTAATTAATTGTCATTTGAAGCTTTGTTCCAGGTGATCACTACATACAGTAATCATCTAGCGAGCGACCATCGCCGCCCATAGTAGCGAAGGGGTTAATAAATCTTATTTTCAATAAAATGGGTACCTTACAAGACCTTGGTTTCATTGAACAGTATCTCGTATCTTGTTTGCAATATAATCTGGTATAGATCTTCTGATCCTTGCTTCGTGTGGTCACGTTCCTCCTAGTTTCTTCAATGTAAACATACATATCTCTGATATAGAGAGTTATAGCTAAGGATCCTTGGATGTATTTAATCTTGGCACGCGCTTTGAATACAACATTTCATGTTTACATTAATTATTGGATCCGTTGGAAAAATTTTGTCGTTATTGAATTAATGAATTGAATCAGTCAACGATATAGTTTTCTTATAGCAAGCTTTGGAATTAAATGAAATGTCTTTGAAATATTCAACGTTATTTTTCTTAAAAAGAAAAATAAGTCAGATAATTAGACAATATTTGAGAAACATTTTAGGACTTTCTTTAAACCCTTTCCAGTCGATTGATTCCTTTGAGGGGACATGAAAGGAATGCAGGTGATTATTCCCAATACCTTATCTACGATGGTATGCGGTTCACTACTTTGTAACTAAGTACTTTTAAGTTGCTGGTAAATGATCTGAAAATATTTCCGAGTGCAAAGGGTTAAAGAGTATAGTCGGGTAAGGGGCTTAAAAGTGCTCCCAAACGAAATTTAGCCCTTTGGTTATTACCCCTTTGAAGTCGGAGGACTTTTAATCTTGGCACAGTACACATAGTACTATTTATTTTAAATAAAATAAATAATAATTACTTTCTCCGAAATATATATTATAAATTTCTATTGTGCACACAAAATTATTCTTTGTGTCAAAAACATAGGACAACATTTGCAGAATATTAACCCTTTGCACTCGAGTGATGCCTCTGGGGCACCATATGTAATTAACTGAAATACTTTTTAACGTGATATTTAAGTCTTGCTTATATTAGAACATAGCAAACTAACGAAAGAAATAAAAGTAAATAGATTATGAGTATTTATAACTCTTTCCTCCCAAAATATCCAAAAATGGTTCGAGTGCAAAGGATTGAGTTACTGTAGAATATTAAATTATTAGAATAGTAAATTACTGAAGTAATTAAATGTACATAAAGGGCTAAAAAAAATGTGTCAGGTATTTAATACAACGACCTATTGTATAACGTAACTGAAATTTTGATAAACATCTTATAACCCTTTTTGGACTTTTTGAAAGTTAAAAATAGCACACACATTGAAAAGCGTGAAGTCTGTGAAGTGTGGAAAATTATGCTTGAAAAATATAAACAATGAATAAAGACTTTATGAAATCTATTCTCATTACATTGCATTTGTTTGTTCTAATTAGCAACAGCGAAATAGCTAATTGGGATAACGTGTAACGGCAACATCTAGGGATGACTCGGTTATTTTTATTCATAATAACAGCTTCATTTGGAATTATATAACAGATTTCGAGCTCCAAGATTTTTCCGACGGAAAGTTCGTTGATGCTCTTCGAATCGCGCCGGGAAATGGAATTTTATCATTATCTGTTACAACTTACATCGTGTAAACGCATAGAATCGTGGTAACAGAAGCAAGGAAGCATCCCACACTTTCTTCGGTGATCTTTATGACAAAGAATGATCCCTGACTATGAATTATGCATGCTTCATGGCGTAATACTTATAAAACGCTATTAAATAACCTCCTTGTTCTCCTATAACGAGGTAATAGTCTTTTTGTAACACTATTTTGTACCATTTGCTTCGTATCGGTGATTAACATTATTTTTCTGCAATATTTATATCGATTATCGCGTTGTTGCATAACAAATCATAGATTTCGAAATACAGAATGTTTACTACAACGCATAAATATTGTAAAAAAAAACGTTCACGCTATATCAGTTTGATGTTCAGAGTTTTATAACTATACTTTATCACTAGCATCTATTTTTGTCTTTTACAAGCTTTAATTATCTGTAAGCATAACTCAAGATTTGTATACTAATAAAATTTCAACTTTAATATTTTTTAAAGTAATTATTATTTAATAAACTTACACGAATATTTTCCTTAAAATGATGTAATATCATAAAGTTATTAGCATTGGTATAATAAAAGTCTTGTATTTATACATAGATTCTTAATACTTCAGGTGTTTAAACATGAAAAATTAGAAAGTTAACCCTTTACATTCCGAAACATTTTTCAGATTATTTACCAGCAACTCGAGAATACTTAATTACAAAATAGTGAGCAACGTACCATCGTAGATAATATATCGTATTAGGAATAATTATTCTATTTAGATTATATTTGGAAAGAAATTTAAGAAAATATAAATAAATTAGTTGTATTTGTCTTAGAAATCATCTGCAATCTTTTCATGTCCTCTCAGAGGGGACAATCGAGTGGAAAGGGTTAAACCAATGCATTTTTATGTTATTTTATAATAAGTATTAGCGATACGTATCATAAAAAGTTGGCAGTTTGAGCAAAAATATTTTCATATTATTTATGATAAATTTTACTACGTTTAAAGGATTAAGACTCGAGGTCCTTCAAAAGGAAAATTGTGCAACAGCGTATGTATATTTAACGGTGTCGAGCTTAAAATCACAATAATTCATACAGAACTTTCTTAATAAGCTATTTTACGTAACTTCTAAATCGTTAGCTATCAGGAGCAATTTTTAACCTGTCTATTAAATCGAAGTATACCTTTTACGTTTGCCGAGAAAAACGTCCTCTCTCTATTACCTTCGTTTCTCTAACCGTACGTCTCGAGACTTAAAGTTCATTTTATAGCGGTGTAATCGCAGGATGTTGGATATTTTAATGTTTTGCATAAAATTATTTGTGCAATAAACTTCTAGTCTTGACATTGTGCCAGTTAGGAATACGCTAAATATAATCATTTTGTAATCACAAAAAATTGAATTTTAATTCCTTTCATTATATTCTAAAATGTGGTGTATATCAATTAATTAAACATTTTTGTACAAAAATTAAGCGAAAATTGGAATGTTTTTGGTAGCATCAAAAATAAATCACTGAATCGTCGAATCACTTAACTGAGTCATTTAAAGTTTTGTTTCGGTGTACGAAATAATTGAAAAATTGAAATACTTCTGTCACATATTCATTAAATAACTGAGGTAATTAAAGGTAAGTCAATTAACTTTTTGTTTTGACGCAAGAAATAAATAACGACCTGAAATTGTTTCGGAGGTAATTTACAAAATGTTCGGCTAATTGTATTAAATCGACTAAATTTTTGCCTTGATACAAAAAATGAGTAAAAACTTGAAATCTTTCTGGTGGAAAGTTAAGTGTAAATAATTAAGTGTAAATAATTATATCAAAATAAGGTAAATAAATTAGAATCTTAACACTTTTTAACATTAACATCCAACATTTCTTTGTCAATCTAATTAATCGATGTTGTCACGATTATAACATCAAACAATTTTATAAAATTTAACTCATATTAAACAATTTTCATCGTAGATGTTGTTTATATTATAAAAAATTGTTTAACTTACATAATTCCTGTTACTACAGAAATAACGAATTGTTGTAAAAATAATAGGTGGGGTCTGTTAAAAGTACGAATACTATTGAACGGAATTCCCAATAGTTTCAGCGTGGTAACGAACGTGTTAATACCATACGAGTATTGAATATCGGTCCTCGATCAATCACTAAAATCCACCGTTACGTTTTTTTTTTTTTAGCTGGCCAGGACACGAGTAACTAATAGTTCTGTCGGTGAGACAGCAAAAAATATTGGCCCGTTATTTTTACTCGTAGCTAGAGAGAATGTAAGACAAGTAGTACGATGAACCTTGTGAGAATATTTCAAGGGAAAGGTAGAATGATCCCGCGATCCTTAATGCCAAGGTATACTAACACGCATGTCGACGGTTTCAGCGAGCAACCTTAACCCATTCGTGGTCAAATTTTCAATTTTTCTCTTTTTCTCTTTCTTCACCGAAAGGAACAACCTATTAACACTTCTTATTGCACCTTTTTTCAATCCATTCGCGAAGAAATTATTTATTAATTTTTTCTTTTCATTCCTGCATCGAATAATAACCAGAATAACAATTCTTATTTCCGGTTCTTTCATCAAACAATGATCAAAAGAATCAAATTTTTAATTTGAATAATCAGCGATAAAAACACTATATGCTAATTTCTTTTGTTCTACGTTTTTATACTCTTATTTTTAGATTTGTTTAAAATAATTCCCTCATCAATTGATGACAATGTATTTTCCCTTATACTGTCATTTTTTAATTCTGCAATCTTTTTTATCTGTTCGTTATAAAATATAAATTAATTCATGTTGTTAAGTATAAATCTTAATAAAATATTATAACATCGCTATTATAGTTAGCTTAACCATAACAAAGTGTTGCTTATCAACAATACAACAGATTTGAAATAATCTGATATTTGTCTTTTCAAATATAAGAATTTTGATTCAAATTCAATTTTTTGGCTTATATCAAAAATAAATATTAACAAAAAGTATGATTACGTCCCCGTAAAATATAAGGGCTGTTTTATCATTTTACAAATAAAATTCACGAATATTTTTTGGTCTAATATTAAAGGTTGTTTTCATACCTGGAGCAGTATCTTTGTAAATTTCTAAAAAATAACTGTATATTGTTTCTGAGTTCTTAAAAATATATCTTCTCTTAATTTCCATTAAAAAATACGATATCTCCGGTCAAAACGAAAGAACAGAATTCAAATATTCCAAATTTGGAATACGGTTTCGGACGGATGGACGGCGATAACTGGAAATAATATATCAACCAGCTTTTGCCTTTTGTCCAGCATTTTATTTTTGAAATGTTTCATTCGGGTCGACCCGTTTCTGCAAACCTGTTTATCTAGATTTAACTGTTTTCATTTCATTCATACTTTCTCGTTCAAAGGAACTTTTAAACCATCGTATGCTAATTCCGAAACTTTTATGAGTCTCGAAGAATTGCTGATAAGTTTGTTGCGGATTTTACGAGTTTTGGAGAAGGCCAATGAAAAATTTAAGATCCTTCGATTTGGGACGCCAGATTAATAAAGTATGCAAAATCTAGTAATTAATTGCGAATGTTTATGCATTTGTAACAGCGATGTAAAAATTCTTCCGGTGGTGTATCAGAACCAAATTAAAAATTTTTTAATTGAAAGTCACATGTTGACTGTTAAAACTGAGCAATTTTTTGTGTATAATTTATAGAAATTACAATAGTGTGTGGTGTGTAACAAAAGTGAAATATAACAAACGTGCAATAAGATAGAATCAAGCATTAATCTATGAACTATTTACTATAAAAGTGTGACAATTGAATTTGAAAAAACAGATTTGATTTGTATGATTTTGGCTTTAAAATAAAGAAACATTGAATATATTATTAATAAAAAAATTTGACATAAAATTGAGTAATTCCATAGTGAAGGACACATCAATTATGATTGGGTAGTTATAGGAAGTCTGACTGATTTATGGCGTGATTTGATGACATAGAAATATCACTAAATAGCACTTATGGCATATCAATTTAAAGCATAAGAATTTATCAGAAGGGGTGGATAAACATTTTATTAATATCAGTTATTTATTATTACATACCAATAGTTTAATGTTATCTATTTTCAAATGTATTTTATATCACAAAAGAAATGATTAAATTTTTAAAAAATGTACTATCAAACTATGGATTGTTCATGACAGAAATCTGAAATTTTTGTTTTTGTTCTAGTGTTAAAGGAACATTGATAATCCTGTGATTGTTCGCATACTTAAGGGCATCTCTTTCGACTTTTCGCTTCTCATAGCGAAATGTCAGGTACCGGATTAAATAACCTTCCGGTTTGTAGGTAAAACCGCTACTTATAATGCTAGTTGGGCGAGTTGTAAAACTGTCAACCGGTGAATCGTGGATTTTACTAAGACGCTTGTGCTTGGAGGAAACAGGAAGAGTGAGATTTTTAGAGAGTTCTTCGTTCTCCGATAACCCAAAGAACTCTCGACGCCGGAGTAACGCAAAAATTGTTCAGGAAGATTGTCAGGGTCGAATGTCACGACGAAACCGTTTATACGCTTACAAGTAAACTTACTTGCTAAAATTCCAATTGTTTGTAATGTCTCAAGACAAACAAAATTGAAATATATTTGTACTGAAACGATGAAGACTCGAATTACACAAGATAGAAAAGCTATGCATTTTTCTTAAAATATATTTTTCCAAGATTGTACGAATCGTAATTCCCTCTTTTTTTAATATTTTTTCACAAAATTTAATGAATATATAATCCATAAGATTGTTTATCATTTATATCGAACCATTTATCGTTTCTTTATTTTTCAGTTCTTAAGATTCTTATTCATTAATAAAAAAGCAAACTGTCACCTATTTTAACAGTGTAATTTCTATAGTGTGTGAAAAATTATACATCCATATTCTTTACCATAAAATTGATAAAAATTCAAATTGCAAATAATAATACCATTGTGGAAACTTGTATCTATATTATATTTATTATTTATATTTATTAATAGCAAAATGTATAATTAAATTTTATAATGTCACAAATATAATTTCAGCTTCTTTTTTATTTTTGTTTTAGGCCCTGTAAATTCTAGTGGCAGCTGTATACATTCAGTGCTGATTCTAATGTTGGAAACAAAAAAAAAAAGAACAGTACAGTTTTAAGTTAATGTAAATTAAAAAGTATCTAAACTTGACAAATATTTTGAGAAAATGAAACTTCAAATTGCGTGATCTTATTTATTATCCTATCACATCTTGTATCAGATATGATTCTTGTCTTGCTGTATTTTCATTGTTGCACAATTTATGTCGCTTCTTGAGTTGAAGCTATTGTTCGACGAAAAACATGAAAGACCGGAACTTGTAATTATAATTAACACGTCTCGCGATGGTCTATTTCGAAGAAAAGAAATTCGTGTTCCGTTCTTCTTTTTGGTTCTTTCCGAAAACACTGCTTAGGATGCAAATTTGTAGATATTCATTTAAATATACACTGGTTTCTCATGGAAGGCTAATTAAAACCATGTGTACCTTCAAAACAATTTCGTAACATAAAACATGTTAATTTTGTAATCAATATTACTTCCGATGGTTTATTTATTTAAATTTTATGTTTTATATGTTAATATCAATTTTTTATATTTTATTTTGTTTTTGTGTGTGGTTATTACTTTTTAAATAAAGTTTCATTATTAATTGTACTTATTAATTGCAGTATAAATTTTTCTGAAGTTTTGGTAGAAATAATTAATAATAATAATAATAATATAATGTAATACAGCCAGAAATGAGATGAGCAATGTTTGTTTAATCCTTTTTTAAGTAATATATAATAAACAAACTAAGGTCCTTTTCCATGAAAAATTGTAAGTTAGATAAAAATTTTCTCTTTTAGAAATGAACATTAGAGTATGTAACCATTAATTATATACCATGAATACCATTTATTATATTATACAAAAGAATTCTTTCCTTTTCTCTTTCAACTTATTCATTCTCCAAAATTTAAAATGTATGTAAAGATTGATGAAAACAAATTATTTCTTTTAGAATTCTTTGATCTTCAAATACTGCCTTCTCTTGACTCATTGTTATACTATTTCAAAAGTGTTAGTTATTCTTTAATAGAAATTGTTGAGTTCATTGTAATTCAAAACCACAAAGTATACACTGTGATGCATTGATTGAAATTAGACATTCAAATTATTTTATGAAAGTGTTTTCAATATTGAAAAAATAATAGTTAAAGGAATCGTTAAAATTTAAATTAAAATTGAATTCCACTTATTTATTACCTTAACATGCCAGCATCCGAAAATTCAAAATACTGCATTACTATTACAATACTTTATAACTACTAATATTTGTAATATTGCATTATTGGAAATTTAAACTTTGTTTAATGCAGATTAGCAGCAATGACATCAGTAAATTTTCTATACTTTGATTTCAATAAATGTAACCACCACTTTTTTAAAATTCGAAGTTCTTCGAAATGTATTCCTCAAACTAGTTGTCAATTAGTCAAGTATAATATACAATATTCGTATAATACAACATTTTATTTATTTATTTAATTTGTATAATGTACAACCGAATATTAATGTTACTAACAATGGGTAAAGTAAGAGCAAATAGAAAATAAAAATAATGGTATTAATTTTTACTATTGAATACTTTAAGAGATATAAAATTATTCCACGTTTTTGTATATTTAATGACAAAAGATTACTGTTTTACTCATATTATATTTATTACAAATTGCTTTTATTTCGTAAATGTTCGACACCAATGAAAAAGGGAGCTTTGTCACAACAGCAGTGTTTAGAATATTAAGGTTCTTTTGTGAAATAAGGTTCTTTTATTAATACAAAGGTAGCATATTTAAGGAAACGTTTTACTTTCGTTTTATTTCTTGTATTTAGATCTAAAGATTGAATTAAAAAGAACTTTTACAATAACTGTTGTCATTACAAAATATTTTAATCAGGGATACTTGAAGTTGTTTTAAATTAAGGGACAATAAGAGGAGCATCAAGAGGTGTCAAATCAGTCATTGTTATTGTAATAAGGACCTAATTTTTTATGTGACTTAATAAAGAAACCAATTCTTCTGTCTCATAGATAAAGAACAATCATCCTTCCTTAGTATTTTAATTTATATTGAGAATACACAATTTATTTCCAAAGTTGTATAAAAAAGTGTGTTTTAGGCCTGTACCCAACACAGTTTTGCGGGGGGTTGGCGTATCCAATTAAAGAAAAATTGAACAAAAACGGACTTACCTTTGGAAGATCGTTGTCCTTCTTATCCTTTCAAAAATGGTATGCACTGTTGGCACTGAGGATCCTTGGCGTGTTTAACCTCTACGATACGCTTGCCAAGAACAGAACCGGTGTTTACGGTACCACGATCAACAGCGGACTGACCCGATACCATTCTCCATTGCGGTTGTAATATTCGAAAACTTCCACCACTTTCTTACCTTCCCTTCTTCTATGTAACGGTTTATGATTTCCATCGAATTGTTTAATTCGTACGACTGTGACTAACTATTTGCCGCTCTGTAATTTCTATTACCATAATCGTTTACAAATATGATAATCAATAACAGCGATACGTATAATTATAGCAGGTAGTTGATTGCTTTAACCCTTTTTTCAAGTCCTTTTTGGGGCAATAAAGGATCTCATCATACTTGAAGAGTGCATTTTTAATTGTTAAAAATTTCCATTAATTATAAATACTTTTGTTTTAATAAATCAAAACAGTAATAGCTGGAAAATAGTTTATAAGTGATCAGAAACAGTTCAAATTTTATATTTGTGCATCCTATAATTCCTCAAATAATGAGAGTTGAATAAATAATTCTAAAATTTACATTTTACTTTAAAATGTTTCTTAAAAGATATATGATCCTTCAGAGTTTTTAATAATAAAACGTAAAATAACTGTTAAAGTGATATTGCAGTAAAAATTGCTTAAAAACATAAAGGAAATGATTTAGAACTTACATTTGTTAAATAACCTTTATTTATAAAAATTAATCATTTCTATCGATTTCGCAAAGAGGTGTCATTGGATAGTTTAGAAGAATTAAGTACTAAAAATAAATAAATCACAAATCTTTATTTAAACTGACTTATTATTAATTAAATCAACATCAAATCATGAATCAAAGTACAGATTATTCTGTGACATTTCAATCGGATTCGGAACCGATAGTAGAACCGGTCATGTTGAAACAAGTGTGTTTTGAACAAATATTGACTTTCAACGTCCAATCCTCGCATAAAATATCATGTCATTTATAAGCATTGCTCTCTAAACTATAATCGATCCATCATTTCCTTCAACATTTTCGGTACAACGGGTCTGTAAACACGTCTGAAGATTGAAATACCTTGACGGTAGTGAACAGTTAAATGTTTCAACCATTTAATTGCCATCCTGAAGGTGTCAAAAACCTCATTAATGCTACAACTACCGACGTTTAGTTTCCATTCATCTTTAAATTGAAAATGAAATAGGAAACAAAGTAAGTAAAATGTGAAACATAAATTAGCGTAGAGAATAATTCTTTGTCTTGACAAAAGTCAACTTATAATTCGGCAAAAGTGTCTTAATAAATTTTATTTTTTTTTATAGTATTTGAAACCTCAGTAGAGGTAATGTACAGGGTGAACCATGAATTGGATTAGTAGAGCTTACTCTGTTATTAGCAATCCGATTGAAAATGTGTTTATCAAGTATACTATAGCTTTAAAAGAGCTTTGGCATAGTCAAACATTTTGGAAAGAAAAGAAAAAGTTACGACTTTGTGTTACAATTCAATACTTCCACTTCTCTAATTCATTTTTGACCAACAATTAATGGTATCGAAAATCTTATTAAAGAACCTCTGGCAAAAAAGGTATTAACAACTTTTACTTTAAAAACGGTAATCACAACTATTATAAAACAAAAGATTCAACAAAAGTGCCTTTGTAATAAATTTGTTGTTAATTAATATTGAGTTACTTTAATGTTTCAGAACATTCAGACATTTTTATCATAGTTTGAATTGAGAAAGTATTCTCTTAAAATAAACAAGTTTTTCACTGAACCCTTCAATTATCAATAACAATAAAAATGATCAATCATGTTCGCTTGTATAAGTAATTTTTTCGTCGAAATTTAATGACAAGTAAATCTAAAGGAAAGTGATTTTAGTGTTTGTGAATGTGTAACACGGGAAACATAATTACGGAGAATTAATGACGGGATTGAGATATATTCCTCATCTTACATAAGCTTCCTTGCTTTCATACTTCATTTCGGCTCAGGTTTTTGGAGATATCAATGCCTCGATGTTCGTTAATGTCCAACGAAAGTAAGTAAGTAACATTAAATATTAATATTTATGTTGGAAATATTGTTTTTATAGAGATATTTAATTATACCTCTAAATTTCTTTTCCTGTATAGTATTTTATAATCCTAATTAAATTTAAATTCTTATTTCTGTAAATCACAGTACGTCCTTTCAATTTATATTTTAGTGACATTTATTATGTATTGAACAAAATCTTTCTCTTCTTTTATTGAAGGAGAAAAGATCGTAGGACAAAGTTTTAATATACCTTTTTAGGTAATTAAAAACATTACTTTCTTAAATGTCAATGAATGGTAATATTCATATTTATCCCAATAAAAAGGTATGATAATATTTTCTATCCAAAATTGTTATAATTAATTACAAATAGAAACAAATACTGTTTCAAGTTTTTGCAAAGCTTAACAATTGAATTTCTAAAACACACAAGAAAGTTTTAAATAAAAAGAACTTAAATCTTTTTAAATTTTGATTGATTTTCTCGCAAAACAGGTTTCGTTTTACTTTTTTATTTCTGTGAATGGACAAAGGTTTCAGTACTATTAAAATGGCTTATACATACTCAGTTGAAAATAAAATTTTATTAAATTTATAGTTTTAGTTGTGACAGTTGTCACAACAAACAACAGTTTAAGTCACCATTACATTTGTAAGTGTTAGTTTGATCAATTCTAGTAATTGTTTAACTATAAAATCGATGAAAATAAATTTTTTCTGTTTTAAAATGCTGTTGCGCAAGTACTTGGGATCAATTTTGATTTATGTAATCAATGACAGACTCTTTATTGTTTTCGTCGATATAATCTTTTTCATTAATTTCGAGCTGGTAATCTTCATCATTGATGTCAACAGCATTACTGGTACCGTAACTTGGCGGATTGTAATATGACCACGTCGTAGGTTCCTCGTCCGTATAAATTAGCCCAGTTGTCCTCGAAACGTTTTGCTCCTGTTGAAATTAAAGACCGGTTTATCTCGTTCGTATTCGCTTGAAAAATCGGCAATCATAACACGTTCACTATCAACGGTATGCACACTGGCTCCAAAACATATTTGTACATTCTTTGAAATAATAGAACTATTTAGAAATTGCACCAAAGAGCTTGAGCCTGTGTCAAGAGCTGCAAAGATTATTTAAATCATGTATTATCGTCATTTTGAAAAAGTACAGCTTGACAAAATCTCGAAGAAAATAGTAAAAGTAGATTTCTGCAACTTGACTTTTTGATAGTCAATCGGCCTTGATGAAGTTTTTACCATGCACATAATTTATCTAAATGTATAAAACATGTTCAAATTTCCATTACAGGATTACTTTCTTTGCAAATTTTGTTAAGTAACAAAAAATCTCTAACATTTTATATAAACCTAACTTTCTGAAAGAAAGGTATTTTTCTACATTTTACAGACAAGTTGGGTGACTTGTGTCATTTTGGTACCTTAGATTTTCAAAAAAATTTATAAAAATTCTAAGAAACTTAATGTAGTTTATATACTATATTATACTACGATTCGTCGAGTCAAATGTTTAAAATCTCCAATAAAAATATAATACAAAATGTTGCTTGTGCTGTCAACGGTCTAGAATGGGAATTTTGAAAGAAATTCTTATATCTTAAAATACGCACAAATATTTTTTGGAGATACTGTACACGCTTTGTTCACGTTTCGATGCGACTGTCTTTGTGTATGCCGTCTGGAGACAAATATATTCTTTCAAAGATATTCCGGTTTAGATGAAACTTTTTGAACAGGTTCCTTTTCAAAAATAATTTTGAAACGTATTTTTGACGACTTTAAAGTTAGTTTAAAAGCCAATTGTTACGTTTTGACAAAAGCATTTCAATGAACTTTGTAATTTAAAATAATAAATCTGAATCAAGTCATTGGTAGTTCTAGTGTTAAAGCGAAAACAATGATATTATTCGATATTTCTAACGTTTCAACCCTTGATGAAGGTTCTCATCAATATATTTATGGAAATACAAACCTTTTTATCATTTACAACCAAAGAAACTTCTTCCGTTGTATCTTGAAGAGAATCATTAAATTTTGTAAGGTTAAAATTATTTTTGTTGATAATATTTTCTTGTGCTATTTCAGGAGTAATTGACTTGTTAGAGGCTTCATTAACATCTTGATCATTATTTTCAAGGAAAGAACGTTTCATTGAAGTTTCTTCCGGATTCGGTTTCATATTGATGAAAGAAGTATTTTCTTCGTTCATGGCGTCCATCAAACTCTGTATATAAGGCAGTAGAGTGTCTTGATTCAATTCGTGGAACAGATTTATATCCACGTTATCATTTTTTTCATCAACGATTTGTTTTAATAACGAATAAACGTCCGTTAATTGATTGGAGTAATTAAAAGTTTGGAAGTTATCTGAAATAAATGTTACTTTTATCAATCTTGTTTATCATCAAAATATATCAATTTTGACGAATCTTTGTGAAATTTTGTTCATATCTTCAAATTAAATATTTAATGATATATTAACCCTTTCCAGTTTAAATTATGAAAACATTTTTTTGTTAATTTTTTTGAAAAATTGAATTTCTCGCAAACACTTTCACAAAATTGAGACACTCTGCAATGACAACTTTAAAACTGTACGATTTTTTATATGCAAATTTTTCATAGAATGCCTGAATAAAAAATCTGTGAGGGGTGCATATTAGGCAGTTTACCAAAATAAAAAAAATGACTGTTCCAATGAATAGTTGCAATTATTTTTGTCGATGTATCATTGTAAGCCTCGAATTTGCTGAGTGTAATTACAGTGATCGCTGTTTCTTTGATGACACTATAAAACTGGAGAGGAAACGGATTTTAAACCTCTGAAAGAAGCTAGACCACCATAATTGCTGACCCAAACAAGGACATTTAGTTGTTTATAAAATATTACACAATGATTTTACGATCTGCAATAAAATGAACTTCTACGAAGAAATTTTTCGTACTAACAATAAGAATTTTTTAAGTAATGTTTCTAAAAAAATGTGATTATTGTTATGTGTAACTAAGCACCACTTAAAACATTGATGGATTTTGTGATAGCATTATCAGTAATATTGTGATGTGTTATCAGTTCAGTGTATCTGGTCAGACTTGAGTTTAATTATTCCAGTTCGTGCAAATTGCGTAAGCGTATAAACCCAGCTTAATAGTTTTGTCGTAAAAAGACAAACATGTTTACTTTTGCTGAAACGTTGGGTATTTCTAAGAAATGTATAGAATATATACGATATCAAATAATCAATCATATTACGAATGAAAAGACAGGAAAATGTATTGTGAAATCAAATTTCCCCCAATTTCTTCGCGTGTTTTAGAGTTTTGTCGCAAAACGTACGATGCTGGAGTCGAATACTGAACGAAAATGGGATTCTAGCAGAAAGCTGAGGAAGAATTCACTAACAACGGAAACCTTTTTCCTTCGTACTGAATATTGTATGCTTCTCTACGCGCAATCGCTTTTACCGGCATTCGGATACTTTTTTACAACAAAATGACTTTTCTAAGGTTCGAACAAATGACTTGAATTTAATTAAGCAACTAGAAGGATTAACTTATGAAAAAACATATTTAACAAAATTTCGAAGAAAATAACACAGATCACGTTTTACCATTTCTTCTCTGCTTGCAGTGAATATTTAAAAATATCTTTCATAGAAAGAATTAAGTTAACAAAAAAATGTAATATTACAATATTTAAGTTATTTATATGACGAATCACATAAAAATAAAGATTTTAGTGTAATTATACGTTGTTAATAAATTTTATTTGAAAAATACAGCGAAATGTAATAGGAAAGTAATTGCAAAGTGTAAATCAATAAATATAATATCAATTAATTAGAAAGTATAAGGGATGAAAGAAGCTTACTTGGAGAGATGTTTGATCCAGAATTATTTGATAGATTTCCATTTTCATCGTTATAAATAGAAAAATCTGTAATTCCTTTAGAAGTTTGGTTATTAAATGTATCTCTGTGGTCAGCATTTTCATTACGGTTTTTATGGAGCTGTTCAATTTGCAAAACATCAGGCAGGGTCTGAAAAGGAATTTTTAATTACATAGTATAAAGCTGTAACGTATGATACAGGTGCATATGAAAAATTTTTCTAACATTTGAATTCCATAAAATAGTTTTAAATAGTAAACGCTATTTAATAGTCAGCTGTTATTAAATTATATGAAAGAAAAGAAAATATCTGTAGTTATTTATTAAAAATGGTTTTTTGACTTTTGATTAACTTCTTCTTATGAATATAATAAAATATAGTATTATTTAAAGTAACTTATATAAATGTAACAACTGTTAAGTCATAGATTAGAAAATTAAAGTTAAGTATTGAATTAAAATATTTAAAGATAAAGATTTATTATTTAAACATATTCCAATTAAAAAACAAAAATATATCTTTGAAGATTTAGTTTAAAAATGATATTTCATACGCTTCACCCCAACATATTGAACTTATTACTAACAAACAGTAAGTAAAAAATTATAATTCATATTTAAAAACAAATTTCGATTGAATATTAACCTCCGTATAACACGGTATTTCTACAACACGGTTTTTGCTTAAATTGATTCGAGACCTGAGCAAACTCCCTTATAACACGATATTTTTACAACACAGTTTTATTTTAACAAACTAAAATAAATTTTGAGGGAAAAGTATTTAATTATTCATTATTAGGTATAAGAAGAAAATAATGTAGTATTGATAAATTTAATCCTATTTTGTATAGATACTGGATCGTATAACACTGTATTTTTCAAGAACCCAACAACCGTGTTGTACAAAGGTTACCTATAATTGTTTGATCACTATTATTTTATTTTGTGAAACTTCAAATTAATCATCAAACATAATTGTTTTTCAAATTTATCCATATTGTTCTTTATAAAATTTTACAAAACTCACGTTCTGCCCATATCCTTCAATGGATATGTCATTAAAAGTCTGATGCACATTTTCAATTGGTGATAGTTGCAAAGAGTTAAACAATTTTTCCAATGCATCCACAGATATTTCATCCATGTATACTTTGTCCATCGAGTTTATATCTTTAAAGAAACTGATAGATTCTTGAAGATTATGTTCCTCTTTATGAAACGATTCTTTTTCAAAACCTTCGTGCAATTTGGTCCACTGTGGCGGTAATTTTTCTTCAGCAAATAACTTCTCTAGTGACTCTGGTACATTCTTAAAAAAATAGATATGCAATTTTAAACCGTCCTTAAAATTGACATTAAAAATTTGTATTCCTTTATATATGTGGCAATACAATAACAGATTTTATAAATGAACAACAATGAAATGTTATAATTAATATTTTCTAAAAAAGCAAAATACTTACGAATGTGTTAACATTATCCTGCTTAAACGCTTTTTCGTTCTGTAAATTCTTTTCGATCTTATTTTGAAAATCACCATGAAAATGAGAGCTGCGACCGTCTGATATAGAATTTTCTATGACTTTTGCGATCTCGGGAAATAAGGGCTGTTGGTAGGTGATTTTATTCTTTGGTGATGGAGGAGAAAAACTTTGCTCCACTGGGGGCGGGGAGAATTTTGAAATGTAATTAAGGAACGGAATGCGATTCGATTCACTCAATCTATTTAAAAGAAAAGTTTCCAAAATTTTATTCAAAATGAGGAGCTTTTCAAAAACATTCGTTAGATTCTTTTCGTTTAGAGGATTATTTATTTCTGCTCTTTGTGTGCTCGAGTTTTCTGGCGAAGGAGTGCTCTGCAATAAATAATTTCCTATATTAATTACGATTGCTCAATAATTTAATTTTGTATTATTTCTTATCAGCTTATGAAAGCTTTTGCTTGACTTTGAGTATTATATTTATCTGATTAATTTTTGCATATTTTATTCACTACGTTTGTTCTTTGTATTATTTTTCACATTATACATTGTATAAATTAAAAGCTAAAAAAAACAAACAGCATTAGGTTATAGAAATTAAGTAATCAAATTGTACAATGAAATATATTACATATTGTTTAATGAGTTCAGAGTTTAAAGTTAGATTTGTTTTTTGAGAAAAATGAGATGGTTAAAATAATTTTCAATATCATTAAAATTTTATTACGTATCATATCATATATATGTTATTTAAAAAAACAGACTCTCCTGCACCGCTGTATAAAAGGTTGCCAATGCAAAGGGTAGATATTTCTTTGAATTAATCCTTTGACTCTGACCATCATAATGGTTCGTGTATTTTTAGTACTAATGGAAACTGGAAGCATATATACTATAATATTTTATAACAAGTTATATTATGAATACTACTCACTATAAAAAAGAGTTCCATCTAAGTATGTGAAAAAACAGTTTTTTTACATTATTCCAGAACGAAAAAAAAACACATGTTGTGTATGGATTAAGGGAATTTACGACCATGCAATATTTCGGCAACTACTATATCCTAGACACCAAGAGGAAACAATAGCCAGCTCTGTCACTCTACTAGGCTTTCAATCAAAGTAGCGTATTTTTTACCGACGTATCAGGAACACCAGGATATCGATTTTCCGTCAGGACATGCGGTGCGTGGTCTTGCGGTCGCTTTCCTCCTAGAAATATCGGTTTCTCGCCATCAGGCTTGTCAACGTGCGACGCTCGAAGCCATTTTCCAAATTCTTCACCTCTCGAGGACAAAATTTCCTCGAACCAGAGGCTGTACGCGTCAGGACCCAATACATCCTTGACAGATCGAAGCCAATCTTGAAATTGCTAGAAATAACAGGTCATACGGAACTTTTATCGGAAAACTGCTGTTTGCCTTCGAGGGAAAGAAATTTAATATCGTTGACGAGCGAAAACTAATTCAGACAGTAGATAATTTTCTCTGGAGATAAAGAGAATTTGTTGTAATAAAATTCGTTGATTAATTAAATAATTCTAGGTTTTAGTTTCCTCCAGTTTTTTAATTCGATCATATAAATTAAAAAATTGTATTATTTTATGCGATTTAAATGCAAAGAAACTGGAACAACTTGAAACCTGAAATTATGTGGTATTAAAAATGTCCAAAAAGAATATTATTACTTGGCTAATTGCTAATTGAACAAATATTAATATTATTATTATGACTATTATCTTTTTATTTCATTAGTTATTGTCTTCACTTTAGAATACTGTTGCTAAAACGCTTTTTTTAATATCCACTTTCATACCTTGAAGTGCTTTTGCCTTTCAGCGTTCTGTATCCACAGCTCGATGGCGTCCAATTCAGTCTTCGATTTTAAATGGTTCAACCATGAATGTGGAATTCTGTGCAGAGCTCAATAATCAAGCAGATTATAGTAGTTTATTAAAACGTCTCTTATTCAGTCTTCGAGATAAACAAAATATTTACTCACTTGGTCTTTGTGCTGTTTTCTTCGTTATTCTTCCAAAGTACATACAAAAAATATTTATTATTAACAATCTTTTTAAAACTACAGAGCACTGTTTTTATTTTCGGAGTTTTATTGTTAAATACAAATTAAATTTT
Organism: Anthidium xuezhongi; assembly: GCA_022405125.1. NCBI lineage: Eukaryota > Metazoa > Arthropoda > Insecta > Hymenoptera > Megachilidae > Anthidium > Anthidium xuezhongi. The sequence goes on along the minus strand of CM039645.1, from coordinate 1,554,648 downwards.
CAAAGATAATTTTTGTTTGAAATATTTTTCATATCTTATGAAACATGTTTTGCCTAGAAGATTAAAACGAATCACCCTGTAAGTAAAGTAATCCTGTACCTCGGTGTTAGTTTTAAAGGATACGTGCTCCTTTTTGTTGTTCGACGGAACCCTCGAAGAGAATAAAGAATTATTCGATGACATTTCGTGACATGTTCTTTTAACAATGCAGTCGCCTGCTTTACAGTTTCCTATAATTTTAGCGGAACATTTTTGCATCCTTGGGCATATCCACCCGCGACAGTGATCATTCGTTATTTCGTCTTCTGAAAAATTACAAAATTTCAACAGCGTAAATGAGTTCGTTATTCTATGTACGAAGAAGTAATTTATTCGATTGTTGCGTACTGAATGACCTGATTCGATGAAACGAAGGTATTATAAAACGGCATCTGTTTTATATCAATTTGGAGATCGAATTTGATAAAAATAACAAAATAAATTCTTCATCGATGTTCTTAATATAAAATATTAGATTTTAACACGAAATGTCCGAGTTTTAACAATAACTTTTATAAATTATTAACAATTAATGCAGGAACAGATTACATTTCATTAATTTTCACAAAAATCATTCATACTTCACAGAAATTTAGAAAAGATTTGTTTAGATAAATAAATCTTACAAAATTTAAATCATAATTTTATTTGGAAATAAGAATTCTTGGAACCGATACATTTTTTTAAACAAATCATAGCATTTTGTGGCCATTGCGAACATCATATTGATTCATACGTCATAGAAATAAAAAAAAGTTACATCCAAACGTGTAAATATTGAGAAATCAAATTGTATAAAACAAGGGGAGCTTTTAAGCTTTGAACATTTCTAAAAAGTAAATATTTATTGAAAAACAGATTTGAAAATCTGATACAACACAATTTCATATTTTACGTTTTACAACTAATAGATAATTATTAATTTCAATAAATAATAATTGACCTCGAAATATATGAAGTACCGCAATATACCTGAAGTACATATGCAGATATTTTAATTTGTCAAAAAAAAAAGGCTGGTTTTTTATTGGAATAACAACCAATCGATCAATTTGCAGCTTGTACTGTCCATTAGCAAACATTAAATTTCCATTCATTCGTATCTCAAAATGCTAATAAATTTTTCAATTCATTACGCCATAGAGAATATCCAGTTTCCTTTTTTTTTCTCATCATTTACGAAATATTCTGCGAGGATGATTACAAAAACCGTAGATTTCCATGACAAAACCGGCTATTTTTGGATTATTAGTTTATAAATTTTGTAAATTATAATCATGAGAAAAAAATGTTTTCCATCAAAATGTGTTTTCTGATAAAAACAATGAAGATGCATATTTTAGGTTTTAGTGTTAGGTGACTCATTCTGTGTATCACTATTATTAATTTTACCTGTCGTTGTCACGCAATCTGGGGTGTGTTTGCACAGGGGTTTTAAACAGGTGTCCTCTGGTTTTCTTAAGAAGCACTCGAACTCAGATGGACAACCTAGATTCCGACATTTTCCAAACCAAACGCGCACTTCTGTAAAAATAATTGTCAACTTTCATAGAAAATAAATATAGCTAATACATTGAATCCAAATGGAATTCTAATCATCTTTGATCCAGGCAATAGAAACATAATTTACATTACGTCACCGATTTTGATCAATGCTCTGATATTCAAAACTTTTTGCACAAATTTTTAGCGTAAATTACTGGAAATCATCTAAAAAATAAGAATTTAGAGTGGTTTCATTAGTTTGTGATTTGATTTCGGATCAAATTAACCTAATTTCCGTTTGAGGGTTAAAACCAAATGGATCTACTACTATGAGAATGTTACTTTATGATGTTATTTTATATAAACATTAAAACAAATTCAATGAAAAGTTGTAAGCCAGAAATCATAATAGGGACTTATTAAATGTAATAACATTAGACCCTTCTATGTTATAAGAAACTAAGAAGAGTTACAAATCAGATAAATTCCTGCCGCGCATAAGAATCTCAATATTAGTGAATAAAAATCATATAAAGTCGTGCCGCGTATAAGAATCTCAATATTAGCGAATAAAAATCAGATAAAGTCATGCTGTGTTATATGGAAATTACGACACGAGAATTCTGTGTTATAGGAGGGTTTACCATATTTTACTTCAGTATCAGTTGAATCACCATGAAGAGATCATTTTTAAAATCCGAATCCGTATCCTTACTTGTTGTCATTCTATCAATATACACCATAAACATTCAATAATGATCTTATTAATTTTAAAAAATGATAGTATTATTGAATGTGTAAGATCCTTATAATATATGTTACAAATATCTTTCAAGTTGAAAGTGTAAGAAAAAGCAATGAGTGTTCTTTTGTGTTATTACGTAAATTGTGATTAGTTCTAAAACAATGTTAGAAACAAATCATCCATTACAGAACTTATGGTTTTTTCTTTAAAAAGTGTTTCTCCATCTATGGTAGTTTTTAAGATATTTTATTGTAGCTGAAACTTTAAAAAACTGTTTTATTCTTTAAATATGAAAATAGACTAAAATAAGAATCTATTGTTTTTCAATCCCTTAAAACATATTCAAAATACAAAGCAATTAAGGGCAAATACCTCAAAATCTTCCCTCGTGGAAATACGTTTATACTAAAAAGTTTGTTCAAATTATTAAAAGAATGATTATGTTAATGAAAGCTGTTAAGATACCTTTATTCTTTGCGCAGCTTCTTAATAATTTGCAAGGAGGATTGATGCACAATGATTCTCGAAGGATACAGTGATTTCCTTGAGGGCATTTGTAACCCGCGCAGGAAGCAGGACCTTCGAAATATTCCTTGCGAGATACGCATCTTGCGATTTGTTGCTCGCACCTTGCTGAATGTAAAATTAATTAATTGAATATTACTTTGTGGCCCCGAAATTGTTTATATTTTAATTGGACTCTTCATTTCGTTACTATTATTATTTTTCTATCAATAATGCTAAGTGCAGTTAAGAAAAGTTTAATACAGTAATAAGTAAAGTTTATTTCAATTTATTGTACTTACCTTCGTCCCAATGGCATCGACGAACTTTCAGAGTACACACATATCCATTGGTGCAACGTACAGTGTCACATGTAGAAGGTCCTTTCAATGATTCTTAAAACACACGAGTTTTTCAGCAGATAATGAAACAAGATCGTTACATTTATAAGCACTCAAGTAACTAATTTACTTTAAATCTTTGTACTTGGATCATTCTGATACAATATTTATATTATATTTTTAAAAAAATCTTAAATGAAAATATTATTTAAGGATATGTATTCCAGTGCATATTTTAAAACTGTATTTTTTTATTTTTATTACATATAAATGGTATTATACACAGTGAGTATGAAATTAAACTACATTTGATGGTTTCTTGGGTACTTTAAGTTACATTGTAATTTAACTTTAATAGTAAATGATTTAACTGTAGAAATTGTTTGAAAATGTTTACCTTTTCGAGATCTTGCGCAATACAGCATACCGGGACACGGAGGTTCTTTGCAGCGAAACTTCCGGTGCACGCAGATTTCGTTTTCGTTACAATGTACGTATGCACAGAGATTTCCTGTATTATAACACACAGCAAGTTATTTTCGGAATATATTCCAAAACTGTATTTAAGAGTGGTTACATACAACGAAATATGAAACTTCCTAAATTAACTAGCTTGTGAAGTCCCTGGATCGTAAATTAATTAACACATTAATTCCAATGGCGAAGTCAAGCAGTTAATTCGTTACTTTAATTAAAAATAGTTATGTAAAATGTACAATAAAATTCTAAAAAACGTATGATTAGTTCTTAAAAAATTACAAAACAAGGGTTCGAAGATTAGTTATTTAATTAATTTCAATGTTATTTACAATATTCTTCTTTCCCTCATTTATTGAAATTATTTAATTCTTCCTGAGCGAATATATTTCTTTACATTTAGTATAAAAGCTGAGTTATTTATAACATAACATAATAAGCAAGAAATAAAAATTTGAAACAGTAACCCTTACTTTCAATTTATTGTTCGTCGTAGCACGTCTAACTTTCATTATTTCAACAGTGTTGTATATAAAAAAATAATAATCAAAGGCTTATTAATCGCTTTTCAGTCAACAACCCGCAATATTGAAAGGCCGATTAATCTGCTTCCGGTAAATAAAGTGTTAACAAAAATTATATTCTACGAATTAAAAAAGGTACTTACCTTTTTCTTTGTTGTCTTCAAGTCGGACTTTGGTAATCAACAACAATAGGAGAAAAAATATAAAACTCTTTATGTTAACGCACTTCCGTTCCATCGTGACAAGAACATGATGACAGACGATCCTCGACTACGACTGCACCTGAGCCAAAGATGTTGACATAGTTGGTACAAACCATGTTCTTATATATACCACTGTGTAACTAGAGCTGGTGCAATACAATCAACCAGTAGGACATATTTGATTTTTCTAGCATGTAGAAGTGACATATAGCGTTTTCTTAACCCTTCCTGCTCGGCTGTCCCCTCTGAGGGGACATAAAAAAGAATGCAGACGATTTTTAAGGGAAATGTAATTGATTATTTTTCTTTTTCTAAATCTCCTTACAAATATAATTTAAATAGAATAATTATTCCTAATACTATAGTATCTTATTTACGATGGAATGTTGTTTACTATTTTATAACTAAGCATTTTTGAGTTAATGGTAAGTAATCTGAAAAAAATTTCCAAAATTTGTGTTTAATTACTCTCATAAAATTGCAGTATATCGTTCTGATATCGTTAACTTTCCCTATTATAATGACAAATTCACCTTTTTAAAGATACAGGTTTTTTATTATAAATCACACAAATTTCACAATGCATGCAAACTTCAGTTGTTCCTTATGTTGAAATTTCACGTCTTTAACGTTACTATTTTAATTTTATTGATGTTCTAAACATTTTTCGTTTATTCGATTACATTATTCAATTCTTTATATTAGATGCTTTTAATGTTGGATATTCTTAATCATTATTCCGAATTTAAATATTTTTTCGTCTCTGCTACCAATTTCGATAATGAAATTGTTGGAATTTTAATTAAAAATGAGAATAAAATGAATTTACATTGGAATATGGTGGATAATAATAAAATAGAGATTATATTGTGATATGAATGAATTTTTGCATTTTTATCAAATATTAGCAATGAAAAAAAGTATTCCACATTTAACAGTTTTACCTGCATTACCATATTAATATTAACAGGTTAAATTAAAGAAAAAACATTAACAATACTATAACAATATTAGTTAACTGGTTTAAATATCTATTGTACTTGTTTAAAAATAGATATTAATGCTTCAGACATTGTTAAAATATCTCAAATAACGTAAAACAATTCGGTCATAAGTATGAAGGAACATGCAAAATTTTACATAATGTAGTTCAAAAGATAGAGGAGAATGTGCACTTAACAACGCATGTTGTCGCAACGCGATATCTTAATTGGTTCCAGAGATATGGGGCTTCAGAGTTTGTGTAGCGCCCGATGCGCCGAGAAGATTATGAATGGCGGTACTGACCTACATTTTTTCCAGGAAGTGCGTACGCGCTACTATTAATAGTAAAAGGGTTAAACGTAAACACTGACCACGTGGCTGGTCCCCCAGACATCCATTGACGGGGTGCGAGCGAGGCGGCAGCGGGGTATAAATTACCAAAAATTACGTTTGTCTTCCAACGACGATATCTCAGGAACGAATAAAGATATTTCCATAAAACAAACACCATATTAAAAAGAAATATTTCTACTTTCATACGAATATAATTTTATGCAAATATTCCAAGTAATACTTTGTTAACAGCCATATAAACTTTTAGTCATTTTAATACATATTCCTTATGCACTTTTACATACATTACAACTTGCAATTGTTTTCAATGATAGAATATTATTAATTTATTGACTTTTACAATAACTGTTAACATCAATTTATTAATTTATAAGATATTTGCGGTTTGTTTAGGCTTTTATAGTTGGAAATCATTCGTAAACGTTGGTACTTGAACTACCGAACGGGTCAAAATGACATTCCAGATTGCTTATTTTATATTACAAAATTTATCTTTAGTCTTTAGCTTATTTTTATTAAGATAAAAAATCATTCTATATGGTAATGCATGTTTCACCTCTTATTTATTTCGTTTTCCATTTTATTCTCAATTTAAAAGAAAGTGGAGATTGATCGTCGGTACTTTTAGTGTTAAATATCATCAAGGTACAGTTACGATACTTTCCTACAATTTTCGACTAATTGTAAGTGTAGCTCATGTATTATGTTTGCAGTTTCCAGTTCTAACTAATTAGCAACGTACAATATCGTAATATAATCACCTATAAATTTTAGCAATATAAAATGTTGTAGAATGTATAATACATAAGAACGTTTTGTACAATGCAAAAATCAAAGTTTCAATTTATTCGTATTTTGTACATAGATATATAATTTCTCTATACAAATGTAAAACAACTGGGTTAACATTTAGTTAGAAAAATCAACACAAATATACTATACCTACTTTAATATATTATTTAAACAAATGAATTTTCTACAAATCTGTTTAAATCATCAAATTTTACATCACCATTCTCCTATCTTTATTAGTTTCTGAAACATTCAACAAAATAGGATTGACACACCCCAGTTTGAGGGCTGTCTTCACTCTATGAGAATATATGTGAAATATTCTTACAAGAATTACATTACGGTCAAGTTTGATCAAAATTGATGATCGACACTTGAATATGATCTGTTGTAAGGAAAATAGAATATACACATATAGTTTATGCAACATTCAGAATTTCTTCATTCTTCTTTCCGTCTCTAATTTATCTTTTCTTTATTTTAAACAAACTATCTTGAACAAGGTCTATGAAATCAAATAATAATTAATGCTACTAATACTACTGATTAGTTTGATTACACTGTCCAACAGATTTTGATCTTATTTTTAAACTTGTAACATTCAAATAAATTTTTGTATGCTAAATACGAATCTGTAAATCATATTATTTTTAACAAAATTTAATTATGAAAAAAAAAAGGAAATTTTCAACTTTGAAAAACTCTATATTTTCTATGTAAGGAGTGTTCTTTTGGTGTAATTAGTTTTTTTTTCTGAACCGTTGAAGAAAATTGAAAAATAGCTTCTAAAATTGATGTTTTTTTTAATTGATCGTTATATAAATGTTTATTTAAATGTTTATGATGCGTTAATAAAGTTCATATTTACAATTACTGTTTGGGTTGTGTTTTTCTCAAAAACCGAAAAATAGTATTCAGAATTGTATTCAACGTATAAAATGGTATAAGAAATATAGTTTGAGTATTATTACAAGTCCTGTTCACTGTTGAACAGTGTTATCAAACGAATGTTAATTTTCGTTTAGGATTGAACTCTATCCTAATTATGTACATTTTAAACTCGAACAAAATGATTTAAAAACCAAAATCACGACGTAATATACGGACTAGATATCATTTTCATAAAATTGAACATCTATAGTAACTTAATTTCATAGAAGGAATTCACGAAATTTACAATACTAAAAATTGATTTTTAATCAAAATTAAAACCATCTATGATATCGATGTATCAATAAATATCAAACTTTTATTCAATCAATCCATCATTCTTGAAATTGCGTACAACTTTCACTAACGTATTCTTATAAATTCATTGTCTCAAACTTCGGAGACCTACTTAATTTCATTTCACAGTTCATACAACCTTTTATACAGCGTCGCAAAGCAATTTTTACAACTCGTAAAGCAAAACGGTTCGCGCTGTAAAGCGTGAACGACAAGGCGGCATCAACGATACGTCATTGCGAATTACGCGATGCTTTTCACTCGTAATTGCAAAAGTCCAGCAAGAGCACTCGTAAAGCCAGCGTTATAATCCAACGTGACTTCGGTGTATACGTAATCCTCCCTGTGGTCGTGGAATTTATCCGCTTCGTCGGGTCCAGAGACCAAGGCACCGTAAAGGATTTGAGGATTCGGGGCGTCCTTGTCAAACTCGGACCATCCGCAAACAGCTGGCTTATCGGGGCAAGACGAAGCTGCGTGATGAGGCTGTTTCGGTGGATTTCGACCCCATCCAACCACATAACTCCTTCCTTTTTAAACAAACGATTATTTTTTTATAATGTGATGCAGAGTTGAATTAACCCCTTGCCATATAATTTTTTACGCACGCGCTTCAGACAAAGCTGCAAAGCTTCAAAATTCGAATGTTATATATAATTTACGTTTGAGCAATTTCTATGCCCACTATTGTACATTTCTAATATCACTTACCTCCGCCTCCGAGCATATAATAAATTTGTTGTTCGGCAAATTTGCGATATTCTTGAGAATCCCCAATATTAGGGGAATCTGCTGCTTCCAGACAAACGAACGCAATATTCGCTGCGTGGCACAGGGTGCCGAATTTGTCGATGTACAGCAACCCTTTCGACGTTCGTTTTTGCTCGTGCACCGAGAAATCGCAAAAAGCACGTGCCGCCTTCAGATACTCCGCTTTGCCCGTAAGCTGTGCCAATAAAACCTGGAAAACCCAACAGATATTTCGATTTTTATTCACATCGAATTGATGTATTTTGATTGCAATGTGTTTATTGGCTAAAATAGGTGCGCTATTGATTTTTAATGTTTATAGTATAGGCAAACTTTATAGTTTGAGGGGTTTTAGGGGACCATATAACTGACAGCACGTTGTCAGGGACAGTGATGTGGAGTTTATGATGCGGACGATATATTTCACATATAAACAGATTAGAAGCCGAAAAAGGGAAATAATGGAAACTATATGGGGAATTGATTAATGATATTATTCAAGTAAAACTTCTTTTGTAGACAAATTTTAGAGTTTAAGGAATTTTAAGTATCCACATGACCAAGCAAGTAATTAGAAACAATGATGTGAACGTGACTTTCGGGTAATTGTTAAGGGAAATTTAATTAACATCAAACTGCCTAAGACGCAGCATTTTTAATTTCGACCCCAAAAGTTTCTCAATAGTGAAATTTTATCCAAGGGCGTGTATTTTGACGAATATCTAATTAGTGGAGGTGACAAACGGTTACCCTTTTGAAAAATATTAAAACCGACGCGCGTTGACAGTAGATTAGAATAAGAACAACTTATAATAACAAGAACTCTGTACAGACTGTGTAATTATTTTGTTACATAAAAACTGTGGTCTCCGAAACCCTCAGAACACCCCTGACATTTAGCAACCCGTCATCCTACAATAGTAGGTTCTTCAAATTAATTTGGAATAATATTTCTGTACTTGAAAGCCAGGCTAATCAACTCCATCTTCCCTGTAATTAAGTTAATACTTCTCCTTTTTATTTTATGAGTTATAAGGACCTACAAAGTCTTTTAAAAAATAACCGAACCTTTTTGTTCAATTTTTTTATTTAATATAAAGCTTATTGGCTTTTTAGCGCTCCTTCAAAGAACTCTCCTCCTTTATTCATACACTTGTTCCAGCGGTATTAACCCTTTGCACTCGAGAGGCGCCTCTGGGGCGACATACGTGATTAATTAGAATATATTTAAATTAAGAGTTGTTTATATTAGAACGTCGCAAATTAATGAAAGAAATAGAAGTAAATAGATCATATACATTTGTAACTCTTTTCTTTTAGAATAGGACTTTTGAATTTTGAAAGCTTTACTGGAAAACATATTGATTTCAATTTTGGAAACATGAAGAAATCGCAGGGAGGCCGAGGGAGGACAATCATTTGATTTTTGACACAAAACTGGCGAATTAACAGCGTTGCAAAAATCGCCGCGAACACTGAAACACCTTACACTCAAATAGCAATAACTCGGCAACTAAACGGACATAAAGAATGTGTGAAATGCTTATTACACGAGAGGTTGACAATTAAAGTGCCGTGAAACGCTCGTCACTACAATGATTCATTACCGCGTAATTACAAAAGTTCGGTTATTTTTAACAGACTTCGTATTGATTTTGCACTTTGAATAAAAAGAATTTAATCGTACCGCTAAACTGTTTCAGCTACACGCTGTTCTGAAAGTTAACTAAAATAAACTTATTGTTAGATCAGTCTGGCTCTCCGGAGTAAAATTAAAACAGTAATCAGAGTTCTTTTTTCGACTTTCAAGTTTAGCAATATGGAGTTTCAATTCTGTACTACTATTTACGTCTTCCAAAACGATCAATTTCAAGTTCACACAGTTCAAATTATTTTAACGTAATCCTTTCGGTACATTACCTGCACACCAGCACCCTTTTTGTTATAAAAGAATTCGTTTGGTCTTTCCCCGAGATGGAAATGTTCATAATGATGTTCGGCATCTTCGATGTATGTCGTTTCGTTGGTCGCCTTGAAGAGCCACGCGGCTGCCCAGGCTAATTCGTCGCCGTAATCTGTGCTCTCGTAATACTGGGCGGCCCCGCGAATAGCTTCGTGATACAATCCACGAAATTTATTAGCGAATTTATATAATTCTTTCGCGTGCTTCAAGCATTTGGCACTGTATTCGGGATCATGGTTGCGGAAAACGATGCTGGAGGCCGCGAGGGCAGCCGCCGTTTCGCCTGCCAAGTCAGAACCTACGAAAAAAAACAAAAACAAAGTGGTAGTGATATAAATGAAACCTTTCATGATTATTATAACATATACGAAGGATTTTACAAAGTTCTCTTCTATTCTAAGTAATTGGAATTCGACATTTTTGTGTTAATCCTTTGAGGACAGAGGACTTTTAATCTTGGTTGTAGTCTACGCACAGAATATTATTTATTTCATAAGTAATACTTTCCTTGGTCTCTGTTGTTCACACATAATTATCCTTTGTGTCAGAAACATAAAATAACATTTGTAGAATATATGCACGAATTTATAAGTTACTGATTCAATTACCAATCGTCCACAAAGGGTTAAAAGTAAAAAATAGTCATGTTTAATCGAATTATTAAGCATATTAATTCTGAACTATTGAGCTGGGGCTTGGCAACATTACATTATGTAATTTCCAGGAGAGAGATATATTTTCTGTACAAGTAAAATTTTATTTACGAGGAAAATAAATACACGATTAGCTATTTGGTATCTTTGCGTAAGAAAACATTTTTTAAATTAATTAATTATTAAAGTAAAATTAAAATTATCAAAATATAAAGCTAACAGTAAGGTTTAATGCTTACATTTTTCAAGTTCATCCTATTTGTATCTATAAGTCTTTATTATTATTATTAACTTCTATAAAATTCTTACTTTATTCATTTTTGACTTAGATTATTTTTGAATAGTGAAAGTTTGAAATTAGGTGGTCGTACCAGGATGTTCAGGATCAATTTTGTAAGCAGGTCTGGTAGTATTTAGTTCTTCGGGTCTCCCCCAGAATGTGTGATCCAGTGAGAAATCACCAACTTGTCCATAGAATACGTATTCGCTTACATGACACTTGATGAAGTAATCAGTGGCCCATTTGATGGCTTTACGAAGTTCATCAAGCTGGCCAGCTGCGTTGTAAGCTTCTGGCCAGCTAACCGCACCCCACGCTAAAAGGGTTGTCGTCGAAGCCATTGTAAAGCCAAACTTCACGAAATCACCGGCTAAAAATATTTGCAATATTAACTTCATTATTTTTTTAAACATTGATTTTATTTTTTATCAAATGCAACCAAAGGTTGTTCTAGTGAAACTTGATTGTGACAATCTATTTTAATTTATGAAGTTAAACAATTCAATTTACTTGTTTTATATTTATATTTTCGACTTTTTCGTTCTCAAGCTTTTATTTTTCAGTTTTCAAGTATCAGTTTTGCAGTATCTTTTATAACAAAATACATGGAGAATTTAATTGTAAATTATATTTGTAAATAACTACATAAACAAATAATCAAAAGCTATTGTAAATATTAAATTAGCTTCTATCATATGAAAGAAAACTTGCGTTAAAACATTCAATAACTTTCTTGAAAAAATGATAGGAGATTAATAAAAATGTAACACGCAGAACAAATTCCATGGAAATGTTCACTGATGAAACACTTGTCAGTTGCATCACACGAATAACAATTGTATTACTCGAGTAACCATACCATTTGATGGCTTTTCCATCGTTGTTTCATCGATCAAGCGGTTTAATTCTTAAACAATGTTTCAATTACCATCATAATAGCCCCCAGTGAGATCCTCCCCGTTCAAACCACGATCGTTCAATGCTGAATCTCCTCTCCACGGGATTCGATTGTCTTCTGGCAGTTTTCCCGACCGTTGTGCTTCGTAAAACAAAAGCGAAAGCTCCAGGACTTCGGCATAATTGTTCTCGTCCTCGATGGGTTTCACGTAGAACGTTGGATTCGCGTTTACCGTGTCGGTTAGAGCTATCGATGCTATCATCACGCTCTATAACAGAAATCGTTTGCCTTATAAGTATCGTGTCACATTCGTGTATGTTTATACAAACAAGCCACCACGAATACTACTAGCTTATAATTTTTCATTTTATCAGTTTTAAAATAGTCATGTAATCTGATTAATACACAAATAATGTAATAATAAAATTACTTTATTTTATGTTATTTTTAATGGAGGGATTTCAAATTGAGCGCTGATAGCAAGTAATCAACCAGTTCTGAACATAACTATGAACTCATTAGTCGAGCTTTTGTTATCCAAGTTATGGATGAACGAAGTTCTAATTCCACTCGTGTACGAATACGTATTATTATAATAATGTACGTATAAGAGTAGTATAATATAGTAGTATAATATATTGTTACAATAATATATGTATAATAGTAGTATATAATAATAATTAATAAAATGATATGTGAATAAGAAAATTCCAAGCTTTTAAGCGATGTCAGACGTATCTCAAAGATAAAAGGGAAAGGGGTAAGATAGATTACTGATTAATCTCCACTTATCAAAAAGTTGTGAAATTAAGAAAAAATAGTTAAGTTCTGACTGCGAAAACGATTTCGATTTATTTAAAGTATGTTTATAACTTTTCCTTATTACCTAAATTTACAATTTTACAAAACAAACAATATTCATTCAGTACAGTTTTACAATCAAACTCCGATACTTTGTGTTGATATTAGTTATACTACAAACATATCTTTGACAGGTACAAAGTTTGTCATCAATGCTTTCTTATTTTCTTTCCCTGAAATATTTATTGAAAGAAGATGTTTAGACAATTGGCATTTCATACGTTTCAACTGGATGTCGATAGTTTCGGGGATACAGTTTGTCCCATTTGTATGGAACATCGTGTATTCTGTGCGCCGTGGAAAAGAGAAAGACCTTTTCACCGAGTTCGACGGAAGGACGTTTTATTTCCAATGTTACAGCGATATATGACGAAACATGACTACGATAAATCCGCAAGGCACGCACGTATTCCCTACGTGACGGACTTTGGTAAATACCATCTAGGACGCAACGGGTAAACTTTCCTTACGATCTTAGTTACATCCATAGAGAAGCATTCGATATAAGGCCACTCCTCATTACGTGTCAGTTGCATAGATCGAAGGAGAAAAAACTGTTCTGTCAAGAAAAATATACGATTCGCCCGAGGCTCTCAGTGTCTTCTTATTGTTTTGCTAATGAATCATTGATCTCTACTCAAGGAGTTGATCAATTAGTGACTTAATTTTGAGCTAAAATTAAATAGAGCAGAGTGAATGGTATTGTCTAATAAACTTTGATGGCTAATCTTATTTCTTTTAGATTGTAGATAAATGCAGATTTCAAATTTCTTCAAAATTAATTTGTACTAATTGTTTTGCTCCAGCTGGAAGTATTTCTAATAGAAATTAAGAAAAGAGATAGTCATTTGTAAGAACTTGAAAATTTCGAAGTATTACATTTTTGGAATTTTAAGAACTTCTGAGTAATATTTTTGGAAACTCAGAAACATAAAAATTAGTTTATATAATTATTTAGAGAAAATAAGAAATAAATAAAACTTGTAATGCATTATACAGAGTTATATATTTAACAATAACATTTAACACAGAGAATTGATCCTTTTAGCTTCTGAAAACGAAACTCGAGTCGTTTGATCTAATTTTAAAAAAGTTATTTGGTTTTGAAGGATGGTTGCCACTGTAAGTTTTACAAGCGATAAAATTGAAGGGACGAACGTACAGTAACAGCGAGTGACATTCAGTTTGGCCCATAACCCTAACTTAGTGGTTCTTAACTTTTCGAATTCATGGACCACTTTTTATTATACGAAAAATTGATGGGATCTTTTAATAAAAATTATATAGGTATTGCAGCTAACACTTATAACAGTAAAAAAAGAAAGCAATAATTTAAAGAATATGAAAACTTCTTGAAAGCAATCTTAACTGTTTTGAGGTAACATATTCATTGCTATTAACACGTATCATAACACATAAATTATAGTTTAATGGAGTAAATATTATGCCTTACATTCTTATTACAATTTAGAAATGTTATTAACACCAAAGATACCTCACCATTTCTCTACGTGAACGTAGGAAAGTCGGGCTATAGAGGGTCAACCCTTTAACCACGAGAGTACATAATGAAAAATGTGAGAAAGAAAGTTTCGAATTTATGACAGAAACCTGGTAAGCTATCTCAGAGTTCAACGAGTCCATAGAGGGTTAACGACTTCTTTGACTATTCCTGGCGGAATGATATCATAAAAATGACAAAGATGAACGTCAATAATAAGGCGTCATTGCATCAACATCGAATAAAATTCCACGTTCGTTGGGATATGAGTAGAATTGTACGTGAAATGAGTTTGGAACCGCGTTTGGAGCCTCTTTCGTGGTGTGTATGTCGTTTCCAGGAAATCCTCAAGGTTCGTCGACCACGTAATATCTGTATGACAAACGCCAATACCCTCTGCAAACACGGAGCTTATTGTAAACTCCTGTCCCTGCGTTTTTACCACGGCGACGATGAAATCTGTCCACACGTTTGCAATCTTTCGCGGATATCGTCGCTGCCATAACGTATTTAATACTACTCGATTTTTCGGTACAACTGCTTGCATATTTTCACAATTTTTGTATAATGAATAGTGACACAATGAAGCAGTAAATCTAATTGAGATTTGTCTAACCACTTTATCGGAAACACGATTTGATGAGATAAAAGTACCGAATAATAGTATTCAGAGTATCTCCTGTATCTAAATATCTATAATTCAAAGTTCTATTATTTAAACAGACTATCTTCTGTTAGATGCAATTTTTGTATAATATAGGAGCAAAACATATCAGTTCTATAAATATACAATTATCGCTCAGCCACCCCCATTTCCGATTCTTACATTATTTCTGGGACACCCTGTATAAATGGATCGTCAATAATCGAGATTTCTGTTTAAATAAATGTAATTTAACATAATTTTAATACCCAGAAGGTGATTATTCAAATCTTTTAAAAGCTATACATAGCACATTAATACTAACTATCAATATCTGATCTACATTGTCTTTAAAATAAAAAATAAAGTATATAATAAAATTAAATTTGCCACGCTGCAGCTACTAAAAATTCAATTTGATAGTAATTTTATTTTCGACCAATTTCATATTCTACTTGTACAGTATTTTGTTATTTCTATTATTTATCATTCAAAACACCTAATGAGAATATTTTCAACCAAATAAGTCAAGGAATTCCTAATATACATATAGACAGTGATTCTGAATGAAAATTCAAGTGTCAGCCATATGTGGGTGACAGGGCAGTAAAAGTGTTAATAAGGATAGGCTCACTATTAAGGATAAGTATCCTATCAATTCGAATGATGAGTTGACTCGTTAATTAAAAGATTGAATTACTTTTTCCCTTTTTCCGTAACGTTTGAAGCAGATGGTCCTTTTACGCAAGGACCTGTTCGATGCATTGCAGTCCCGGTTCGAAGGACGATCCTAACAGACAATAAGAATGCAGACTCGCGTGATTGTAATACACGTCTGCTTGTAAGATATACGAACCGGAAGTCGTTGTCCCGGCTACTGTTTCCGGCCACACGGAATAGCGTACGTCAATGTCGAGGATTGACAATGATCGAATGAAAGGAGATCTAATTTCTCGTTAGAATCATTAGTATTGCGTGAAAAGAATATCAACCACAAAATTCAATTTCGATTCTGACACAAAACGCTTATACAGGGCGTACATATTTAACATATTACACATAGCCACATGTATATATGTACAATACATATTTAAAGTTTTGCTCTTAATTTTGCTTTTTTACTTCGGTTATAAGAAATAAACACTTACCGCGATGAAGACAACGAACACGTTCAGCTCCATCTTCGATCCTTTTCCCACAAACGTCTACGTGGGATTACGAGAAATTGTTAATCACCTTTTCGTCAGAATCAACGTGGAAAATGCCCCGAGATGCATATTGACTGTCCGGAGTATCCTTTTATCATCGATGGAATTTTTTTATTTATCATCAAGTCTCTTTTTCAACGCATATGCCGCGTTTTCTTCTTCGGTGTAAATATAAAAAAGATCTTAGTTGATTACTTCTTCTCCTGTTGCTGAATATTCTGAGAATTGCCTCAATTTTTGGCGATCCTCTGGTTCTGTAACATAGAAAACAAGAAATTATTATTTTACAAATGTTTCATGTTTCCGTATTTATATTTTTTTAATTCAACAGATTTTTTAAAAGCTTTTAAAGTTTCATTAAAATACAAATTTTTGGATTGGAAAACGTCTTTGATCAATTCTTGACACAATTATCCTTTATAATTTTATGGAGAATTGATATTATTGATTTAGTTCTGTTCCTTACTGTAAATGTGAATTTCTAAACTTAGTTTAACACCATAGACATTTTAAAATTTTATAAAGAATAATATACTTCAATTTCTGATAGATATTAATAAAAGTCTTATCATTTCAGAAGCTGAAGATTATTCTTCATACATTAATTACAAACGAGAAATAATAAAATCTATCTCTGGTTACAATAAAGACGTCTTGCATCATTTATTCTTTTACAATATCATTTCAAACGATTTATTCATTCCTCGTTTAAATACTTTATCTTCTATTGACTTCAATTATCAACACGATCGTTTAAATATTCACTAACTACGTTAAATTCACGTTCATTACTTTGTCAAGACGTAATTTAAGGAAACGATCTAACCATGTTTTAAAATTACAGGAAACAATGGAACATGTACAGGAAAGAAGGTGTACTTTATGAAAATGAAACAATTTTATACGATCACGTTTTTTCCTCATTTACGTAAGAAACAATGAAACAAGGATGTTATTTAACGAATTACGATGACAATTATCGTTCGGAGATAAATATTTAAGATTCGTTCGAACGAAGGCAAACTCGAATACGGTTATCGATAAATCTTAACCTGGACAACTTGGAACAACGATTTCAGCATGGAAATGTATTCATTTTGCAGCTGAAACGTTATCGACGAGCAAAACTTGCAAACCGAGTTTACAAGATTATTTCCGCTTCGCGATTACATTTTAGATTGTTTTTGTCGTATAATTTTATTGTATCTCGTCGATGTCCAACTGAAACTTTTAATTGGACCATTTGGAGAGCGATCAATGACAATTTTCTTACCTTCACCATTTTAAAAATTCTTATTTTGTTTACACGTATGAAAAAATCAAATATCCGTTCATTAGATTCATTAAAAATAATACTTTCCTAACATAAGTTATCCGGATTTTTTCAATACACTCGATGGTATTACAAATAAGAGTCAACAAATTATTTTTATTTAGAAAAAGACCCTCAATTCCGTAAACTGATTCCACAAAGATATTGGCGTTAATTTGGTGACAGAAAGAGAAGTCGAAAGCTTAAATTGTTCTCTGTTCGCGTTATTTACATTCCATCAAATTTCCCGGTAAAACGATTGTGGAGGTATCCAGGAAATTGGTCGTGCAGGAAGTTTGGAAAGCGGACGTTTACCATCTATGCTAAATATTTTGTCTTCACAGACGTCGTACAATCGTTAAATAGTACTGGTAAAAATCGTTAGACATCCGAAAAGTTCGAGCTCGAAGTTCATTATCGTTGCAGAACTGTACGGTTCCTGGTTATCGAATAACAACCACTTGCAACAATTTTAGTTTTTCAATAAAGTTAGTTTGGTGTCAGAACTAGATATTTTGAAACTTTGCAGACCAGTAGAGGGCATCAAATACGTTATGGCGGAAGTTTATAATTAGGGATGAAACATCCCTTATGTAGAGCACTTCTATGTTTCAAAATATTTAATAATTTGTTAATTTACGAACTGTCAGTAGCAGATCATTTATAAAATTATCCAATTTACCCTCTGAAAACTTTAAAAATCTCGAGAAGATGTTAAACAAAATAAGTTCTTTTAATTATACAAATTTTGGGTAAAATTAACACAGCAAAGGTTGGGATGTTTTATTTTATTTCCATTTGCTTCGTGTAATATAGTGTTATATACTTAAGATAATTAAGTAAAAGTTTGACTTCATAGATATACAAATTATTGTGATAATATTTGTTTTAAAAACTTTTTTGAAATTAGGTAAGTAATTTGTACAAATCATTATATAGGTAATGCTAAAACAAAGTGCTAATTTTGAGAACAGAAAATTATTGGTTTTATAAAAATAATCTTAGGATCTAAAACGCAATATTTATTTAATCGAATAATTTACAGGTTTGGAAAATTGAAAATTAACATTTTCTGGTTTCAAGTCAAAGCTATCACGATAAAAATAATATGTAAATTATACGAATATGAACATAAAAATTCGTCAACACTCGAAGTATAAGTGTTGAATGTATATATACCTTTAAATAGAAAATAAAGTAGAAAAATAAATATATAAATAATAGAAAATAAGTTAGCATAAAT
The DNA here is from genome assembly GCA_022405125.1 of Anthidium xuezhongi. Taxonomy (NCBI): domain Eukaryota; kingdom Metazoa; phylum Arthropoda; class Insecta; order Hymenoptera; family Megachilidae; genus Anthidium; species Anthidium xuezhongi. The sequence continues at coordinate 1,535,661 of CM039645.1, read as the reverse complement.
AATTTTCTTTATTTGTACAAAATTTGACTTACATTTCAACGACAGTATTTTAATAAATTTTATAACTTGGAAGAAATTACATGAAATCTAATATTAACGTTTATTTAATTATAATTATTGTGAGGTTGTTTCGATGATTATATTCAAAACTGAATGTTTTCTGTTTATTTTAGAAATATCTATTGGAAACATTTCAGAGTCGTGTTATTGTTGATCAAACAGCAGCATATTCTATTATTTATTTGTTTAATTCTAATTAAGAACTACTGACGTTTAATGTACACTTTCTTTCGAATAGAAAATGAAGTAGTAAACAAAATAAGTAAAGAATGAAAGATACACTATGAAACAGAACGATTCTTTATTTTAATAAAAATTAGCTCACATTTTGGCAAAGGTGAAAGGTCTTTGGTAAAGGTCTATAACATAATAATCATAATTTGTTTATGTGGAAAATTTTCAATTTTGTTTTTTTAATTAGACTATATACTTTTTTTATATTGAAACCAATTTTTCGAAACGTTTTAAGAGAAAGTATTGAATTTAAAATCTCTGTAAATCATCTATTCGCAAAAATTCCAAATTGTTGCTATTATTTTATGGTCCTTAGACTTAAAAGACCATGGCAAGTTACATGAATCACCCTGTAGAAATGTTGAGTTAAAAAACTCAGTGTTGCGTCGTTATTTAAAATTGAACACTGAAAAATCTAGTTAAAACTTTCTGTACAATTGAAATTCTAACTGCTATCATCTGTTGGGAATCAAAATCGAGAGGTAAAACATGGTAGACCGGAAATGGTGGAATAGCAGGAAACGAAATTCTCGAGAAATTGACAAGTATTTACCGAGGTACATCGAGCGAGTGCATCAGTTCGATACGAGTTAATGATCGGTTGAGTACTGTTGTACCGCAATTACGGATTCCATCCGTCAGGAAAGTGGTAATTTTCTTACTGGACATGCTCTCGTGACTTCCACTAATTACAAGTCTCTCCATTGTTACCGAAATTTCGATTTCCATCGTTCATCGACGCATACGGTTGCTGCGGTCATTAGCGCTCTTGGAATGTTTCATGCAATTATTTTTTTTGCTCTGTAAACTTGTACATTCCGTTCGCAATTTTGATGGAGAACGGGTTCTAAGGAGATTGAGACAGGTACTGTACAGAGATATTTCACTCTCTACCGTCGAGATGGAATCTTGGAAACTTAGCCGGTTTTACTTTTCTCGTTCTTTAACCCTGTTTATAATTAAGAATTTGCATTTCGAACACTTGTATCATAGTACTATCGAAAGGTGGTCGAACAGAATAAGAAAGAATAAGAATTAACGGAGTCTTTGAGAGTTTGTACGTCTTCTTCCAGTTATTGTACACAATTTTGGCTACGATTTAACGAATAATTCAAGAAACTTTTGTGCATCATTTCGTTAATGAAGTTAAAATTTAGAATTAAACTTAAATTTCCTACGAAGAATTTCAATAGAAAATAATTTTAATTGTTTGTTAATAATTCTAGGGAAAATTTCTTACAAAAATGTTTTATAATTTTTTATTTACAATTTTGAAAATGTAGCGCCACTTTTTCCATAAAATTGCAATTCAATTTTTATACAACTTAAAAATTGACGACTCAATGGCTGTTTTACTGGCACCTTTACAGAAAAATCGTGTTCACTGAAACAGTGGACTCGTTTAGTCGAAAAAATTCGTCGGTATCGAGCTTGTCATTTATTATGTAGCTGTCGATTTCGTGTGACTCATCGAAATCATGCATACTGCATGTAAATGCGCTCGAAGGATCCTTCGATGCTCATCAGGTCAACACTTTCAATGCAGACAGGGACTATAGTGTTTAACATTGACTCATCTAATACGGCTTCAATTAAGAATATTAAATGCCAAGGAACGATATAATGTCTCGTCGATTAAACGAATTGCATATGATAGAATCATTGACAGGAGAATAATACTGCACATGTGCAATTCAAGTCAGAAGTTATTAGAATACTTCTTAAAATCTTAAAAATTTTTAAAAACGATTAGAGTTATTGAAATATTTAATGCAAGATATTTTTTTAGTTTTGCACGTTTAATTGTGTGCAAACTAGTGTGTATTTTTAGTTTCACTTCTATTAGTTTTGTTATTCTAGCAATTAATTTTCTTCTTTTTATAAATTTTATATTAATATTATGTTTATATAATTTAAATACTGAGGGCTATCATAAATTGGAAAAATAATAATTAAATTTCGGTTTTAAGCATGTTTTTATTGCTTGAAACGTTTGAACGATTAAATATGTTATTTTTCTGAACTCAACTAATAATGAACATATTACACTTAATTGGTCCTTAACCCTTCAACTTTTCTGACCCTAAACCGCTACACTGTACTGACACACAGCATAAACGTAAATACTGAGATATAATAAAGTAAAAGTTTTATTTAGATAATGAAATGAAATCAAATTTTTTTCAGAAGTAGTTTCATTTTTGAGAAAATCAGCTGCGAATATTGGCATGATATTGGTATACTTCAGTCATTATTTAAACATATTTAAATAACAACGTACTTCTATCATTTTATCCAGGGAAGTTCATACAATAATTATTTTAAAAACGAGCGATCAACTATTATTGTTTATTAAATATGGCACAGTTTTGAAGTCAAAAATTTAATTACATAAATAATAATCTACACGAAATGCCATCTGAATATGGGTAGTCCAAATATGTGTAAATTAAAAGTGTCCATTGATTTAAAAAAAAACATGGCATATTTTTAATTATACTGTGTACTTTTTTTATACAGATATTCTTTAATTAAACATTCTTAACTGTACACTTACGATTATTTACTACTATTTTACTAGAAATATGGGCAAGGTTTGTCGTGTTTAAAGTATACAGTGCCTTCAAGTATGCCACGATGTAGGTGTTAATAAACTTTCAGGTAAAATGGTAAGTTTATATTTCTCTATTGATTATTGTTATTTTTCAATATTACAACTTTTGTTAGGTAGATAATTAACTCTTCGTATTTTGCTTTGAGACCAATTCTACCATAAAATGATTTTGCATACACCCGAAGGAGATTTACTTAACTTGAAAATTGTTATCTTTTGAATCTTAATAAGTAAAGAATTTTGCACTGCAGAAGCATAAAGATCTAGAATTTAATTCTCAGCCAAATGTAAAAATAGTCTATTATAGATATTTTCTTTTTCTCTTATTCAAAATAACAAATAATGAGCATTTTTTTCAAATTCACCGTACCTTTCTTTTCCAGCAGTCAGTGTACAACAGCAACGATTCACTTGTAACAGTTTCTAATAGAATCTTCATTTGTAACGATGCACGTTATTTATGTATCTTCAATCTTTTCGCTGCAAAGTGCGCATATATTCATCCCATAAAAGTAGCAGATAGCCATACGAAAAGTAGATATAACGGCCAGGTATAACACTAATTGGTGTAAGCCTAATCAACATAAAGTTCCAGAAGAATAACAATATTTTAAAAAACAGGAAGCGTTAACTGTTTTCAATTTATTCACTTTTAATTCTCGCATATTGGCTATTGTGTGGCCATCTGGGACTGGTGCTTTAAATTTTGTACAAACAAATAATTGATTAACCCTTTCATAAGCGATGGGAATTATTTTTACAACTGAAGTTATTCCTATAATAAAATATTTTTGTTTTCGGATTCTGACACCTGGTATTGACAACTATAATAAATTAAAAACAAAATATGCTATTTTATTATTATTTATATTACAAATTTTGTTTTTCCTCAAAAAAGTTGTATTCACGAAAGAATCAAATTAGTAACGTAAAGTACCAAATTGAAACCTTATATTTGCAAATCAAACGATGCTTAAACGTATCCTGAATAACTTTTTTACTGCACGTTTCCACTGCAACAGCCGTCTTCTATAACACGCAAGACTTTCAGCTGAAATTTTCCATAAATAAAGGTTCGAACGAACGATGGGAATAAATCAATCTTGATTCAAACACTCGGTTAGCAATAATTCACTGGATCGCACAAGGACACTGTACGTTTGGCAAGGTGAATGCACTGATAGCGGCAACAAATTTTTCAACTCGAACGATCGTCACAATAAATCACCGTTACCGTGCTGAATGGTCCGATCGATTCACCGAGTGATCAATCATGTGCCTGACTGACTGACTTACTGACCGACGATTGTGACTTGCTGACGATTCCAGCCAGCTAGAGGATGAACAGGTGGGGAGGGAAGTGGGAGGTGATACCTCAGGTGAACGAAAGTAAGTACCTGTCCAACATTTAACATTTAGGCTGTTACGTTATTTATAAAGTGTTAATATTGTAATCTTTCATCTATCAGAAGATTCAGTGTATATCAACCATCGTGTTAAAAAATATTGAGTAATACAAGATTTAGCGATTTTTATTGAAATTGTAATTTAAATTGACAGTAATTTTTCTAAATATTAATTTGAACACAAGAACAGGTTATACCAGAACGTTTTTTATAAACATTTTCCTGACATTTTCTGCAAATTGTGTTTTCTGTCTTCTGTAGACAAATGTGGCACCTTGACCCTTTTTCTAGGATTTATCGTCCGTGTCACTTTGCATTGGTCTTTCAAACCAATGAATCTTTGAAAACTGAAATAAAATTCCAATGGCACCCAGGAATAAATTCAGTAACTGTTATCATTTTTTTAATAGTATACTGAATTTATATTAATGATTATTTTAATAATACTTTTATGCACATTTATCTGGGACAGTATAACTGTATTTAAAATTAATGACACCGGTCATATAGAAAATTGAAGCTTTTTATTCGTATATTTCAAAATATGGATTGGGAACTTGTAGTACTCTCCAGCTCAATTAAATTATTCGATTATTTTGCTTACCTGTGACTCTAGATTACTCCTCACCCAACTAGATATTACAATAAATTCACTGCTTAACACGAAATAAATGAATTATTAAATTATTGTCTAATTATTGTCATAGATTGATAATTAAATTTTCATATTTTGCTTTGAAACCAATTCTACCACAAAATAATTTTTATACATCTGAAGAGATGTGTTCAATAGATTAATAATGTAAAATAATTTGATTAAAAATGATTGCATAGCAAACAATGGGCTAACAACATTTCGTTAATTTATGGGTCAAGAATGTTTCGAATTTCCTTGGAAATGGATTGTTGTTCGGTGCTGTACTCGGTTACCGGAATATTTTAATTGCAGCTTAGAACAAGTAAACGTAAACGGAAACTCGTGCAATTTAAACAACATCGCTTCGAAGTTGCTATTAGTCAGTCAGCTTTCACTGTACGCCATAATTTTATTTTTGGAATCTAGTTGAGAAACACGTGAAATTGACGCTGAAGAGTGTAATTGACGTTCACAGGGCAAAAACTAACGCGCCGAAGAAATGAATTGTTCGGAGCAGCTGCGTCGGTGATTAATTTCACTTTTTCTTTTCAATTTTCGTTTCATTCTCTGCTTGATATGTTTGAAAGCTCAAGAATTACAGAAGCTTTCGACGAAATGTTGTTCGCTTTCAGTGTTAAAATTTAAACTACTAGAATAGATTTGAAACTGCAATATGCTGAATATTAATGATTTTAATTTCGAGTGTAAATTGTTTTAATCAATATTAGACTTAATTTCTTTTCATATTGTTTTATTTATTTATTTTATAATAATCTGAAAATACTATATTTTATTGATTAGGCATAATATTGCTGCTTGGCATCGATAGTGATATAACTTAAAACATTTTTTACTTACTTTTATCATTATTTTGCTATTATTAGGTTTCTATTTTTGATCATATAAAATCAAATAACACAATAATTATATATAATCAATACCAACAATAATAATTACTAAAGTTTATATTTAGTACTTTCAAATTTCTCAAATTTCTTTCTGAGCCGTATTTTTTTTGAGTTGTACCATTATGTATTTTAATATTTAACATTACGACCATATATAAACATTATAATTTATTAATTTTAATATTGTATATTAAATGTGATATGTTTGGTATTATACTAAAAGCAATATCAATAATTCATATCGATAGATTTATAAAATTTTAGATTTCAAATTATCTGATATTAAACATAGAACATTTTGAAGTTTTCTAGAGCGAACGTGAAATTCATAGCTTAAGAGATTGTTTGAAAATTCTTATTTTTGTTTTATTTAATTGTCACGTAGTCATTTAATCTTCTACCGTAAATATACAAAATAATTTGATTGTTATTCGTAGCTGATAACAAGCCATAAATATATGTTATAATTGAAAAATTTAAATACCTGCTAAAATGAAAAAGAACTGAGTATATGTAATTTCCTATTTTTGAACTGTATTTAATTATTAATTATTATTTACAACGTTTGCATTGAAACTTTCTTGTATCATTAAATATCCAATAATAATTAACAATTTTTAATAAAGGAAAAGAATAGAATTTTTATGACATTTTAAAAGAAATCAAGTACACTTTTTTGTCAACAATCTTTTGAAAAATCAGGGTACAATAGAAATTTTATTATAAAATAAGATTATCCTCCATTCGTTTCCCACGTTCGTTTAAAACAGTTTTCTTTTAAAGACGCGTTAATCTTGGATAACGAAATTCCTGAAAGTTTTTTATTAATATCTCGAAAATAAATGAATATCTGAAATTTACATTTCAGATTAAGGATTCACGTCCTTCCCTTTAACTCCTTAGCCTATAATTTTTCCGATGGGCGCGTCAGTTAGAGTTAAATATTTATTGCCTTGATGTTAAAACGAATGAAGAGACTCGAAATATTATTTATACTTCGCATTTGATAAGCCTTGACTGCATTAACACATTGACTGCAAATTTCATACGATTAAATAATTAATAAAAGAGAAGATAAAATGAACCGTTGATATTACTAGTATTAGACTAATATTTGAAATTAATCGACAGAAGCCTTGATAATTGGAATTAAATTGTGTTATGTATTATTTGGGAGAAATAATAACATGTGAACGTAATAAAATAGTACTTTATTTATCAAGCAGAGAATAATTTGAGAAATGTACATTACCAAGATTTTAGTTCAAAACTGTTCAATGCGATCGGAGTAATCAGATTTCTCATATTATCATTCAAATAACAAATATTCAGCGTAAACTGCACTATTTCACAATCACCCGTTTAACCGTAATAATTCATATACCGATCAATCTTCAACACGATAAATAAATTCTATTAATCATCCTTCGATGTCGTTGAATCCGTGTATAAGAAAGGACAAACTAAAAGTGATGACGTTTCACGCTATACAACAAGTAAATAGATATTTTTGTAATATATTAATGCTTCGATGACCAGTGTTACATGTATATTCGTGCCTTTGGTATCCATACATTAGAATTTTGAAGTTAATCATTTTGTCGCGTATCTACACGTACATTACAAAAGCTACCAAATATAATCCCCTTAGTAGATCTTTAACCCTTTGCACTCGAAACATTGTTAGATACAATTGAGTCTAGATATCATTTTCAGTGAAGCTTCAAAAATTGAAAATAATTACAAATGCTTGTAATTAATTTGCTGTGTTCTAATATAAACAGCAGTTCACATTTTAAAATATTCTAGTTAATTGCATATGACGCTCCAGAAGCACATTCGAATGCAAAGGGTTAATATAAAAAGGAGTATAATGTTCCAAGTCACAAATTCCATAAAATACGAATCCTCTGACGGGTATTCTACTACTTGTTGCTATTTCTCTTACTATAACATATAATTGTCAGGTTTGTGGCAAAAAATGTTCAACCTAAAACGTCTGTAACTTGAGTTTGAAAGATGTAAGAGGAGATATTGTAGAGAAAAGAAGTAGCTGTTCAGTGATCTATCACATTGTTAAGCATTTATGTTCCATCCCAGTAACACTTGCTATGCGGACATGGATTAATCGTAATATTTAATCAAAATTAGTAATATGTAAACATCCGTACATTCACTGCGAATGAATATTGGGTTGGCAAGAAAGTAATATCGGCTTGCACAAATAAATAGCGTTATGTTTGTTTCGTTATTCTTCTGTCAATGTTATAATTTTTGTCTTTTGAGATTTAATTGACACCTTTGTTTACAAGGTGTTTACACCTTTGTTTGCTTAAGATATTTGACTGATTAAAGTTCATTTTGTGGACAGAAAAAATTGAGTTTTGTTTCACACTAAAATACCGAAATTACTTTCTTGTCAACCTAATATTATGTAATAGAAATGATCCATTTTTTTTTATTTACTTCTGGATTTATTGCATACTCGAGTCGGGCACTTCTCATCAGAATATTTTTACATTAGCAAGTGACGAATGAAAATACTTAACACCGTCGTTATACCATTGTTTTCTAGACCTTGGTGAGCGTTAGCGTTATTGAAATTGATTTTCTAGTAAAGAATTTGCAATACATTTGTTACAAAAGAAGTGACAGCCAATGATGATTTGTCCTTACACAGATATAAAAGTATTTATTTGTAAAGTACTTTTATCAATGTAATTGCGACTTTAAAACCTTACCACCAAGAATTTCATCTGCTTCTTAATCACAATAATAGAAACTTTCAGGTAAAATTTTGATAACATGGATTACTGCCCAAAATTTTAACTTCTATTTATTTAATTGTTGATGATTTATTTAGTAACTTAGATAGAATCTTGATGATATAGATTGATTTTTTCAATTTTTAGTTTCTATTACGTTGCATAGTTACAGTACTTGTCGAGTTTATCTGCAAACGGTAGGCAAGGTGTTAATCATGTAAAAATACCATCCATAGATCTTAGAAGCTGACGTTCCTCCTTCTGTTCTTCCAACTGAGTTTTCTTCACCTTAGCACCGAGATAAAAAAGAGTTACTCGAAATTATCACGATTTTGCTAATTCTCCTTTAATCAATAACCAGTTGCCGGAACGAGCCATCCAATCCAAATAAATCGTCGTAGGTCTTTGGTTTTCCTGGTCGAAGTGACTCGTTCGCTTTTACCGATTCCTGTTCTGCGAACCATGGTCCGTATTCTTCCAGCTTCTTCATCCAGGTGTCTAAAACGATAATAATTCAGTTTCAATCAATCAATCATATTAACAAGTTAACTGTCATTTTGCAGCTACTAAAAGTTTCATTTGGTAATAATTTTATTTCTGTCAATCTGGTTATGGTTATCGCATATCTTCTACGCTGGTAACGACTGTGTTAATTGATTAATGTAAAAAAGAAATAATGTCATCAACCAACCATGAATAGCCTGAATGGGTCCAGCGTCACCACCATACTCAGTCGGCAGTATCTCCCTGGGAATGTACTCGTAAAGGGTCTTCAAATCGCTGTGCATAAAAATTCTGTTGCGTATCTTCTCCTTGAGGAACGGTTTCACGAAATTGACGATACTGTCGACGAGCGGACTGACGTTCACCACGTGCACCTCCTTCAGCTTCACCGGATAAGCCTCTTGGACGCAAATGAGAAATTTCTTCACCAAAGCAGGTGTAAATTTGGCAAAATGGGCCGGCGTGGCGACGCTCGCGTCGAGGATGTATACGTCGCCAGCGACGCCGACCAGTTCCTCCTTGAGACGCACGTCGCCGATCATGAGGATCAGTTTCATCAGATCGGATATGCTCGGCGTTGGAATGTCCTTGTCGACACCCCTCATCGCGACCACTCGTCTGCCATTTTTCGTTAGACCGGGTAACGGAGGTATTTGTCTAGAAAAATAAATATCTGGTTTAATAACAATGTGGATAATGGTGTAAGTACAGATATTAAGTATACTTTCTTGTGTAACTTGAAAACTAGAAATGAACGTCCTATATACATTTGTATAGGAAAAAGTTGATTAGAATGATGATCATAACAACATACCTTAAGACCATTGAAATTGGTCAGGATGTAGCTCATTTATAGGATTACCGGATAAATAAAATGTTGCTGAATTATTATGTTATCAAAGTGAATTTGTGTGAAGCACAAACATTCTAAAATGAAAGATTTAGAGATTTCTTATTTAGGATACATTGTTATTTAAAATTCTTATTTATAAATGAGGAAATTTTATTTAGAATTTTAAGAATGAGGAAAGGGATATTCAATTGTTTGGTGAAAAGAGTGTGTAAAGTGAATAAAGATATTTTTATATAAAATACAAAAAGAAGCAACATTATTAACTGGTCCATCAAAAACCGATTTTCTGAAGAATCTTTGCATTGATCCCTAATAATTGTTTTCGTTACAATCACCTACAGGTGATCATGTCCCTTTTCAACCAAACTTTCAGTATTAAAAATATTGTTGAAAAAATTGAAAACAATTTCTTACATGAGCTTGCTGATTTCTGTCAGTTCTGGTCTGGTGATATCTCGATTGCTAAAAAATTCAGGGATTGCTGTTCTCATAGTGAAATACATGTCCAGCTTTTTCTTGCATTTCTCCAGGGAAAATTTCGAACCACGAAGGAATGTCATTATTCTGTAGTCATCTGGAATGAATAAAAGCAGTATACGTGTAAACATTCGTATAAAACACTGGAAATTTTCTAAAACGATCGATTGGGAAAAATATTTGTAACTTAGCAAACAGTTTGTCTCGTCCCATTTATTTTCAAAAGCGTTAAAGATCGATACTGTTGTTAAATTTTTTAAATATTGACGTTAATTTTAATTTCGTTTGAACAAGTTTTCAAATCCTTTCAACTCCGTTCTAAAGTGTATATCGTAAGTTATTTCAATAAACATTGTTTATTCCTAATGATTCATTTTATTTGCACAGTGTTTTTAAAAAGGATTGTAATTGACAAGCTCATAAATCGCCGTAATTATCACTTCCGATTTGAAAGTAGGCAAGCGTTCTATATCACGGGTTAAAATTAAATCAACATTCTTCAATCCCTTCGCTTTGGCTATTTCTGTTACTAAACGCTTTTATATGTTATTATTTTAGATCGGTCAAATTTTATTTGGAATGTGGTATTTTTATAACAGAAACTGTTGTTTAAAAATTGTCTTAGAATTCTTGCTATTTTGATATATATGTTTTTTTTTATCGAGCAACGATAATTGCTCCTAGCAAAATGGTTATTCTATAAAAATTAATCAACTAATGTTATATGTACGGTATGAATATTACATAAATTTAATTTAGATTACTATTGTTATTATGGAAAATAGTAAAATAGATTTGTGCCTTTTTATTCGGGAAAAAGAATATTAGTCAGTTCGTAGACAACCAATCTGGATTGAAATTTCAATGTTTCAATCAATAAATTTTCATTATGAAAACGTAAATGTGTATAATGTATCCAAACGGTGGTTTGAAACAGTTCAGCTATAAATTTCGTTAAGTAATTAAACATTTTAATTGTATTCTTATTATATTATAAAAAAATGATATAGGTAAATTGTTAAGTATCAAAATTTCTATTAAACACAAGAAATTACTCTGTTCAAATATTTAATATGCAACTTTTAATTATGAAATTTTTAATTCAACTTTGATACAGCGCTTGGAAATGTTTGCCATCGTTGCTTTAGACTTTCATTATGGTAAAAGAACTGAATATCTACTACAACGGTTGGTAACGGTGAAGGGGTTAAAAGTGGTAGGGGAAAAAATATTGATTGAAGTATAATCACCATCGAAAGCGGGCAAATGTGGTTGCTTGGACAACCATTCTTTAATTATTTCAACGTCTTTGTCGCGCGTGGCTACGTTCTCATTCAGTTCCACGCGGATTTGCTTCGACATCTCCTCCGTTGGTTGAATCAGCAACATCTGAAAATCGATATTAATTAGTTTAGTGACAAGAAAATCAAGGATTACGTCTTAAACTTATTTCTTCCTTGACGACGTAATTGCCTTTCGTTTCTTCTTTTGTAATTAATTTTGGTACACGGAAAATATGACTGTAGAGAATACATATAAATTAGTGTCTTTCAAAAATATGAAACTCTTTCATTTTCCAAATTATTATTTCATTTTATAATTTGAAAAACGTGATTTTGAACGTATATTTACAATAACCCATGGCATTCAAACGGCTAACAAGCACGGTATTTGTTGCAACGTTGTTACAAGTGCACTATGTAACATGCAATGTAATAGGTTGCGCAAATAACCGAGATATGCATCGGTCTTATGCGAGAAATTAGTGCTGACCAGACTCGGCTTGCTCAATGTTTAACTTTCTCTAGCTCGTCACGGATGACCAAAAGAAATCCGTATTTCACTTTTATTTCTCCCTGTCGAAGAAAGTAATTGATGGTATTATGCTTTTCAAATATCTCTATCATTCAGCTTCTCAATCTTCTAACAATTTTGTGAATTAATTTGTAATTTTACGTGAAAAGTACAAATTTTGTTTAAATTTGAAATTTATGAGAAGACAGATATGGAATACTTTTGATTAAAATATTAATACAAAATATTAATTATTGCTTTTTATGATACCGAGCTTTTTTTACAAGCGTCGAGGGGTGGGTACTTTATGCTCATCAAACGGTTATTAGAATAGAATGTATAGTTTCCGTTGGACTGTCATTTGGTTAATTTCAATAATTGCAATAATATTTATTGTTACTGTGAAATCACTCACGACATCTATCATCTTATATAATTATTATCGTTTCTATAGTTATTTTGTGCTGAGGAAACAAGGAAATTGCACAATGACGAATACTACGTCTTATCGATTTCCATTTTAACTCTAATAAGAAATGTAAGTATGTCAATGAACATAATTTATACTAGGTCACTTTTTGTACAAGTTATTCAATGTTAACCTAATGTAGCCACATGTCAATATATTTTAAATTATGAAACATAATATTAGTGTTATGTATTATCGCCATGTAAAGATAGTTTTAGAAAATTTGCTAAGTCCATTTTTGACTGTAAGTGTATTTATTAATCTCCATTTTTTTATCGACTGTCATAAAAGAAAAATGGTATAAGACGCTTTTAAGATGTTAAAATATCTTTATGAGGCATTTATGCATCATCTGTAAAAAGAAGGATCTGTTTTTTTGCAACCGTTTAACAGTAGAACTGCCAAACCATTCAAAATAACTGGTTTCAGCGTTTTTACTTTGAATTACAAAATTTATTAAGGTGTATGTTAATTTTTATCCGCATATAAACTTATTATATGAGCTGGTATGTTTTAGAATATCTTCATTTATCTTTTTATTTTGTTCCCAACTCAAAAATAAAAGTACATAAAATATCAGTAATTTTAGTGTTAATGATTTAGGAAAAGAAGAGCTAAAGTAGTCAGACTTTAAGGAAATAATTGAAGCTTGGTAATTTAAATCATTAATTCGTTTTAAAAGAAGTTTGGATCTTGGGGCAGATATTATTCATATATCACTTTAATGCTGGGGCAGGAATGCAGAGAAGGTAAACACTGGAATTTACGGGCTGTTTTAGTGTATGCAAAACTAACACTTTAAATTAATGACTCAGGAAATATGTTTCCACATCGAATTCCACGTTTCAATCCACATGCGAACGAAAGTTCTCACCACTCGAATACACGATATCTAATGAATAAGCGAATTTTTTTTAGCAATTTACTATTGGGTAATTCGTGTACAGTGGCTCGTACACGTAAGTATTCACAGCCTCTTAATTGCTGATTGAACGTAAATAACACCTTTGCAAAAGGAATATTATGAAATGCTAATTAACTGTATTACTTAAACTTCCGTTTAACCCTTTGAGAACGAAGCACTTTTAATCTGGGGCAGTGAACCCACGGAATATTATTTATTTCAAATAAAATGAATAATAACTTTCTTCTTAAAAGCATATATTATAAACATTTCTTGTCGATATTTGTGGTTATTATTTATATTATTTATATATTATTGTAAATTGCTACGACTATTATCATATCATAGACAGTTTTTTATTGTTTTTTGATATTTTGGCATTGTATGTTCACATATGACATTAAAAGCTCTCATTCTTATCGTTTGGAATAAGTATAGAAGTATAGTAGCTCATTTTACATCATCAGTGTTTATTATATTTGTACCTAAAATAAGCTTACAATGTCAGCAATATAACACACTTAATCAAACACTTTTTAGGTAAATAGATGATTATTTAAAAAATTAAATGAACTTGCCTAAGAGATATTTCAAAATGGCAAAGTAAGAGAAGTGGCACGTTTTGCAACAAAACAACTGTACAACTTTATTTTACTTTACTTCGTTAATTCAATATTTCAAGCAGCCTGTATTTAAACCTCTTCTGGTTATTCGATTTGACGATGCGACGAAATCATATGGCTGAGAACGTTTATTTAGAATTACAGGTGCACCCCTGCTACCACATGTATTAACCCTTCCACAATCTGTGGAATACACAGGTGCCTATAGGCGCTCTAAAACTTCTACGGTAAAGACGCCTTTAAGCGTTCAACTGATTTTAACTAATTATAAAGTATTGTTTTCAAGTTCTCGACAGAAGTAGTTTAAACCCTTTCAATCATAAAACTAAGGCTGCAATTTTTATGTTGTATGTGCTGTTACGAAATTAAATTTATTAAATTTAAAATAGTGGGTCGAAATTATCAGTGTATAAAAAAGCCATTTGTTGTGTTGAAATTTTATATACTAGAAACAAAAGAGATGATAAATTTTATGTAGTACAGTGAAAAAAATGACTAAAACGTTATAATAATATACGAATCTTTCAAATTCTTAAGTGCTATTCCATTTCTTCTTTTCGTGCTCAATTATTGCATTACTGTGGAGCTATGTATAACAAATATGTCACTAGACTTAAGGTTTCTGTCGAACGGTTGACCAACGAGGATTTGTTTAGTTTTAAGATAGTAGAGGGGAAAGGGGGCTAGGGTCCTTTTGATCGAAGGGCCAAAAGAAAAGGCCAAGAGCGGACAGTCGTTGCAAAAGAGTCAGTGAAAAACAGTCATTGCAGAAGAGTCGTTGGAAAAGTCGGAAATTTTGTTTTGTTATTAGATTAATAATCAATTTTAAGCTCATAGTTAAATAAAGGTAATTTTAAGCACAGCAAAAGCACAGCTTTATTGTCATATCCAGTTGCACTTGACGTTTCCTACACTCGTCTCTGATTTCCTACATTACTCATCGAAGAATGTGTGTCATTATTACGATCTATTACATACAATAAATCCTCCCTATTTGCCACTCACATATTACCCCACAGTTGGCAGTTGCTACCCCCGTTCAATAACCCGCCCAGTCATATTTTCTGATTATCAGTAATATATTTCAGCATTTCTTCTACCAACTCTATAAATAACATTCGGTGGTAACGAGATAGTGCCAAGTAGAGAGAATTATGTCTCTCAGTAGGGTTGAACTCTACTGTAGTAAAAAGGGTAATGAATATGGACCGTAAAGGCAACAATATTTTGTTCAACATGAATCACTGTGTTGTGAAAAAAAGGAAACGTCCTGACAAAGATAGATATACAAGAGTTAAGCTGCAGTCATGAAAATATTTGAAAAGGGATGACCAAAATAATTAAATTTAAATATTAACGACAAATTGTTAAAGAACGCAAAGAAAATTCCGGTGTTCATAAGTTAGTACTTAGATTATTTGGAGAATGCGAGGGAGAAGATTAATTCATGCCTAAGAATTTATGACATAATCGAATGCAGCGACGAGTAACTAGTATGAATCAGATGAAAGTAAAATTGAAAATCATAAATAAGGGTGTCAAATAACAATTACTTGAATATCATTGTGTAAAAATATTAACGATAAGTAAAAAATTCAGAAACAAATTGCAGTTCTATATACGTAATTTTGTTTAGAATAAACTTATTTAATTAGAGTAGAGTGTAGTTCTTTATTTTATTTCGATTAACCTGATGTACTAGAGTCGATAAATTCTTTGAGGTTATTTATCGCATCGTCCTTCTTTTCGAGGCTACGAAATCATTGAAACTAATGTCACATTGGTCATTCAATGCAGGTATTTCTTCATTAAACTTCTGTTACCTATCGTTTCGCGTTGAATTCGTATACAAAAATTCCACAAATCTGCTCCTTTTTCATTAATATGTTTCATTTTAATCTTAATGATTTTTTGATTAGTAGTAAGATATGCGAAAGATTGAATTTGGATTAAAACGATTGATTTCATTATGCAGTAGATATCAGAGACAGTAGTGAAAAATTCAAAATTTGTGCTCATTTTTTACACACAAAATGACACGCAAGTGGCGCACAGTAAAAACAAGATTATTGCCAAAGACCGTCCTTGGTAAAACCTGAAATTAGGCAATACGATGGAAAGGCCAGCCGTGGACGTGACAGAGCAATCGGATACTCGGTTATGTGCAAGTGGAATCTACTGGATCGACCAACGAACTTTACTTTCTTTCCAATCTTACGACATGAACATTTCCTTCGATGTACACAAATATCCATTAAAGCGTGCAGAAATAAGAAGATTTAGTAGAAAACACAGCTGGCAGCTTTAGAATGGCAAATGTGAATTTGGGAAAAAGAAACAGAACACGTGGTCACGCATGTAGTGACTCACACGTTTGTTTATACAAGACTAACATTTATTCGTGTAGAGCCTGATCGATAAGTCCTTGACAAGTTTTATTCAAAATGAAAAAATAGGACTAAAGGGTATTGAAATTTTGTGAAAATATTTTTAATAACGTGCAACACGCTATTTAATGCAATCAAATACAAACGAATAACTTTCGTAAAAGTAGAAAACGATGCTCGAGAGAGGTGATTTGGGACAACTAAAGAATTAGTTCAAACAGAAACCTCACTTTCGTGGAGAAACTATATTTACTTTAATAGAAAGCAATTGCATGGAGAGACCTTTTGAGATAATTTCTCAAAACGAATTACTTTCAATTATATGCATATTATTTTAATGTTCAATAATGAGTGAGATTAGAGAGATCGCTTAAAATGTTCAAATTAGTGTCTAATATCAAATTTCGAACGTCTATCATTTCTCCAAAAAGAGAAAGTGAAATTTACCTTGTGTAAAATCAAATAATTGTGCATTTTAATTATCACAAATTAAAAAAGAGAAAATGCTTTCTAATTTCAAACGTTTCTGTTTTTTAAAAAAATTGAAATCATTGTTCACAAAAGAACGATTATAATCCTACTTTCACTACTTCTGGTAATAAAAATTATTTTTTAATAAGAACAATGTTCAATTCGTGAAATGAAATAAGAAATGGAAAAAGGTAACTGTCACAAAGACCGTCCATGACGAATCTAACATAACTGAGAATTTACAATAAACAAATATGTGTTGGGTCATAAGTTTTGTATCATTTTTAATTTGAAAGTTCATAATTTTAATCTGAACTGCAATGAATATCGGGAAAAATAATAAAATCATCGAAAAAACAGTTGAGAAAAATACAGAAAAATTGCGATAAATAAATAAAGGTGAAACATGTATCGAATTCCAAATATTGCAAAATGTCTCAGGAAATGAAGAAACGACAGTTAGGACATTTAAATAGACTAATAATGCATAATAACAATTTGAATGGTTGCTTTTGAAAATTAATCGATAGAATCTTTGATAATTATTATTTAAGCGTGTCAAAGCGTTAATCACCTTGTATATGTAATAAAATTGAAAAAATAAAGAGAATGCATTCTTAATAAAGTGTGCCACGTTAGATACGACCACTTCCACTGTAGCATTGTGTTAACACGTTAGCACTTTGTCTTTTGTAGTGCAAATGGACGTCTGCAGCAAGACATTAAAACACAAATCCTTACAACGTTAACTGCCATTGGGGTCATTGCTGACCAATTCATTAAATTTTGTGTAATTGAATAATTAGTAAAAACACAAAAAATGTAAATCGTGAATAGTGCTAACATTAAACTAATAATATTCTTAATCATTGGAATTTTAACTTGTCTTGTTATTAATGTACATCATTCAATTATTAAAAAAACTTTATATTTAATACCTTAGATTATTACTGTCCAAAGTTTCTTAACTGTTCAATTATACAATATTCTTGGTGTCAGTGATCGATAACAATTTATGACAGTTACCCTGTTACAATCTGTTCCACAATTCCAGCAAAAATTAATATGTTTATAAAAAATATAGTATGAGTCAAAAATACATTTAAAATACTAATAAATGATTGCTTAACATTAGAACTATCGATCGTATATATTTACTTTAAAGTTGAAAATACAATATAAAAATACATGAAGATATTAACTTTTGTCTTGATAAAAATTAACATACATTTTATTAAAGCCTAATCTTCCTTTACTGATAGCCGTTTACTTATTTTTTTGCGTGATATACCAAGAAATTTGTAAAAAGTGGTTTGAAGTATTGCCAAGTTATATTTTAGAATAAAAAATTGACGTTAAAAATAAATTGATAAATCAATGATTTGCAGAAAAAGGTCGGATCCGAAAAGGATTAATTTTAGCAAATACAAGAGTATAGCTATTAAAGCGAACCAACTTTCGATTTGACATCTCAAATCACTAACAAAGTATTCGTATCATTTAATCCTTGTACGATAACTAATACCATAAAAATAGTTATCCCTTCGTCATTAAAAGTATAATTTGGATTGAAACCTTTTACACCCTTAAATACCTCGAAGAGATTAATGATGTTGTCAAAAACGAATTAAGTATACCTTTCATTAGTGTAATTTTACAAATTCTGTTCAGGGGGTTCAAATTACTTTTCCTTTTTTAATGACTCAAGTATAAAACGTTTGTAATATTGGTTACCGATGGTCTTTACGACAGTCAACATGTCGAAAGACTCGAATCGCATTACAATTCGAACATTGCCGAACCTTAATCTGTTCCAAGCATGAAATTCCGCCACAGTCCCCTTGGATGTGTCGAAATCACCACATACTTCACCCAGGAACGATCAAAAACTCGTTAACCGTTTAAAAATTTCACTTTCACTACAAATATACCTCGGTTCCATCTTACCTCAATCACAGTATATAGCCAAATATTTTAATAACTATAGAACGTTTTAAAGATGTAAAATAAAGAAGCAGTGATCTATGTCTTGTTAACTCTTTACACTCTCTCAACGCCATTATAATTACAAAGGAAAGTGCTCAATTATTGACACTTTAGACAAATTTATATTTTAAAGTGTGAATTGTAATTTTTAGGAAATTTTACTTTAAAAATTTTGCTATAAAATTAAAGGTTTCTTTTCTTTAACTGGTACGCGATTTTCAGATCATTGCGAAATTATTTTTAATAAAAATATGTATCACCAAATACTAGCAACTGATATGTTATGTGTTTTTGCAATTATTGGCATTTATTGACATTTTACAGATACGAATAAAGAGCTTATAGTTTAAAAATAAAAGAAGTGTCAATAACCGAACCAATGCTACCGTTGAGCCTCTCACCTTATATTTACCAAAATTTTATTTATATTAGAAGTTAATATTAAACGAAACTTTTTCACTTGACTCGATGGTATCAAACAATACACGAAGGGTAAAGAATTGACGTTTCATGATCGTCGAAAAAGCAGCAAAAATTAGAAATTAATCTCGTACCTTGGTCATCGTTGACAGAAACGTCGATCCTGAAGGAAGAACAACAAAAACTCGGGACGAATGATAGACGATGAGGTTCAGCCGGTCACCGAAAGAGAAATGCAAGAGAACCGTGTAGAGAATGGAAGAGATGGAGAACGGTCGCTGGAGTGGGAACCATTGCCTTCTTGGACCGGTTCTCTTTTATATGGCAAAATGCCCCACTCTCTCTTTTCTCTTCATGGGTCACAGGGAACCAAGAAAACCTGGACACATCACAATCGATAGTTTGGTGCCCTATATGAATTTTTCGACTTTTCTAACATTGTTCGACAAGCTCGAAGATGAATGAAGTTTAACGCTAGATTCACCGACGTTCAATGTACCCTTCTATCTAAATTGGAAATAAAATAAAACACAAAATTAGTAAGGAACGAAACGTAAATTATTCTATAGAATAATCATTTATCTTCATAAAAGCCAACTTACAGTTTGACCAAAACTTTTTAACAAATTTTGTAATGTAAAATAATAAACGCGTAGCAAGTCATTTTGTCAATGACATTTAATGTACCTTTACTTCTAATTTAAAATAAGTTAGTAAACAAAATAGATAAAGAATGAAACGCGAACTTGCATACAGATTAATTGTTTTTCTTGGTAACTGCTAACTTACATTTCCATCAAAGCGTTTTAATAAATTTTATGATTTAGAATAAGAAATTTGAGAAAGTCATTTTAATCTGATTGGTAGTTTTAGTGTTAATTAACTGATATTCTTTATTTCTCTATTATACTGGGTGTTAGCTTTATTATCTTGTAGATTTTAAGTATACAAAACTTTGAAATGATAGTTAACTCTTTAATGCTACATCATTCTTCGCGGAGAAAAAATTATTTCTTGAAATTAATTAAAATATTAATATAATATAAGTTCGATCAAAAAAATATTGATTTCATATTATATTTATTAGAATTGTTACACTTAGAATTGTTTAACCTGCATTTGTATTTGCACATAATATGACAAATGCAGTAAAAAATGAAACTGAATAATTACTAAGCGAAAGGTGATAATTTAACAAATCTTAACTTGGTGATTTACTGAAGTACTAATTACTAAATTACTAATTTGATGGTTAATTTATTAATTTAGCAATTTAGCAATTAGTGAGTTTATTACTTTAGTAATTTAATAATCATTAAATTTAGTAGTTCAGTAATTTATAAATTATTAAATTTGGTAGTTTAATAGCGAAAGACCTGCGCACAATATCTGATAATTGTGAAGTATAAGCCAAGTAGTGGCACTTCACTTATATCGCCATTTTCCCTAGTAAAGCTTTTAATTCTCGATACTGTACGATCATGTAAAGAAAGCACTTTTTGTTTAAATGTTTCAGCAATTTAAAAACTTCGTAATTTTTAAATAAACCATGTTCTTCTTTAAAACATTATTTTCGAGTGATCTTGGTTCAGTGCAAGCTTACAAAGGTAAAGGTATTATTCAAACGGGCAAAAACAAAAATTTGAAAAACCTTTTTTGCCGGAACGAAGGGGGTTAATAATAAAAGTTATTCTGTAATTATTGTCCCTTTGAATGATTTCAAATTTCACTTGAAATTTGATTCTTGAAACATATTATTATTCTGATCGAAGTATGCAGTCTTAATCTCCACAATATTTTACAATTCGATATTCGTTCTATGCCTCCTTTCTTCACTAACCCTTCCCCTTCCAACTCGATTTTTCCAATTACTAATTAAAATTTGTAGAAATCAAGCCTAAAATTACTTATTGAACACAAGAGTGTTATTGCTATAATTTGAAATGTGGTGTGCATTACGCAAAATATTAATTAATTTTTTAAGGAGAGTTTAAATAACAATTTTTTTCAAATCAATTCCAAGAACTGATGGGGATGACAATGCTGCAATACTGATTCAAATAATTGACCCTCTACTGTAATTACCCTATACATTAATATTGTCAGTAACAGAAAAGCTATTCCAGAAAAACAATTAATATGTTAATTATATTACATTAAGTCTATTAACCCATTAACCTATAATTTTTCTGACAGGTGCATCAGTAAGATCTAAATGCTTAAAATGTTAAAACAAACGAAGAAAATCGAAATATTATAAATACTTAACACTAGACAATCTTTGACTCTGTAAATTATATTTAGAATCAAACTTAATATTCAATTGCAATCAAAATATGATAGGCAGAAGTCGCATTTGAACTGTGGGGGTTAATTAAGGGGTTAATTATAATATTTCATTTCTAACTCAAAAACAATCCAGAACGAAGAAATGAAAAAAATGATAAGACTTTATCATCATACAAGAAATATGCTACTAATTAAAATACGTAAGAATATTAAAAGTACACTTTACGAAAAATCAAAATTGGACGAAAATAGAAGAAAATTTGATTGAACGATGGAAAGCAATGGCAATTCGTAAATTTTAGAAACTTCTGAAATCGAAGAATTATGTAACCTTAAGAACAGGAAGTATCGTGGCTGCGTAAGGTGCATCGTTTTTTGCCCTGATAATCATCGAAATGCTTTCCTTTCGAAATCAACCACACTATTATGTTACGTATACGCGAATTTAACCACGTTACTAGGTTAATTAAAAGCGATTTTTGTTATCTAACAATAAGACCACTAATGTGTACGTTTCAAATGAATCATTTCACTATAATACAATTAGGTTACTATGAATTCTAATGTTCACACTTCATTATTATACTTGATAGTAAGATACTGTTGCTTCTGTAGTACGTTTAAATTAATTTTAAATATTCAAGAACAGAAAGAACGATGAAATGTTCAACGAATATATAGGGTGTCCCAGAACTAGTGTAAGAACTGAAAACGAAGCCCCATCCGACATTTTTACAAAGGAAAGTGTTGTTCACAATTGTACCCCCCATTTCCGATTCTTACACTAATTCTGGGATACCCTGTATATTAATTTAACCGAAAATGCAATAGTATGTTCGATATTAAATTGTAAATTTTTTAAATTCAATTTTAACATTGTTTTCATTCTGAAAATTTTATGCCAATTTCTGTGATTCTTTAACGCCTAATGTAACATACACCACATGTTTTCGTCGGCGTGAAAAAGTTAATAATGGACAATTTAGGGTCCCAAATTTGATAAATTTTTTAAATGACTCGGAAATAGAATCATTCATAAGCTTAGCACTATAAGTAATGTTTAAAATTGCTAATGAAATTATTACGAAATTATTAATTTTTTTCCTCCACAAATAATGATGTGGTATTAAAGGATTAAATACGTTGGGGTCATGGTATTAAACTCGTGGATAATGTTATTAACCAGCTATTATTACCATAATTAGTCTATCCCAAAACACTTTATATATAATTAGCTACATTATAATCAATAATGGAAAATCTATGCTTATCATAATCAAACTTTGGCTATTGTTATTAATTGTGATAATTCAAATTGAGGGTTAATTATTATATTTTAAGTATTATTGATTTTGATCAGAAGTTGTCAGACTGTTGTTTGGGGAATAATGTAATTTGTTAATTATTGATGGTGTTCTCAAATAAATTTCAAAAATATCTCAAGCATATTTAATTAATCAAAACTGTATTAGAACACCCACTGCTGTACTTAGAAATCAAAAACAAAAGAGTACAAAATTTTATTCGAATTGTTATTTGAAGATTAATTGTTTCTTTTAACCCTTTCCACTCGATTGGAACGAATAACTAATTTATCTTGCTTTTTCTAAACTTCCTTCCAAATATAATTTAAATAGAATAATTATTCCCAGTACTATCATATTAAATTATCTTTTTAATTAAATATTTTTGAGTTGCTGGTAAATAATCTGAACGAAATCTCCGAGTGCAAAGCGTTAAAACACGAACAATAATTTGACATTGCAATCATGCGCTATTGTTAACTTTTCTTTTAGTCTCTTGTTTATTTTAGCAACGATGAAAGGTTACGACAGTTCGAGTCCGATGAAAGGAATTCGCGTGTGTATGAAATTATAGATTGAAATGACGCAGCGATTTTGCAATTGTCCGAAATTGCGTATCACACTTTTTGTTTCTCTCGAAAGTCGTTTGGATATTTTGTTAACTGGTTTAATCCAAAGTTTGAGTTTTTTAAATTTTATACGCTCGACGAAGCACGGGAATAGTTTTCATTATATAATATCGATTGAACTCCACACAAAAGGACTTCTTTTTAAAGATGAAATTTACCTTGAAAATATTCTTGTTAGATAAAAATAAATTAGGCAAAATGATTTTATAATAACATGGGCAATTTTTAATTCTGTATGCAAATTATTTTGTATACGTGTACATATTATATTACTGAGTTGTTAAAGGACAATTGTATTAAGTTTTACTTAATATTGTATTAAGAAAAAACAATTCGTGCCAAGTTTGATCTTGATATCTCGACGTAGGGGGTAGTAAAGGGCAAAAGTTAAAAATCACGTGTTTGGCCAATTTCTGCCACTGTAATGCATGAAATATTCTAAAACAAAATTCAGAGGTATTTTAGTTAATGGTCACATATAATAAAATCTTTTCAGATTTTGAACATCCAAGCTGTAAGGAATGAATTACAGTTTTGTTATTAGATGAATTTATTGATTGCCATTTCCACAATGATGATTTACAATGAAGGAAAATAAGTTGTAGAACGTATTCGTTTCACACTGTTCGTACTTGGTTACTCGTTTACATAACAGATTTTCAACCAATGCATATCTAAATCATTAATCAATTATTCTGAATGTGTTTCTATTTTTATTTTCATTGAATATTAAATGAAATATCAAAGCCATCCAGCACAAAATGAAGTACAAATTATCATCGTTTTACTACACAATTTACTAAAACTCCACTTCTATCTTCGCAAAACGAAACAAAGGCATCGCGATTCAGCATTGAAAAAATTCTACTCGACGAAAGTTTTGTACCGTACCGAAAAAGTATATATCTTAAATCGAAGTGATCCATCGCGAAATTGAGGTCAGATGTGTTTTTAAGAAGCGAAGGTGGATGCAGTGAATATCGATACAAGCGTGCCAAATATCGTGGTGAACATTTCCGCTTTTGTGAAATTCGGCGACGAGTTCCTCGCTCTAATCCTCTTCTCTGAATCCTCGTTGTCTTTGCCCGCTCCCGCCTGCAATCGAACAGAATTTTCACGTCCTCCGGAATTGGTAAAAGCTCAGCAGATTTTAGAATCAGCAAAAGATTCGTTCTAGCTTAAGACCCTCGTAACCGTTTTCTTTTAGATACACCCCCGCTAAAAAGGCTTCGAACGCTTTGACAAATTTCACAATGGCCTGAGTCTTTTTTCATATTTTATACGATTAGTAATAGTGGCAAGTCAACAAAAAATATATGAACAATAACTAAATATATAGTCTTCGTTTTTATATTTTAGCACCTGGCGTATCTTTTATAATTTTTGCATTAATGTTGTATTTATGTTGTATTGTGTTAATGTGAAATATAATATACAAATTGATATCATAAGATGAATGAATGAAGAATTTCAATTGGTTACCCGTCTGGGTCTCATTTGACCAAGCTATACAGTTTATGTTTTCTTTTTATTTATTTTGCATTTTTGTAGTTTAAAGTGTACCGGGTGATTCACCTAACTTTCTTATTTTTTGAAAAAATTAAACAAAAATTGTAGTAATCTTCTCAACATACTATAATTGCTGTGAATATCTTGACAAATAACAAAAATAATTATGGCGAGTAAGTTAAAACACAAAAATAAAGGATTATTTATCCTTTTTAAGAAAAGATTATTGAGGAAAAAATGTAGTTTAATGTATGTAAATAAAGATCAAATGAATTCAGTGAATTGATAAATAAACCTTATAATTGGTCAACCAAGAACCAGCTTTGATTTAAGTTCTACTGCCAAACCTTTAGCCATCTGATAGTTAAAATATTTGATTTTGCTCAACTATTGAACTGACTTTTGAACAAGAGTGTACGTATCGATTAAAAAGGTGGTTACGTAGCAAAAAGAATTTAATGCAAGGGCTTGATAATTGAACAAAGTAAATTTCTCTATATGTATAATATATGAATAATAACATGATATATAATCAAATTTGTTTGATTATATTAAAGATGACCTACAGCTCTGGATCAAAGTAATAAGATACATAAAATTAAAGTTATTGCTATTTTAACCTTTCACCGTTCTAGGATTAAAACAAATTAAAGTTAAAAACATTCTATTTACCTTAACTTTCACAACTACAAATGGTAAGTCAATAAAAAGGACATTCGATTAATTTACGTACTTAGGAAATTGGCGGAACCGGTGTTCTCGATAATAATCAATATGTTACGCAAATATGATTGAATTAATTTGAAAATTAATTTACGTACTGAGAAAATTCGCGGAACTGGTACTCTCAATAATAATCAATATGTTACGTAAATATGTTTGTTATATCATTTTGTTGTGTTCATTGAAGATTTAATCTTAATAACAAAATTAATTATACCGAAGCCATCAAGTTCTTATACATATACCACGTAATGGGGTCATGTAATTTATTATTGCAATTGTTATTTCTTTTTAATGAAAAACTAGAGACTGTTAGTTATATAGTTACCTTCGGTTTTAAGTTCACAGTTTCCTTGACTTCATGTTTCTAAACAAAAAAACGATAATTTTATTGTAATTTTAATATTAAAATAAATACCAAAATAATTGAAAAAATAATCTAAGCAACACTGACAGAACATATGATTCAAAATACACAGAATATTGATTTTTAAAACATAAAAATTCTATATATTGAAATCAATTTATATCAAAGGTTAATATTTGAAAATAAAACTAACTCAATAAACTTTAAAATAGATATAAATGATAGTTCAATATATATAAAAAAAAATGTTGCTATAAACATTTATTTTTTTAATCACAACAATCAATATCAATAAAATATCAATAAAATGAAATATCAATAAAAGTAACCTTTTGTTTTATTACAAATTTTTCAAAATATGCCATTTCAACAATTTACACAATTACAAACCGCTCATACATTTCTCTAAAAAATAAAAGTAAAAGCAAACGCTTTTATTTTTTAATAACAGATTGAATGCAAATAAACAACAAAAAAAAAACAAAAAATAGTTTCTTTAAAATATTAGTTTATATTTGAGAATATATCCCTGATCAAAAAATGAACTGAAATCAAGCGCAAGAAAATATTCGGCATGCCTCACAGTAGAAAAATTACGCAAGAAAAAAAAAATTGAATTAATATAAGAATTTGTACGTGAGTCATCGGTGAAAGCGGCAAATTTCCTTTTACAACTTGTTTAATTCAATAAAGCAAATCAAAAATTAAATAATTAATTGCATGACTCACCTTAGAAGCGGATGTATCTGGTTTGTTGCCTTTGTCCTGTAAAAATTTCGTAATCTTTATTATTAATTATAAAACAAAATCTCATTTATTGGTAAATAATATCAGAAAATTTGAGAAATGAAAATGAAATACTGTAAAGAATTAAATTTATATTGTCGCCGTCTTAGTTATGTTCTTTAAAGGTAATTAGGGTTATGTTATTTAAGGGCGGTTATTTAAGGGTTAAACAATAACAATTAAAATTTTACAATTTCTTGTTTAATAACGCCACACTAAATTTGACAAATTCTATACCACGGTTTATCTTAAATAATATTTAATAAAAGTAATGTAAAATAAGTTTGTTATTTCGTTCTAATATAGCTTCGATCTAGATTTGTCACCGCCGTACTGTAAGTTGGATCACGAGCGTGACACGAAGTTATAAGTCACGGGGTCAATGAAATATTCCGACAGCCGGTTATTTGATCCGATCAAAGATCGAACGATCGTATCAGAGCGCGATTCACGGTTTAAAGATGACTTTATATACCGTTGTGTATCGATTCGTACATACCTGCAATGTATGTTAATATATCGTTTAATTCATCTTATACCCCGAAAGGTCACGGTTAATTTTACGTTGCCATAATCATATCATGTCCGTATTACGGATTCAAATCACCCGTATCGAGATGTCGATATACGCTTACGGAAATGCGACGTTTCTGTCCCAAAAAATTTGTAGGAATATATTTTACATATATATATATTACATATATATTACGTATATATTCCGATATTTAATTGTGAGATATCAGTACTAGATTATTAATTGAATGCGACAAGGTATCTATATTAAAATAAATAAATGGTACAAACTGTCGCTTTGCGATCTACAAATTGGAAACCACTGATGTTAATTAATTGATTAATTGATTAATTAACATTTCGTATCGTTGATACGAACAAACAGTGACACATTTGTAAAAAAATTATTTTCAGAAACAAAGCCAATTTCATTTACTTAGAATTGTATAATTAAATAATAAAATATACGTTTCAAAGTGATTAATTACCTTTATATTAAAATAAATAGTAATAACGCGATCAAGTTTGATAAGCACGTACAAATGTAAATCACATTCAACATTCGAGGCTTACTTTGTAAGGTTCGAGTACAACTCATAAAATATCGTTGTTTATTTCATTTTCACAACTGTCAGGGCTTAAAACAGTTAAAACAATCACTATTTTACAGTTTTGTACATAGGTTTCGATTGAAATAGTTATGAAAAGCCTTTGTTCTAACCAACTGTTACAGAGAACCAAAAGGCTATAACTTTCAGTTACGTTCATAGAATCTAAATTTCAAATTTCATTAGGTCCATAACCATGATTTTTAAGGTTCTGCATCGGTTCCAAAACGATTATAGAACCGATTTTCGTAACGACCTAGTAACGATTATAAATTGCTGTATACAGGGATGGCCAAACTTTGGTGTAACAGGAGCCAAATATTGCCTATCAAAACTACTGAATGCCGCATCCTCTACAGTCAAAAACTGAATCAATAAAGTGTACAGAGTGTTAATTTAAAAAATCCTCATATTTAGTAATATTTCCTTACTTCCAATATTTCAAAATAATGTTGATGTTCGAGTTAAAATTAACATCCTTTATATATACACATACGTTTACGTATCTTGTTGAACCCACAGCTTTATTAGATAAATTTAATAATTTATTTAATTCATTAAAAATTTAGTTTGTTCTTATCTATCATTGAAAAGACATTTCTAGATGATTGAAGGTACCGCACATGTATAACGAATTATAAGTTATAATGTATGGGAGCCTCAGTTTGGCCACCCCTGACATATAAGAATATATTTATCGATGTCAGTATTTTAAATTTTGCTAAGCAATTGAGACTAAAAAAATGTATATCAATAAATACTTGTCACATGTTTCACACAATTGGAGATAATGCACCTTCCAAATTGTAAAAGATGGGAAAAGATGTCATTAGAACAAAATTAATTAAGCCCAATTCGGTGTCTATTATTTACAAAAAAATACTAAGATATTTATGCTGTAGACCTATTACTTTAGAATTTGTTGCAATTCAATGTTTGCTAAATTACGTCTTTACTTATCAATATAATTTTAGTGAAATACTGCATTGAAATATTATATTCTTATTTTCTACAGGGGGTCAAAGTTTAACTCTTTGTACTCGAGCTTAGCTTATTTTTACGGTAAAATTCTTGAAAAGCAGAAACTCTATTTTGGACAAAGAATTACAAATATGATTGAAGTTTTTAATTTCTATTCCTTTTATTTTATTATATTCGAATATGCATTAATTGATCATTTTACTCTGATAATATTCCCATAAAGGTGCCAATTTAATATAAAAATGTAATAAAAATATACTTATGATATTTTAAAATTATGGATTTAACATTTAGCTATTATCAAACTATTATTTTATGAAAACGAATATGACACGCATCTACCAAGATGTTTATTCCTCTCAGTAAATTCAATTAGTTTGTACGGTGCAAAGGTTTAAGGGGTTGTTCTAGACCAGGAAGTTTATACGTCCTTCTTTATGATTGCTTTGTTTGAAGGTTAAATATGTTTTACCTATGTACTTAAAAACCTATATACTGTTTCGTCTGACGCACGATTTAAACGTGCCATGCGCCACAAATATAAAACTAGTTGAAATATAATACATCATTGTTATAACTAAATATTAAAGACTGTCAAATAGCATTATTGATAAAATAAATATAAAGTTTCACTGAAGTAATAATGAGTATTAATGAATATTACTTTTAAATATTTTGAAGAAATATTGAATAATGTTGTTAAGGTTACAATAAATGGGAATAGTGATTATGAATGATTAAATAGTGGTGAAAGAAGGATAAGTAGGTAAGGAACATTCTGTAACAGTTGGAATCGAATTTTCCCATATGGCAGTTTCAAACTGTCCAACAATACCCGATATAATCCACCTGTAACTATAAATAGTACTATTCAATAGTGACCTAGACATTGAACCTGTTAAAGAGTATACTACGTCAGTCACCTAAAAAATTCATAGTTCAAAATGATACTTATGGTTTGCAATTCGATTCTTTATTGTTTTATACACTTTATTAAAATTAAATAAGTGTTTTGTCAATTATAAGCACAGTTAATTTAAAATCATTCAATTTTAATTATTTCAAAATAAGAAATTTGTTAAAAATTGAAATAAAAATTAAATTAATTAAAATTAATGTATGGAAGGACCAAATGACTGTTATCTCAAAACAATCGATCATTTAAAGTAGACAAGATATTTGTTATTCTACACAGAGAATGTGTCAAAAACATAATAACATATAAATAAAATATGTCATTTTCTCATTTGTTCAGATTAATGTGACCACCCACTGTCTGGGTACATACTGTAATAGTAATAAATTGTAATAGTATTATTACTATTGAGGATCTATAATGGTGAAATAAAAGAATCACTCAATCACTTACGCAGAAAAAAGAAATGTTTATTTAAGAAATAAAAGTTTAGAATAAAAAGAAAACAACGGTGGCGAAAACG
The DNA here is from genome assembly GCA_022405125.1 of Anthidium xuezhongi. NCBI lineage: Eukaryota > Metazoa > Arthropoda > Insecta > Hymenoptera > Megachilidae > Anthidium > Anthidium xuezhongi. The sequence goes on along the minus strand of CM039645.1, from coordinate 1,505,001 downwards.
TTAAAAGAAAACGTTCCTATTGCTACTACGGTTTGTCGCACAACTGACGAAAAAGGGAAAAAAATCGCAAAGTTAACAGTTCAAACTACCTATATGTAATATATTCTCAACAATTACTAATATATAGTATTATTAGTATTGGGTCCCACAAAAATGTGTATATATTTTTGTAATCCCTGACTTTTCTTTATGAAAAAGTAAATTAAATAGAACAAAGGAAATTAGCGTTATCAGCAACTCCCTTCCCAGAATGGCTATCAGATTAAAAATAAATAAAGATTACAGTTGTCTATTCCAATTTTTATTAAAAAATTTGTATGTACGTGTATTAACAAGTACTATACTCGCAATTACTTAATAATTCTAATCTACATAAAACAGAGCAACTAAAACACTACAAATAATTGTGCAATGTTACTTTACCGTTGATGTCACAACATCTCGGTATATTCTCCTTAAAATGGCTACGTTGTGCGGGACGACGTTCGGTTGAGTGACCGGAAGTGGAAGAGGATCGCGTCGACGAAGCTTGCAGCCAGAACCATGACAACCACTCGCAATTATATGCCCAATGGTCATTGGCAGATCCCAGATTATTTTTGCCTCGCGAAGCATCGTTGATGCCGGCCCTTGGGCGAAGAATGGTACTGATTTGGCATCACGAGAGCAAACTCCAGTTACCGCTAAGAGCGTTTCTTGAGGCACCTTGAATCATCAACAACAGCCATTTAGCAGCAACAACAGCCAATTTGTTGGAAACTAGTTTGAGCACAACGATTGATATAAATTTTTTAAATTATTTTTCTCAGTGAATGTGTTAATAAAATTAAAAATTATAAGCATGAATATTATAAACTCGTAATACAATTTTAATAAACGAAAATATTACTTATTTTAATTTAAACGAAAAACTTTGCCTGCTCTAATTGTAATGTATGAAATTAAACAGTTCCACTACACTTACTTCTCGTTGCAAAAGTTCAATGGTAGAATCGAGCTCGTTCGCGGGAACAGTAATGGCCAGTATAAAACCTTTATCGTTTTCCACAGATTTCAGCTTCCTGATTATGTTTGACAACATAGGTCGACGTATATATGAATTATAAGAGGGGCTCGAATCATCTTGACTAGGTACGTTGCCTCCAAGAGATTCCAGTAAGGACCGGAACAAAGCGAGTCTTATTTTGGAGAACATGTCGAATACGTCCCACATGGTATCGTCTGTTGATGAATATTTAATCGAATTTACGATTCAGCTTATTGCAAAAAACGTTTGCTGAAATTGTTGCTAAAAGGGGGCAACTTTTGGTACTTGTTAATATCGCAGAAACAATTTGTCTCCCCCAAAGGAATTCATTTTAAATCTAGAACTACTGAACAAATCAAAATGACTTGCTATGGGTTTCTTATTTTAAATTACAAAATATCTGAAACATACTTTTGTCCAAATGTACGCTAGTCTTTCTGTAGATAAAGAATTATTCTATATGCTAATGTATGTTTTATCCTTTCTTTATTTTATTATTTACTTGTCAGTAGTTCTAGTGTTAAAATAAAAGGTATACGAGTCCTTGTTAATTTATCTGTTACATGAAATTACTATTATTGGGGACAAAATTTATATTAATATTATTATTATTTATTATATTTACAAAATGAGTAATTTGGCATATGTAGTTTGAAAATTTTTAACTAAAATGAACACCTTAATATTTATGAAAGAGAACTTACCATCATCTCGGATATTAGATGGTGGAACCAAGGGAGAAGCGCGGTGAATTGATTTCCCTAGGTCGATCGCGTGCCACTCACCATGAACTTCCGGTTTAATTTTGCGAATTTCCAGTTTCATATTGTTCTCCTCGGGCTCGTTTAGTTCTCTTTGTATAGCTGCCGACTCCTCGTACTCAAACAACGAAGGAATTGTGAAGTTCGCATTTGATAACGAAGCTAAACAAGAATTGTCAAGTTAAAAGCAATAAAAATACGTAAACGTAAACAGGTAATTAAAAAAATTATAAAAAGAGACACACATTAATACCAAAATATATAGAAAATTATAATTAATCTGCAACTTAATCCCAGACCAGTAACACGATATAATTAACTATTATTTATAAGTATTGCCCATTATACTTTTTTTTTCCCATTAATTGCCCATTAATTTACTTATTTCAATCAAGTAATTTAAATGAAAAAATAGAAAGAAACAAAGGAGAGCTTTGTACAAAAATACATTAATATAATGTAAGAAAGTAAAACGCAACGCCATTCCATTCTATTTTCTACTAAATTACTTGATAAAAATTGTAATGAAACCTTAAGTGGTTAAGAAATTATCTGCTTGTTTTTCTACAGAACATGATTTCAAACAGGTTTTTGCAAAATAATGTACGACATTGGAGTCAAATATAACCTGTCGTCATTCCTTGGACATCTCGAGCCCAAAGTAACAATGCTACGATATTCGATCCAAACAAGCGTTCGCAGTCGCATTTCTTGTTCCTGTTCCCGGATACTAATGCACCCTCCAATGAAAACCATGCCGTGTTTACATCAGTGTTGTCGCAATTCTAAAGAAAACGATGGTAATTTCCAATGTTAATTTTAAACAAGAAAACTACAGACTAAAAATCATAACAATTTTGTATTACAAAATAATGCAGATCTTTCTTAATTAGTTGTAACCGTTCTAAACAAAGTAGTGTAAAATTGATTTATAACTCTACTGATTCTTAATTAACACTTTGAACGTGAGACTGAAGCTACTTAAAGTTTTATTTGATGGCAGTACTATTTTTAATAAATCTTACTTATTATTCTTTAAATAATTCTTCATTATTTACATTATTCAAAATTTCAGGTACCTATTACTAGTATTTTCAGTTAAATAAATTAGAGAATTCTTTTAGGTTTTTACGGAAATCCGAGTGTCACTCGAATATAGGTAACACGACAGACAAAGTGTTAACTAACAATAAATAAAATAAAGTCAAACCTGAAGCTGTCCCTCGACCGGAAGCGCATGCGAGGATTTGAAATCCTTCCAAAAATTCTCTTGATTCTGACCAGTTTCAGCGATGACTAAAACGACGTTTCGCGGAGCGGAAGCGACGCTGTCAGTCACTGAATTCTCTTTCACAGAATTCGTCTTGGCATCCCCGGTTATCTTCGGGAAATTCGACTCATTTTCGATGTTCTCCAAGATAAAATCGAACTTCCTTTCACGGGTAGCATCAGGACTCGTCTGTTCGACGGCTTCCGTCGACGTCTTCGTATCTGAGATTTGCAAAACCTTGTCGATACCAGTCACTTCCGTTTTCATGCCAGATGTGTGGGCAACTTTGTTCTCCGTTTCCAGAGACGATGTAGCGTTCCATACGGCTGGGATGTTTCCTGAGACAAGTTTAAATTTGAACATCGTTAATTAAATATTTATTATATACATAATAATTCATACAATTCAATAACTTTATTTGTGAAATTAATTGATTAAACGGACCTTGTAAATATAATGCCGTGCTGAAATTCTTTGAATATTTAACATTCCTACCTTTATTGAAAAAAATGAAACTTGAATTATGAAAACGCACTAAACAATGTTTGTCGTGTAATACCTGAGCGATCAGCAATAAATGCGAAGCAGGACAGTATCATCGCCAGTGTAGCAATTAGAAACACTACACTCCGTTCGTACACCATTCTGCCTATTGGAACAAGAATCAGACAGATTAAAATTTTCATCAAATGTTTTATAAAATGAAACGTATTTCGTTTCGCCTTACTTTATGAAATTTCAGCGACAGATGCTCGAATTTCAAGCGAACAGATCCGCGCGATATTTGGTATTCAATTGACGATGTTTCAAATATTGAAAATTCAATTCTACATTAAAGATTCACTGCTAGCGATGAGATACGTTCTATTCGTTATCGTTGACAGATGGCAATTACTCGATGGGTTCACAATCAACAAATCACAGTTGTCTGGTGAACAAAATAAAAAGATAGACGATTTTCAGCGAGGTTCTTGTTTTTTAAATATTTGAAGTTAATCTTTAATAATTGTAAATACAAACTGCGTTAAGATTAGTACGTATCGATAGACACTCTTATTTGAAATACCATTATTTCGTTTTTAGTCAATTTTATAGAAATACGAGTAATCTATTTTTCCAATCATATTAATGAATTCAAAACCAAAATTTTTCATTTGATATACCATCTGATTCTGAAAATATTAAAACGGAAGCATAATTCAGTTTTAGAAAAATGGAGTAAAGTTTAAACTAACGTACAAGTAATTTCCAAATGTAAAAGCCTAAACAAACTTTAATTACCTTATAAATTAATAAATTATAACAATGATATAATAATTATCTTAGAAACAATAAATTAATAATAGAAACAATTGTGAGCCAGAATGTGTGTTAAAATGCATAAGAAACTCCTATTAAAATTGCCAAAAGTTTACACGGCTGTTAACAAATTACTCTTTCGAATTTCTTAATAATATTACATTCGTAAGAAACTAGAAACCTTCCACTTTAATGCAGTTTTTGTTTTACATCGATATCTTTATTGGTTCCTGAGATATCGTCGTTGGAAGACAATCGTAATTTTTGATAAATTTGCTAGCTCCGTCTCGCTATCAGCCAGACAGTGAGGGTCTAGCGTAGCGGTCACGTGGTCAATGTTTACGTCTAACCCTTTTACTATTACTATTAGTTTGTAAACAGTTCCTGGAAAAAATGTAGGTCAGGGCGCCATTCATAATTAACCCTTTACGCGCCAAAAGTTATGCAAACTTTAAAGCCTCGTATCTCAGGAATTAATTGAGATATCGCGTTGCAACAAAATGCATTATCATCTGCACACTTTTCTCTATCTTCGGAGCTACATTATGTAAAATTTTACATGTTTCTTTATACTTATGACCAAACTGGTTTACGTTACTTGGGACATTGTAACAATGTCTAAAGCATTAATTTATATTTTTAAAAAAGTATAATAAATACTTAAATCGGATACTAATAATACAGTAGTATAAGTACAAATGTTAAGTGTAGAAAATTATTTTTCAAAATTTTATTACTTTATCAAAATTCACAATAAACACACTGATTACTATACTGAAAATGTAAAATTTCCTTTGTTCTATATTATTATTGTCCTTTGTTCTATATTATTATTTAGTTTCATAATTTGTTTACTCATTTTAAATACAAATCAGCGTTTGCTTTGATAAGATAATATTCTTATAAGCAATCAAAATTGATTAAAATGGTATCAATAAATATAATCTTCAGTTTATTCGAACTCTTAATTTTAACAAACTATAAATAACTAATTATGATTTTGAGAATCATTAATATACGAGTACACAAGTATAATATACTGTAACAAATTAGTTGCTATTAAATAAATGCAATACTTTTTATAACCTTTTTTCATATCTGTTTTGCATTTAATAAATATTTTTAAAAGCCTTTATATCTAATTCCACTATTTAATTTAAGAAGCAATGTAACTATGAAATTCTACATTCGGAAAAAAGGAGTCTAAAATTTCTTTTCTAAAATTTTGTCATTTTTTACTGGATGTAACGAATTCTTCCCTTTTGCTGGTATTTTATTCTGTGTTAAAAATGAAGTTTGTATATATGCTTCCCTAAAAATAAATTTGTATTTTAAATTTGCTTAAAAATTGGCCAAATTTGTTTTCTCGTTTTGATCCATTTTGAACAAGATCGAAATCAAAGAAAACATACATTTATATGAACTGAAATGAACCCCGATACACCCTGTATAAAATCGCAGTGTTGTATTGTTTTTATTTAATGTTGCTATCCGCAAAACTAAAGAGAAATTCTAAGAAGAGCAGATATCTAGGCTATCTTATAGATGTACATCATTATTATCGAGTTTCACTCAAACAGCCTTGGCACTATTCAAATGATTACAAAAGTATCGAGCAAACGGTACAGTTATTATTAATTAACAAGTTTTTGAAAGCAACAATAACAGCTTTTTTAAAAATAATATATTTATATTGAGTGTATGATATCTAAAACTTAATAAGATTATTTCATGTAAAATATTAATCAAACAAACTACGATTTAATTCATTGTATATAAATAAAAAGTGCATTATAATTTTCCAAATTAATAAATACTAAACTGTTATTCTAAGCGATTTTTATACCTTTATTTTAGTGTTAATGGCAAATACTGTTTAATTAGACATTCAACGAATTCAACGAATCTCTAATTAATTCTTTATCATATAATTTCCTTTTTTAATATCTAAGACGAATATATTAGCAAGAGGCTACATCTTTCTGGTACAAATTTATTGTTCATGTAATTTGCACATACTTTAAACAGTAATTCTTATTTGACTTTTCAAAGCCTACAAACTTTTGTCATTTGTTAAACAATCATCGCTCGAAACTTACTTAAACATTCGAAATTTATATAAATCTTATATACTGATATATGGAAATTAAAATACTGTTAATAACACTCTAATGTCGTAGACTTATTCTCTATAAACAATTGTTGCACATTTACTTAAATTTTGAATAATTTAATAATTAATAAAAGGAAAGGTCATATAAATTGTTAATATTACTTATTTTAGGCTAATAATGTAAAGTACGCATTTGAATGGTTACATTTGAAAATTAATTAATGAAAATCATAATAACTGAAATTGCAATAGCAATCAACGTGTTAAAATTATAGCAAAATACATAGAGTGGAAACTAATTGATCTGTAACGAGGAATTGGTAGACAAAAGAAACTCGCTACCTCTCATGGAAGGCCACATGTCGCCAGTACGTCATTTTTGTCTTAAAAAATAATTAAACATTGTCAGATGGTCAACTATCCTATGTAAAAATGAAAAAATCAAGAGCATTGAAAACATTAAGCGCATATTCAGTTACAGGGGAATGGTTGGCAGTGCAGATACGCAAATAAGCATTGTTTCGCATCGGCCCACGTTGTCCGGCAATGAGGTAAACTTTCTAGAATAACCATGTTCAAGACCTTCTTACTGTTCGCAGCCTACTCCTCTCGGCCACCCTCTTCCACGTTTTCATAGTCGTCGAAATCTGAATAATTGATACGATTACGAAGCTCCGTGTCGACGGTGCAAGAAACAACATGGCCCCTACGAGCGCGGCCAGGTAGCAACGTTCGCGAACGTCTGCGCCTGGATACCCAGAGCCCATTGGTCCACGTTTAGTGCCCTGCCGTGCTGGAGGGGTTTCAACCGGACGACAGGTGGTGGTTAGCCAAGAACCCTACGAGGGATGGGGAATAACCGCGGCAAAAGAGGAACCCCTGGTCACGACCACCTACGACGGTCAGCCGACTCTTCCTTCCCTGATCTTGTCAGTTCTCCTTGATATCGCGTGCCCCCGGCTACTCGCTCGTACCCTCGCGACGAGTTCGCGTTTCAGCGTGGATTTCTGACGATCGTGACCACGTACCGGCCTCAAGGTGAGATATCGCTCAAAATTAACCCCATCATTGAAACCGACAAGCGTTTCCTGTAATTTAAGTGCAGCTGCGAGGACTGTGTGTTTGCGATGATGGTTTTTAACGTCCTTTTTTATTTACGGATGAAACAATTAGGCGAAGTATACAGAGGTTCAAGTCAGTCGATTCAGGTTCGAAGGTGAAGGTTTGAAGCTGTTTAAGGAAACGGTACAATCATGCCACAATGATTTTCTATTTTAAATTTAAGAAATTATTCACGCATTAAATAAATGGCATCGTGATTGTTAGTAACCCGTAATAAGATGTATTTATTAATAAGATGTATTTACACTTCTTGTACCAAGTCACAAATGTGTATTTTATGGTACTGGTTACGGAGATTCCCATAGCATTCAACTCAAACGTTTTAACATGCATTTGATTAACACATATATTGATTTCTGTGGAAGTAAAGAATAATACGTGCATGCCAACCTATTTTCCATTTTTCATTCATTTCAATTTATTTTTCATTTCTCGTTTTGATTAAATTTATTTCAAATATAAACGTATGTGAACATCAGTTCTAGTGGCAATCTTCAAACCTTTACTTTTAAATTTAATATCTTGCATTGATAGTATCATACAAATCCAAACTTAGTCTTCTTTTGTTATTAACCCTTCCACACCGACACAGCATACTGTGCGAACATGTAAATGTTTAAAAAATTGATAATATTGTCTTAAAGCTTATTGCAAAAAACTGAAGTATTTTAGTACAATAAATAAATATTTTATCTTTAATGTACAAAGTGTCCCATTAAATTGGTACAAGCTATGTCTTCCAAACTGTTAGCGATAGAAACAAATTTTATAGAATAAAATTAAAGGAAATGCAATTGCACTATTTCGTTAAATATAATCCTGTATTTCTTAATGCACCTGTTGATGCAATTTTTTAATTTTTACAAAAATATATTGCGGTATCTGTAGCATAAATCTGTTGGTTCAAAAGTTATTAGAATTCAAAGGTTTAATCATTTATTTCGGTGTGTCTGCGAAAATTATGGGATATTTACACTATAATAAACGTAAACAACTCTCTGTTTTTATTTAACATTATATAATACCAGACATTTGACAAAATTTATCACAATAGTTAGATTGGTACGCGGGGTCTAACCAAAACAAAATTACTTTTTATAACAATTTCTATATTCAGTAACTCAGCTTTTATAACAGTTGTAATATAATATAAATACAATACAAGAGTTCATATGCAGAGAACTGCCTTTAATTTGAAAAGGAGTCTTCAGTTATCATAATTTTTGTCTAATGATCGTTCTAAAATTTAATGAATAAATTCTTTATAAACACTTCTTGTTATACTATTTTGAAACTATTCGTTAAACAAAAACAATTCACCAGAAATTCCACAATAATTAATGCAAAATTAGATAGCGGTGTTGATTAATTATACCCGGAAGGGGTGAACTTCGACACCCACTAATTATTCAAACTGCATCCGCATCTCTATCTGATTTACTCATTTACAGAGTATCCAATTTTAACCGCCTCCAGTGCGAACTAAACTGATTTTACGTAATTGTTTCCGCATGTTGATTTTAAATACAATATGAAGGTTAAAATAGAAGAAAACAATCCTTTTCTTATTTTTGAGGATGCATCAACCTTTTTCCTTTTCTGGATTTTTATAATAAAAAAATGAATTGTAATGGAAACCATTCAGAAACGTATAAAAGTATAGGGTACTTGAATTTTTTATTTAATAAACGAAATAATTATAAATAATAGCGTAACAAGAATTGAGAATTAATCTATGAATACAAGTCATCATTTAACTACCAGCTGTATGAAAAAATAATTAAAAAGAAATTGAATGATTGCAATGGGGACATAAGAAATAATTAGTTTTTCTATAAATGGACACGTAGAAGGCATACGGATTAAATAGAGTTATAAAATATTTACATATTCAATTTTTATTTTCATTCTAATCATACACAAGTAAAAATAAAACTATGAACTTTTATTTTTATGGTATACAACGTTTCATACATAGGGTTAAAATTAAACATTTATATTGAAATTACTAGTGTAAAGTATTTAAAAAGAAATCTTATGAAATTGAAGATTTTTAACACTAATTAACATCTCGAAAAATTCTGAATTTAAGTTTTTTATAAGCTTCATTTCAAAACGAGAAAGTTACAAATCTTACAAATTTTTGTTATTTAAACATCTGGGTTAATTTACTGTATTTAATGTAAATAAAACATAAATTTCACGTTTCAAAATTCCATACTAATGGAGTATAAAATATTAAAGAAACATATACATATAACGTATAGAGAAGCTAATTACATTAAATTAATCTCCTCTCTTAATCAGACGATTTCTCTCTGAACCATTTGTTTTTTTTTTATACAACAGGTAGTTTATAAATTAAAATTGGACTCCTTGTATGTTGTATTTAAAATTGATATCGTGTCCAACAAAATATTTCGGCGTAGCATGATTCTATGTATAATATTAAATTTCAAATCGGCTATAATATTTTGTTAAGTAATAAAGAAAGAAGAAGTTTGAATGAGTAACTATGATTCAGGCAATAATTCAGAACCAGTTGTTTGAATGGGTAACTCTTAATAATTTAGAACTAGACGACCTCTGGATATCGATACGGATAGTAATGAATGCCTAAAGTTTTCTCAGTTTCTACTTTGACTTTGACAATGACAAGCTTCTCAATACTTTCGTTTAATACAAACTTGCGTTTGTTGTTCCACATAAACTAATTATTTTGGGTGTTTTAGTAATGCAAATTGACGTATATGTGAAGGATCTCAACTGTTTAATTATGTTAATTTATTAATACCAGACCAATGAGCATTAAATGTATATCAATTTTTTAATTGAAAATTAATTGGAAAAATGAGTAAACTAATAATAGAAATTACATTATCATGTATAACTACTTTGCAATTAATCCTTAATTTGTGAGAGAAAAAAAGATTTATATTTTTCTGATAAGAATATTAACCTATTAGCTATCAGAACCAGAACATTTGAAAATTTCTGTCCAAAACTATACATTAATTTTCAAAAACAAATAATTAGCGAGAAATAAATTAATGCAAACTGTAAAACTTTATTTGTAAGAAAAACAAAAACACAATTCATTATTTTGCACATTATTGTGTATTAAAACTTGAAATTTCTCAGATCCCACCTTATTGGCCACGGATTGACAATTTCTGTGATATTTTCAGTGGATTAGTGTTTCTAGTACAATTAGCTTGAAAGTGGAAAACATATTCTTAAAGTGTTTTAAAAATATTTTGCTAGGGAACAAAACTGTAAATTTTTGGATTTGAAATTTTATAAAATGTATAATATTTTTAACTATAAATTTTGTTAAGAGTAAGGAAATAATACATTTATATAAATTTTGAGTAGAAGATGGATCCCTAAACTATTTCTTCATTTCAAATTGTAACTGGTTTAAATTTTTTATTTTCAGATGATGAAATTCAAACAGCAGGGGCTAGTAGCGGATTTAATGCCCAACATAAAGCTGATGAAAGCCAGCGGGCACTTTTTGTTCAATTATTCCGAGAGCTCCGCGAAAAATCTGCAAAAAATCTACAGCAGCGTGAGTGACGCAAAGAAAACATGCATTGTTCAAATTACAAAACCAGAGTACACACAATAATAAAGACGTCAATGGAAATATTTGCTTCTATAGTTTTTGACCATTGAATTACGATTGTAGCAGTTACAGGTTAAAATATTCTATTAATTATTCTGTTAGAATAATTAACTATTTGATAGTGTGTATTTATTGTTTTTATGAGTACTGCTTAAAGACAAAACAAAAAAATTAAAAAAGCTAATAAAAGTTTATTTTTCTGAAAATGGTAACCAGACAATCGAATATGCATGACAAATACGAAAAATATACAAAATGTAAGAAGCAAAACCTAATAAGTAATTTGTAAGTGACGTTGCTTTATTCTAAGAAGCTAACAAATGGCAAATAACAATCGTCAGGAAAATGAATCACGTGTGACCTAGACTCTTCCTGATTACTTCGTGGTTTTAGAACCGAATCGATTCTCTGCTCAACTAATATAATACCATACATTTCAAAACCTTGAGCAACCAACGTCAATTTTTGCTACAACTTCAAAGAGTTTGACAAAAATGAACATTATTTTGTGATAAACTAACATAGGACATTAGAGTAATTATCGGTTTTAGCTTTTATAAATCCTCGTAGAAACAATAATATTCTGTTATTCGTTTTTTATCATTTTCATGAAATTTCTTTGCTTTATTGATTTTAAAAATTAAGAAAATGGTATTTTGTTCTTGTTTCTTTTAATTGAATGGTGCTTAACATCCAAATATGGCCAACGTCTTTGCCCTCGATGAGAATCCTCATCAGAATTAATAATTTACTACTATGTATTACAAAGGAATTTATGAATGCTGTGTACGTTAAAACAGTAAAATGTTCGGTTAGAACATTTTAATTCAATTCTCAATGTCTATCTATTATACAAAGAATATTCGATCTATTATAAAAATAAGGTCGAAATTCATGTCTATACATTTTTCGGTGGCTCTAATTTTATTTAAATAAAAGGGTGCTCCAAAGGGTCTAAACTTGTTTAAAAGGATTTGTAGCATAGTCCTAGAACTAATTCGCTCAACGAAAAATTGATTTTGTATCATTTACGAATATTGGATGTCATAAAAGTGAATAGGAAGAAACATACTCGTAACAATTTAGGCTAATAAAGTTCAACTTCATCTCTTAGATGCATCTGATTCTCATCCTCATGCAATTCGGCTTCTGCGGCATTAACCTGGTGCAGGAGAAAGACGACGTGGACGATCTGACAGCCAACACGATCACGATGCTATTCTTCACGCACAGCGTGGTCAAGATCATTTATTTCGCGGTCAGAAGCAAGCTGTTTTATAGAACGCTCGGTATATGGAATAATCCAAACAGCCATCCCCTGTTCGCCGAAAGCAATGCAAGGTACCATCAGATCGCCATAAAAAAGATGAGGATATTGCTGATGGCCGTGATGGGCACCACGGTGCTGTCCACCATCTCTTGGACCACCATAACGTTCATCGGTGATTCGGTGAAGAAGGTGGTCGATCCTGTTACCAACGAGACTACCATAGTCGAGGTAATGACCATTCACAGCTACATATTTACTCAATTCATTTCTGCTTAGTAAATAATTTTCTTAATTTACTTTTTTATAATTATAATTTAACGCTGAAAAGCAGTTTATGACATGAGAAATTAATTTTAAGTATTGGTTTATTATTAAAGAATTATTATTAAAGAAATATTGATCTAAATAACATCTGAAAATTTGAGAAAATATGAATATTTCTGAATTATTAATTCAGACAGAAACTTCATCGATTCATCGAAAATTTTATTTCAAGTCAAATTTTATTTAAAATAACTCAACTCCACCCTTTTTTTGGTTTCTAAATTCTATAATAAACTGATCGTCCTATTTCATTTTAATTTGCCGCGTCTAACATTTGAACTCAATGTTTTTAATAATTTAATTTTAAGTTTCTAAGCGTTTATTTATATTTTAAGATACAAGTTTCATCAAACGCAGGTTTTATTAAGTATAAACTATTTCTATTTAGATACCAAGGTTGATGGTACATTCTTGGTATCCGTACGACCCTAGCCACGGCATGGCGCACATTTTGACACTCATCTTCCAATTTTATTGGTTGTTATTCACCATGGCGAACGCGAATCTATTAGACGTGCTGTTCTGCTCGTGGCTTCTCTTTGCTTGCGAGCAAATTCAGCATTTGAAGAATATCATGAAGCCTTTGATGGAATTCAGCGCGACTTTGGACACCGTTGTGCCAAACAGTGGAGACTTGTTCAAGGTAGTTCTTTAAAACACTTCAATAAAATCGTTCATCTTAAGTATAGTTCATCTTAAGTGGATTAATAATAGAGGAGCTATGAAAATTTTTGTAACTATAATTTAACGTTTTACATTAAATTTGTATTAATTTTTGGCAATAATTAGAACCCAAGTATTGTACAGACTATGTAGGTCATTGTCTAATTATGCTGATACTTAATAAATTTAATTAGATCGTAACATAGCTTTCTGCTAACATTTATATTTGCAAGAGAAATTATATTAGCTTATATTGATGTCTGTGTCTACTAGTCAGAAACAGAGAAGAAATTATTAAACCCCAATGTTACACACGTAATTGTCATTAATTATAAGTGTTAGTAACTTCAAAACGAAGAGTTAAAACCATTGTCTTTCCAGGAATGAAGTATTTTCTTTAAACTAGTAGGAGTAAAGTGTCATAAGCTTCACTGCAATCATAGTTAGTTTAAAACTATTTAAAATTACTTCTTTTAAAGTTGAGTAATATATTTCCATTTTGATCTGAAAAAGGCAAATAATGGTTCAGGTTTTATAAGGAAATTTAAAACTCAATGCCATACTACCATCCCTTCATTACCAATTCAATCTTGTAATTAGATTAGAATACTAATTTGACCTAAAATTTAAATACAGCTACAAAAATCTCCATAAACAGTTTGTTGTATTTAAAGAGACTTAACGCAATGTCTGAATTAATGATATCCCATAAAAAATTCATTTATTTCCAGGCTAGCAGCGCGAACCAGGACAGAGATCAAGACGCACCACCCCCTGCCACACCACCGGCGGGCGACAACATGCTGGATATGGACCTTAGAGGGATATACAACAACAGACAAGATTTCACGGCTACTTTCCGGCCAACAGCTGGAATGACGTTCAACGGGGGCGTAGGGCCAAACGGATTGACCAAGAAACAAGAGATGCTGGTCAGAAGCGCCATTAAGTATTGGGTGGAGAGGCACAAGCACATTGTCAGGTGAGTACTTTCATTGTTGCCATATTGAAACACTCGAAACGAATGTATCGATTTTTTTATTAGACCTTTGCACACCACCTATTGATTTCAGGCAATAAAAACTGTTATCCAAGTAGCCTCTTTTGATCTTAATGAAACTTTGAGGGGATATAGAATTCGGAAAAATGTTTCACACGTATTTTTATTTTCGCAATTAGGATTATTAATACATGTTGCTGACACGTTACGATTTTATTTCCATTCATATGTTAAATAATTAACGATTCAAGGTAAAATCGATGAATTCTTTTTGATGTTTACCAAATTTTTCTGACTTCTAGAAAAATAATATCGAACCGATAAATAATAAATTACAATCAGATTTGATTTACCTGTTCGAATTCTCTGTAACTTGTTTGGTTGAAAGATTCACTTATTTTAATTATTTATTCATCAGGGTGTAACTTGAATAATATATAACTTGTTTTTAATATAAATTACATTACTCGTCGTGCTTATTGTTTATATTAAAAATACACGCAGATGGTGCCATAAGTAGCCAAAGAACAAAGATTTGCTAGAATATTTATAATATATCCGTTATTGGCATAAGGGAACAAATCGCAGAGAGAGATCTATAAAAATTCTGGTAATGTGAAATGTCACAATAATAAATATTTGTTGCGCCACGGTTGGGAATAAAATTACCGCGACGAAGTTAAATTACAACGGGTTGCAGTTCCAAAGTTACCCGGTGCGACGAGTATCTTGACTACTGGTGTAACCCAGTTTCTCATTTCGATACTCATCTCGAGTTCCCTTCTATACACGAAAACGTAATCTACGCCGACAATGAGAGGACCTTTCACATTCGCGATCCTAACAATGAGAGACTTCCATTAGGATAATAATCCCTGTCAGAAGGGAATTAGTAAATTCGAACAATTTCCTTGCGTTCGCACACCTTACACTTTTATTCATTTTTCAAAAATTTTGTTTTCTCATTAATAGATGTGTAAGTTGCTTGATGTTATCAACGAACTTGTAATAATGTTTAATTCAGTTTTATGGCATTAAATATAAATGCAACAATTAATCCAGTATCAGTCAAATCAGTAAATATTTATTGCTACTGTTTCCACGTGTTTTCATTATTTTCTTCACTAACAATTCAAAAGTACCAAAGAGTTATATCATTATTGTAAAAAAAAAAGGGGGGGAGACCGAACTGTATCATTAAACAATCCGGAAACAAGTTCTAATGACCAGAGGTGATCGCTCAGGAACCCGCACGACAAATAAGATACTAACCAATGCTGAGACGAGCATTTCCGGGTGCAAAAGACGAGAATCTCTTCGAAACAAAAGTAGAGACAGAAATCGCGCGAGGTTAAAGCGAGTTTTCAAAGAAACGAGGGAGAGAAAGGACACCGGTGTTGTGTTCCCTATAGATTCTTCGGCGATGGAAAAACAAAGGGGATGCGTGTATTCCCACGGTGGTGAAGTATTTATTCTAAGAGAGGCCGATATTGACCGCAACTGGGGACATACCGCGTGGACTGGACAATTTATTGGACAATTCAGGGGTTGTACGTTCACGTTCACGTGTGCGCCGGTATACGTGTCTAACACGTGCATGTACACGTTTTCTTTCGCCACGATTCACGATGCAAAACGTTCGGCTTGCACGTTCGACGTTTGCTCTTCGATCACCGCGCAAATTCATGGCCTCCGGGCCATTAATAAGGGATAAATGCGATAAACCTGTTGCCGGTCACGATCTCTTGTTTATTTCGGATGGTTCCACCGTCGACACATTTCGTCGATACCGGGGACGGATTTCTGGCTAGGTGCCCCCAAACACTGTATTATTCTCAACACCTTGACACACAAAGACGTCTTGAATACGTCGTTGTAAATATTGACGTCTGATTGCGAGACTTAACACTCTACAGTGGTTCTCAATTTTTCAAAAACATGTATCACCGAAACCAAAGTTACTTAAACATATCAAACGTATTATATGTATATCTTGTACGTACTAATTTAAGAGCTACTTTATATAGGTATTCAGTTACGTTATCGGAATATATTTTCGGAAATTGTACAATAGTAAATGAATTAACAAATGAATTAATAAATGAATTTTTGTATAATTTGCAAAAGACGGGACAGAGACCGTGTAATCTGCAGCAACAATTCCATACAAGATTTAACCTTTTGCACTTAAGATAATTTTGGATACGATTAAATCTAAATACATTTTCCAATCAAATTTCCGAAATTCAAAAGCCCTATTTTGGAAAAAAAGAATTACAAATGTTTACCGTCTATGTACTTTTATTTCTTTCATTAATTTCCTAAATTCTTAAATTTTATATTTAAAAATATTCTAGTTAATCACGTATGTCACTCCAGAGGCGCCACTCGAGTGCGAAAGTTTAATAATTTTTACATATATAAAGGTGTAATAACTACCTCAAAATTTTAATTGTCAAGACACAAAAATTCAAATAACTTGCTTATTGAATGATAACTCGTAAACTAATCACCTAATTGAGATAAAACTTCATATTCTTACTAGTAATAAGGCACAATAGAATCATGTGTGTAATGTACCCACATCTTCTTCTCCTCTCCGCTCCCAAATATGTTTATCACTCCCATAAAATGATTAACGGGTAAAATATTACTTAACTAGAATATAATTAACATTAGAACTACCGAATGGGTCAAAATGACATGTTCCAGATTTGTTATTTTATATTACATGTTTCATCCCTTATTCATATAGTTTTCTATTTTATTTTTAATTTAAAAGGAAGCGTAGATTGAATGTTGGTAGTTTTACTGTTAATATGGAATAAACAGTTTATTGTAATTTAAATTTAAATCATAATCTCCAAACATGATGAATTTACAAATTATATTTGAATTTGTTACACATTTCTTCTAAATAATTTAACATGTCTTAAGCTCATAATCGTTTGCAAAATAATTGATTCTTTTGTTATCCGTTTTAAGCCCACGATTTGCATGCTTAAGAAACTTAAGAAACTTATCGAAGTTTCTGAACGTTACGCATCGAACAACCCCGAGTCATATTCTTCTCCTTTAAGATACTTCGCGATATCGATCATACATAAACTGAATAGAACTAACCCGACGACACTTTGCTGAAATACATTATTTAAGCGGCAAGAAGGAGATACGGGAACGAGAAGGAATGGGGAGGTAACAGTTATTCGGTCGCAAACTGTAACCAACCGGTTAAGTGTATGCAACCTGTGAACTGGGTCAAGTTAAAACTTTGTTATATTGCAACCGCGGGGCTTGCCAACAGATTTGTCCTGCACCGACCTGATCTTAACGGCTAACGAGAGCTGCAAGCTCAATGATATACCAACAGATTGAAACACAGTTTGATCGTAACTTTCTGCGAGCTAAAAGAATTAGGATATTCGTTAACTTGTAATATTCTGAACAAAACAACGGATTCGAGAATTACTGAGGTGTTGCTTTCAAAATATAAACATAAGATGTTAAATCTATTAACGCGTGACTCTTTTGTCAGAATTATTTGAGAACTCCTGTTTCAGAATATCCTGTGAGAATAAACTATTAAACATACAATCATTTTCATTGTTTCTAACCAATTGTAAATAGTTTAAAATTATTGAAATTAATTTTTACAGCTTTACGAAAAAGCTCATACTATGTTATCTCTTTCAAAAAAGTGTTGTAACAATACAAAATTATCTGGTACAGGAGTTATTTATTAGTCTTCTAATCAACCATACTTTTTCAAGAGACAACAAAAGGATGTTAACTTATATTGATTGTTAAATATTTACACGGAATGCATTCAGACGAAAGTAAAACAGCGATAATTACTTCAAATTTTAGAGTGTAATATATGTCAGTTTTAACTGTAAGTTTGAAAACTTCAGATTTGATACAACTATTTAATGAACATCTAATAGCAATTTTGAAGGTCTAAAAAATAATAAAAATTCATATTCATTATAAATTAACAGAATTTATGCTTGTAACAAATCAGTTCCCGATTTTTAACAACATTTCCAAAGAAATATTTTGCCAATAGAAAGATAGTTAAAATCTCTGGTAATCAAATTTTTAATAACGTTATTATTACTTTTTTATAGACTGGTTACAGCGATTGGAGATGCGTACGGTATTGCTCTGCTGCTGCACATGTTAACCACCACCATCACCTTAACTTTGCTTGCTTATCAAGCAACAAAGGTAATACTAAAAAACAATATTGTTCCTAATACAGTATTAAAGACTAATTTGTATCTAAAAATAAAGAATTATAAAAATATTCAAAAATCTTATTAATTGTTTCAACACTTTGCCACGTCACCAAAATATGGGTAATACTTGAATTACTATAGGAATCCGTCACCTGTATTATCAAAAATTTCGTTTTAAGAAATATTAAAATATTGTAATAATAACGTAACGTTCGTTCGATATTAAAAATACCAATTGGTATTTTTACGAAGACTATAAAATAATTACTTTCGATTTAAAAAATAAAAATTCTAATTTGACCCACAGGTACATACAGTTGATGTGTATGCAGCATCGGTGATAGGCTACTTGTTATACTCCCTTGGACAAGTATTCATGCTCTGTATCTTTGGAAATCGTTTGATTGAAGAGGTATTATTAATTATTCATTTCAAACGTTCTTTTCTTACATTATTATTATATATTTTCAATACTGTAGAACCTTCATTACAAAATTTATATAGTAGAACGATTCTATTATTTTAAAGCATTTTAATTAACAAAATTCGAGAATAATTCACTTATTGTCAGTAATTGTTCTGAAAAAATCTCGAAAAGAATTAATTTTTGGAAGTTGTCTGATAAATACACCCTCTTAAGTTACTTCAAGCTTCAGAACAACAATGTCATTAGAAGAAACCTCGAAACCAATAAAAAAGAACTATAAAATAGTACAACTTTTACTATAAAATAAGAAAAAAACGAACTAGATTATTCAAAACATTTTTCCTTCTATACATACATGTGTCCTATTCGTGTTCTATCCAGAGTTCATCAGTGATGGAGGCTGCCTATTCTTGTCACTGGTACGATGGATCAGAGGAAGCAAAAACATTCGTACAAATCGTATGCCAGCAATGTCAGAAGGCGATGTCAATTTCAGGGGCGAAGTTCTTCACCGTGTCGCTGGATCTGTTCGCTTCGGTAATGCGATTTGTTTCGTTCTTGATAGCGTGATTTGTTGTAGAATGAAACTTATATGACTTCCATAACAAAATTTCAAATTTTTACCGTGTCTGAAGTTACGTTAATCCTTGGGGTACGGACGGTAGAGGTAGCTGGCTGGGTTACTTGCGACCTGCATTGAAACTTAAAAAACGTGGAATGTGTATTATAAAATATCAGGAACAAAATAATAAGAATGCAAATTATAATTGAATATTATTTAACGTTACTCAAATAGCAAATAGCATTTTGCATATACATTTATTTCGTATTAATATATTTTATTTTTATTTTATTACAATTATGTTCTTTGTAATTGTATCAGACGTTGAATCTAAAAGAGTTAAAAAATAACAAATTTCAGACAAGCAAATTTCTATGTCGACTTATATTTTTTTCTTTTCTTTTAATTATTTGCCATTTAATTAAATGCCAAATGTTTCAGGTCCTGGGAGCTATGGTCACCTACTTCATGGTATTGGTGCAGCTGAAGTGAACAGTAAAGAATGAACGAAACAACTGTAATTACAACGCAAAGAGTTTCGTAAGAGTTCAGGCGGAAACTGTGACTATAGGACAATTTACGATTATAGATTGCAAGGGAAAGTATCGACGCGTTCAAATGCTCCTTAAAATCTTAATATAAAAGTACTATTTGATAAATAACATTGTTCATCTTGCTTACATAAATAAATCTATCTTGTTTATACTGTAATTTCGTGAACCTTTTAATATGTGCAATTTTATTTAATTTCTATACAGTTGTACCATGTACTTACGCATTAAGGTGAATACAAAGTACAGTATCGAGCATCGCGAACTTCCCTAGGAAAAATGACATCTATAATACTCGAAAGTTACTAGCTTATGTCTGGAATAGTTAGTAACTATTGGACTGTAATATAAATTCGTAGACTTTTCTTTTTCACCAAAACAAAATGATTTCTTGATAACTATTTCCTTTCATTACAATAATACAATTTAAAAAAATTAAAATTATGAATTTTTTAATTAGAAGAAATCGACTTCCAGGTTTCTTTTTTTTCTATGAACTTATGTGACAACCTAATATTTCAGAGTAAGTTGATTAATCTAGGAAATGAGGTAAATAGGTTAATTATCGTGTCTATGCATAGATGGTTAGTAATTTTCGAGTATAAGATGAATGATGGAACTTCCTTCCCTTGTATTGCCATTTTTTCTACACTGGGAAAAGGTGGCATGCTCCGCACTGTATAAGTATTTAAATAATGAATTTATAGATCAAATTTAATAACAATTAAATACAGAAAACTTAGGTAATAATTGCAGAATACCAGTGGAAACGACATAAGTGCAAAAAGAACGTAAGTCGAGGTACGACTGCATTAGAATCTTACATTTCTAAAAAATTAGACATTTAAATTTTATTAGAGTATCAACAATTAAAAATGTTTTTGAGATAGTATTTTTGAGGTTATCATAGTACCAATTTAAATAAAACAAAAATAAAATAAAATAATGCAAATAATCTAATGCGAAGCCAGAAAGGTTTATTCGGATATAAAAAAAAGGTATTTAAAAAAATACTATTGAATTTCATGTTACAGCATCATGATAAATATGATAAATATGATAAATATGAAATATGCAGCAAAAAGTATATTTTTGATTAGCCTGCAGAATATAATTATTTTTTTAAACATATATTACTATTATAATTGAATAAAATTGATACAATAATATATAATTTAAGACTACAGAATTAGAATACAGCAATATATTTATTAATAAGATATATTGAAATGAACAACCGTTTGAACGCGAAGGATACTTTGAATAAAAATTATATTTAATAATTATAAGATATGCGATTGAGCTATTGATGAAACATTTTTAACAAAATTAGATTGGCAACTAAATTCGCGACTTTATATTTACTAAAATTCCACAAGCAACAATTTTTAATCAAAATAAATACCATTCAAATTAATGATCTTTGACACATTTGTATTCCTCTGTGTTAAAATTTGAATAACCTTGTTCGCATATTTAGTTACCAAGCTAATAAAATTGTAATTATCATCGAAGGTAAAATATTATACCTATATTAAGAGGGAGGAGTCCCTAGTTCACAGTACTTTGTGATAAATTCGACTGCTTCATTTTTCTCTTTTAACCCTGGATTACTACCCTCGAAAGTTACAGGCCACTGAAATATCTCTCGGCATTTCTCTTAATTTCGCGAGATCGATAAGCCTGGACAAAATATCCCATTTCCAGCACCCTCATTAAACACGAAAGTTCAAAGTAATTTGGACAAAAGTTTCGTTCAGCAATTTTTCTTCATTTACTTCCCGATTTTTGACAAATTTGTTCGTACAACCCAATTAATTCGGGTCGAAAATATTTCTACCGTGCAGAAATTATAAATTCAATTTGAGAAATTATTTTTAAATATTTTTAAAATACTATTTCGGCTAATTCTTGACGTTTTATTTTTCTTTCGCTGTTTTTCGTTATTTTTAATCGATTTTTGTTTCTCTAGCTAGTTTGAGAGTATCGAATAATTCCGAATTAATCTCGGCATTAAATGAGAATATGCACTGATTTTCCACGGCTCGCTAGCCCATCGCAAAGCTTTATTTCAATACGGATCGTACGGTGCGTGTAATCGAAATTTCGAAAATGGAAAATGAAGCTTATTAAGGAGATCAACCGTGAGGAACGAATCATAATTGCATGCTCAGCAATTGCATGCGAAAGGTATTAATCCTTTGGGGAACCGGTGCCATTAAAACGAGCTAATTTAATGAGACCAATTACTTGATAATAAATATTGTATACCGTGTATATATTTATACAAGATACATCGAATTCTTGATTCTCTAAAAATACATTTAGACCAAAGGATTAATTTCAGATGACTAAAGAAACTCGTTTCTTTTTTATTAACATTAATCTGTAATTTTAAGCTGAGAAAAAAACATAATGTCTGTAAGCAATAATCGTTAAGCAATCTTATTACCGAATTATTAAGTAAAGTAACAGACGGGAAACATTACGCTGAGAATAATATTGTACAGTATACTGTGATGTAATTGCAAGGATATATTTTATTGACGAAGGATGAAGATGCAAGAGACAAGCTTTCCCAGAAAGTGTAATAATTTATTGTTAATGTTTACAATTCGATACAATAGTCTTCAACTCGAAGCAACAAAGAAATCGAATCTTGCATCTTCATTTTCTCAACTATTTTTATTGAAATGAAATTGTAAATAGAGGGTATAATATTATTAGTAAAATACTGTTTTTTATTTGAAATTAATTTTAGGTGTTGAAGTTTTTTAAACAATCAATATAAATGTTGTTTCATTTTGAACACTAAATACTTTATCATCTTACATGTAAAACGTTGTAAAAATTGTCACAAAATTAAGACTGACGGCAATCTGTTTAATTGGTTGTTTACTCAGCGAGTATTAGGATGTATAAGTATTTGAATGTTATCAAAGAATATTTTTACTTGTATTCGTAGAAATGTTAAGCGAAATTATTTATACTTCGTATCACGATTTTTCATTATTTAGTGCCTCGATGTGCACCTTAGATTTATATCATTTTTTAAAGTAATTATTTGTAACTGTCCATATCTAATTTTCTTGTCCTTAGCCATTCTTCGAATTTTTAAAGATAGTTTCTTGCAAACAGTATTTTAAATTTGCCTTTTAACATTCATAATAGAAATTTAGAAAGAGCAACATTCATGCATTTAATGAATTACACTTTTAATAGGTTTTATTATTTAAATTTTATATTTTGAAAACAAGAAATTATTAACACTTTAACGGTTACATGATTTATGGTTAAAATTCTTCAATTAATTTAAATTTCAATCTATACTTTATTACTTTTAATCATCATTTAATTCTAACACTATAACTTATGATTTCCAATTTTTCATATCTTTTACTTCATATATAGTGAAAAAAATCTATGTCTTTCCCAATACAACTTACTTTATCAACAATGCTAAACGCAAGTGAAACAAAGCTTTATTGCAGAATAAAAACATTTGTCAAAAATTAATCTTTATTGAATGTTAATGCTTCGAACCTAACTTGCGGTGGGCCTTTGTTTTAACCCCTTCGTTACGTATTTAAATTTCCACTGTTTCGTAAATTTATTCTGAATAGGCTTAAAAATATACATGAAAGAACATAAGTATCACCAGAGAATATCTTTTTAATAGCCAAATATTGTAACGACAATCTACCACCTGAAACTGTAAAAAATTTCAATAGACAGTAATTTTGTATTCATTATTTCAAGTACTCATTATAAATATTTTTAATCGAAAGAATTTGCAACATAAGTGACAGAATTCTATGAAAATTCAAACGTCACCAACATATTTGTGTATAACAATGCGACGGTTCAGATATTAAAAAATTAGGATGTCGACAAAATAATTACAGATATTTATCACTATACAGGGTGTCCCACGCAACTGGAAAAAGTTGTACCTCCTAAATAGCTGGGAATAAAAGAAGCATTTCATGCACTTTTGTGCATTGTGCATCAGAAAAATGCAACTGCACTTTTTCTTTAATGTGCGCACAGTTTCTTATATTCTACATAAAAGAGCTAAAATTCTTATGCCCTAAACTTATTCGTTTGGAAGTTATCGAAGCTAAAACTTCTCTGAATTATTTCGGTCTCTCGACATGCGTTCCGGAGGACCTACGTTACGTTTCATAACAATGTTTGTAAATACAAAGCGGCTGCTAATACTCGTCCCTGTAACATTAAGATGTCTTTCAGTAGTTATTCGCTACCCGTGCGCGATGGTCTGCAGACCCAGTGTTTCTAAATCGTGGCATTTACGAATAGTGAATGAGTTTATATGTTCATTTTGTTTAACAAGTGCAATCAAACTGGTGCTGAGGCTGCAAGGCTGTATCGAGAGACACATCCCAATCGGCATCAGCCCCCACGTTCGTGTTTGTAACGTAAGTACTCCAGAACGCTTATAGAGAGACCGAAATAATTCAGAGAAGTTTTAGCTTCGATAACTTCCAAACGAATAAGTGTAGGGCATAAGCATATTAGCACCTTTATGTAAAGTAGCGGAGAGAGGGCGTGGGACACCCTGTATAGACTGTTATTGTGAACGATAAGAGGATAAATATTCTTACGACTGGAAATCGCGTTTCTTCTTTTTCGTTTTATCATCCCCCCTCCCAAGTGCTATAATATCCGATCCAGTGGAAATTAAAGGTGACAAATATTCATTAGGGCAAAAAGTGTAATGTCACATGAGAAGTGGCATACGTTCATTAGGGGTTAATATAATATACTGTAATCCTCAATGACAACACACAATATATCAATTTTCCGTTGATAAATCAGAACGACATTGACAAACTTTGTACATATGTGCAACGAAATCAAAATACGAGGAAATTTGATAAGGACAGTTGCAACACACTGTTTTAGAATTTGTTATAGGTTGTTGCAGATGAAACGACCAAGTTAGTAACAAAACTCTCGTTTTAGTTAATAAATAAACCCTTAGTACACCCACGTAATTTTAAGTTAAGTTTATACATACCCTTCCTAAATTTCTCACTTTAAACCGATATGATTAATATTATGTTGTTTCAAAAGTAATATAAATATGAAAATGAATTTTCCATGCTAACACGAATTGAAAATTCATATATCATTTTCAGATACATACGCAATTAACCCCTTGCCATATCACCTTTTCTACAGGTGTGTTAGACAAAGTTAGATATTTATTATTACAAAATTAAAGCAAACGAAGAAAATTCGAATGTTATATATGGTTTATATTTGACGATTGGACACCATACCAATTGTAGTTGAAATTATACTTAAAATCCAATTGTAATAAAAATAAGTCTGACTCATCAAGGTATGACAAGGGGTTAAAAATTGAATATTCGTATTGCAATGTAAATTATACAAGTTATTTATTTTTATTTTATCCAATAAGTTACTTTATAGTATCGGTATATCCATTACCCCGAACTCTATAACATCGTTCTGCAAATATTAAAAATTTGTGTTTCATCAGTCTTTTATTCTGAACTCGTGATACGTTATTTGTCGTAGCTGGCAGCTATTTTTCATGAAGGGTATTGATATTAAGTTTATACAATGAATTAAGCTTTTTGTTTCGAAACCGGCCATTTGATGTGCAACAACCGAATACTTTAAGGAAATAGAAAATCATCCTGTAATGCACGGCAGTTCCTCTTCGCCGTTAACTTATAAATAAACAAACTTTTCTAACATAATTTTTCTAACGATATCCTGGTTCGATTGATCAGGATATAATATAATTGTAAGTACGATTAGGCGGATAACTTAAGGGTGAAACGTATGCGTGGAACTCTGTTTTAGCCGTAGACACGTAACAATTATCTCCACGAGTAACGTTAAGCAAGGCAACATTAATTAAATACATTTAATTAACGTGATCATTAGTTCTGTAATTATAATTGTGAACTGAATTGTCAGTATTAGAAATGGTTTCTCTCTATGTAAAGCTACAATATATTTGTCTTATAAAATGTTCCAAACGTTCGGCGTTTCCTTTCCCCAGAAAGATTCAGGTTTCTCTGATACCGCAAACTAAACGTTCAAATTTTATCGATCGTGAATTGAATTGGCTCTTAAACATACATAGGAGGACATTCCTAACTAACGTCCAACATTTTCCACATTTATTCTCCTTGTTTGAACGTCGCTTACGAAAATCACACCCCTTTTACGCGTTCCACGATTTAGTTTCACATTCTCTTCACCGAATCTCATTTTAAGCTGCAAAGGAAGCACGTATTTACCTCGTTTTACTCTCTCGCCACGTTTCTCAAACGCGGTTCGTCTCTGTCCACAGACAGTAATGAGATTACCGCGAAAATGATTTACGAAAAAGAACGTACCGTTGTGTGGGCGTATAAACCCCCCGTGGCTGTACGTGAAAACATCCCCATTAAAATTCTATATCGAATTATCGCACACAACCGCATGAGATAAGGGGTTCAACAATTAGTGCTTCTTTTATTTTTAATGCATGATAAAGTTTGTAATTAAACTGCACCTGTTTTTGGCCCTAATCAATAATTGAGAACATTTTTATAGAAAATAATTTTTAAAAAATCTTCAGAATTAATATTAGCCAAAGAAAAACAAGCTTTATCCCTTCGAAAGGTTATATATAAATTGTAATAATTTCGAAAGGTAGATGCAATATTGAGTTACAGTTTTTTCAATTAAAGTATACAAAAATCTAGAAAAAATAAATTTTATCACAAATTTTAACACATTTTCGACAAGTGCATTTAAAATACAAAATGTCAATAATTGGATATCTTGACCTACATTCCAAATTGCTAAATTCATAGCAGAGCCTGATTGGACCTTGTTAAAATTAAATCTATAGTTTTTCCAAAATTATTATTTTTTCGTCTGCAAAACATGTCTTAACAAATACACAGTAAGAGTAAAAAATAAAAATATAAATGATAAAATAGCGCTAGTTATACATTTTAAAAGTACAAAATTGTTAAGGGTTAAATTAATCAAAATATGAATGATTACTGAATTACGCAAATCTCAGAAATATTTATATAAATGAGAATCCTATGTTAATAGAACTTCTACACATTTGTGTAATAATTTGTCATAATTTACAAGACGCTAGCAATTTATCATTTACTTTAATAATCCATTATGCTGGTACTGAATATAAATCATTAATATGTACATCCATCAATCTTCATATACTGAATTCTAAAGATATTTCATGCTTTCATCAAAGATTGTAACCCATTTAAGCACCGTTTCAGGATTAACGCAAAAATAGTTCTAGGAATCGATAGGAAAGTAAATTTACAAAAATATTTAAGGACTTAAGGGGGAACGTACAGTTTTAAAAATCACTTCGTATGAAAGAAACATGCTACCCTGACTACGGAACGATTCATCATACTTGCAAAAACTTGAACAGCTACTCTTAAAAAAAGAAAACATTCATATCTCACTCAGTGCCTCGGTTCTACCACCGATGTGAACTCAAGATTTGAATTAACGGAGGGGTAGTTTCAAGCCCGCGGCGTTCTTCGATGATAAATGATGCTTTCTTTGTCGCGATACAACGACGTTAGGTTCTCGTAAGAAATTTAATCACGCAGCTCAGTAATAAGTTAGTTACTAATAAAATTGTACCCAAAAATGGGACAAACTGACGTTCCTATTGTCAGAATCATTAATTAAGAATAATAATATTAATTAGTAGATATATTAATTCTTAAATTCTCTCGTTTTATTTTTTAATTTGCAGTATATCTGCGATTCTAATAACTTAAAATATTATTACCTATTAATTATTTCATAAATTATTACACTAGAAATTTAAAAATGATGCACTCTCAGATTTAATTATAGAATTCCTTAAATAAAATTTAAATAACATCTATTGCATTTGGAATTTGAAAATTTGAACTGCATCTTATCCCTTTTCATTTTTTTACAAAGTACGTTCATAGAGTCTCAGAGAACAGAGCAAGAAAATCAGCTTGCTCTCCCAGGGGAAACAGAGTGTTAAAAATAGGAGAGAAATAAAAATCGATACAAGGTCATTGTTTAACATAAATCCTTGCATTATTGTTCAAAGCGCATGCTCAACGGCGAGAGACTTTACAGGAAGGCAGTTTCGATCGGCTGTGCCTCGTTGTATGATAAATAGGTCTTCCTTTTTTACGATATCCTTCCTGTAATCATACGATATCCCTGTACAAAGGATACTTAATCTGAATACAAGATATTGCAAGAAACTGCAATATTAAATTTTAATGTAATTAACTTAATATTATAACAAGTATGATATTTCAAAATAAAAACAACTTCAGACTTTGTTTTCAAAATAATAAATATAATATTTATAAACTCAGCAAATCATTTTAAACGAAGGAATTAATAAAAGAGCCCACTGAGCACTATAATCCTTTGAAGTCTTAAACCTTGTTCTTAATACTTTGTATGTTTATGAAACATAAATGACAAGAAGAATAAAAAAAGGTATGAATCTAAAACAGAAATGCAATATGTTAACTCGAAGTAGCAGAAGTGCACGGAAAATAAATAGAGGGGCAATAAATACGCAGTGAAAAATGACGTGTCGCGGAAGACTAACGCGACGAACGGGGCGGTAGTAAAATTACCCTCGCGGAAAGGAACTGCTTTTAGAACCATGTAATTTCCTTCGTATCATCGAGATCCAGTGTACCGAGAAAACATTCGTGCAGAACCGACAACTTTGTTTCAAGAGATATACTTCTAAATGTACTCGCATGGAATGCTTTTAATGACCATAATAATGATAATTGGAATTTCCAAACTACCTGTTTACTACGAGAGTTTTGAAGCTTTCACGGTCTGGCACACTGCAGTTAATACTGTTTAAGGCTATCCGATATAATCTGTGACCAGTAGGGAAGCATTCCCACGTCTCACCAGCATCTCGAATAACTTTATCGGGTGTCTCAAACGGTTGTATGATGTTCGCCATTAGGCTATGTTGTAATACGTAGACACAGCTTCAGTCGTGAATTCGGTATAAATAATAAAGAAGCCCGTGTAAATGTGCCCCTTTTATCTTTCAGTTAAGTCAGACACGAAGTAAGAAAGGAGCTAGATTACTGTTATGTCCTAAAGACTTTTAATTATAATTTAGTTGAATTCCTTCAAACGGCAAAATATTTAATACTTGCAAAGGAAAGTTTCAAACTGGTCAGTTACACCTTTCTGTTTTTCCAAAAATCTAAAAGTCGATATTTTTCACGAAAAAGAAAAAGAAAATTCCCCGCTTAACACGTTGATTGTCACAGTGAAAACAGACGTATGGTTTTTATCGATTAATTTTCAAATGTAACCATTCAAATGAGTATTTTACACTGTTAGCCTAATATTAACAATACTCTACATTTATTTAACCTTTTCTTCTATTAATAATTCAATTATTCCAAATTTAAGGCACTGGTCACCACTGACCACCATACTAGTCAACGTGTTAATAATGAAGTTAAGAAGACAATAGAATAGATAAATTATTGTGTCGATCAGTTTTTCTAAATGAAAGATTAATTGGAGAACTATGCGCAGACTTTTTACAGAAAAATTCAAATGAATTATTGAAAGACGTTTCGATTGAAGTCGTGCACAATATTCCGCTTCGATTCCGCACGAATGCTCGATGGTCCTTCACTTCGTTTTTCCTTTAGTTCTTAAATGAGCGATTACGGAATAAACGGATCAGTTAAGCTGACCTTAAATCTGCCTGATTTTCATTTATGGAATATCTGAGCTTTTTGATTTGCTGCATCACAATAGAGATGATGTTGACATACTTTTACAGCGTATTAAAAATGATTACCGGTACGTTTGCAGAACGTTAATGAGAACTCACTTGTCAGAATAACTGTGGTGCATCCCTTTTATTAAAAACGAAAGCCATACCATGTCCACTGGCGAATGATTTAGAAGAATAATTGTTTTTCAACTTTTTCGTATTAAAAACCCAATGAAATCTAAATTAATTAAACCTTTTATCGGATTCAGATTAGCCCCTTGCCCTACAATATCGAGTCGCACTCGTGACGCACCCTACAGTTCAGATGTGACAAATTTTGATTACAACTCAATTTTAAGTTTAATTGTAATTATAATTGCAGTCAGAACTTATCAAGTGTGAAGTATAAATAATATTCCGATTTTCTTCATTTGTTTTAACATTGAAGCAATAAATATTTAGCTCTAACTGACGCACCCATTGGATAAATCATAGGTTAAGAGGTTAAGGAAAGCAATAAATCAACAACACGTACAAGAGAAATTTACCTGCACTCCATAAAACGATTTACTAATTGCTACCCTTGCAATACCGACGTCATTCGTATATCTGAAAGTCAGGAAAAATCCAAGGCAATAGGGCCTTACGCGACACATTTTCTGTTAACCACCTCCAGGTCCCACCCTGGACATTCCTACTGGAGTAACCCCTTCGACTTCCCTTTTCGCTATTCGAATCGGAATATCATCAACTTTCGAACGGCAAGATCCACTTTAAATTATTTTCCATCGCAATTGGCTTAACCCAAACCACGAATAACCTTCCCAATAGATCATTGCATTCGCCTTGAAATACTCTATTAGAATGTAAGTAAAAAAACATACCGTTCCATTTAAAAATCAGAAATGAGCTTCATATCTCCTTGTCGCCTTCATCTATCAAGAAACTAGTAACATGGGATAATCAGCCTCTCAATGCCAAACAATTTTTTCCTGATGCACTTATTCCTATCACCAATAACAGTCAAGTTATTCAGGTGGCCAGTTTTAAGTGTTATACATCCTTTCCGATCAATTATCCCATCTTTTCTCTATGATTCTTCGAACGGGTGATGTTCGTTGACCAGTTTGTTTCCCGCTAATTGCTCGCTACCCGCTCGTAAACGGCGATGTGAACACGACCTAAGAGGCAATGTGACGGAAAGAAATTGGCGCGAATCCTGGCACGCATGTGCAGCAGTCGAGTGACTCCGTCGGTAGCTTCGATCGTCCAGGGGCCGTCATCGTCGTCCGTGGGGTAGCTTTCCCTCGTGCTCCCGCGATGCTGTCCGCGCTTCTTCATTTTCCAGCTCTTTACCGTTTCGCGATAAAACGAGCCGCGTTTCCCGCACGATCCTCGTCTACGGAGGTCGTCTGATCGAGCCACGCACCCCTGCCCCAGTGATTCTGTCAGAAATACCTCGGGGTCGACGAAACACGGATGAGATGCTGTCATCCGGACCAGTGGATTCGCTCGACTCTGCCAGCGTGATTCGTCCCGACAACTCGCCCCTACGCTCTACGATCCCTTAATCGAATCCGGCGAGGATCGTTGCTTCTCGTGAATCGGTTTAACGATGAAGACGTGTACCCGCGTCGACGAGTTTTCAATCGATCGGGAAAACACGGTGCACGTCCAGTGATCGTGCAATCATCGATTCGCTCGTTGGGAAATAGGTTAGCGGTGAGTGTCGCGGGAAAGAAGCGTCGATGATTCTGTGATTGAAGAGAGAATTTGAGATAATCGGGGCTTACGAGGCCGGCGAGAACGATAGGCGAAGAGGAAAGCATCGTCGACGATGCGGAGGGAAATTGACGAGATCGAGGCTGGATACCGAAACGCGTTACATAACCGGTGCACGACGATGCAAAATAATTCTGGGGAGTGTATCGGCGAGGGGTCGATAAAAACGAGGGCCGAGAACGCGAAGGCGGTTTCTTAAATAGCGCACACGTTACCTTGAATATCTGTGACAATAAATCAATGGATCAGGCGGGCTGCGGATTCGTATAATTATTTTCGCACATTCCTGGATCGCTTGATTGTCTGACAAATAAGAAGCAACTCCGTTATTCGAGTTTATATGTCGAATTTAAAGGGAACGGATAGGGAGCTCGTGACGCGATATTGTGATTGAGATATTTTGTAGCAGTGAAAAGTATTTGATAGAGTGATAGCGTGTAAATCTGCTCGAGTATCTTCGTTGGGATCAATTAGTGAGAGGCTGCTTGGGAAACATCGATAATCATAGGGACAAAAACTGCGAGCGGCAAGAGGAGGCGAAGCCTCTCGCCGCAGAAACAATGTCGTAAGTACTAAACAATGTCGTTTTATCAAACATTGTGTACGTTTCGATGTATCGGCATTCATATACTAACGCTTGCCGCGGGAGATTTAACCCTTTTGGTCCTGAATACTTCTGATAAACATACCTATACGTGATATTATTTTCTACCGAACTGGCATTTGTTTTATTTAAAAATTAACAAATTTTCATTCATTAGTCAAAAGTTGTCAAAAGTTTAAAAAATATAATTTGGTAACTATGTCAACACATTTTTTATTTATACGTCTATAATATTGAACAGGGTAAGATTTACAGAAGACTGATGTCATGTATTTGTGACTTTGACATTTTACTTCAGAAAATTATTTTTTTCATTGACCGAAGAATATAATGTTTATATTGTTTTTTGATAGGAAATTTTTGGTAACATATAATTCCAATTTTCGGTTTTTTATTTCAATCGAAAATAAAAGTCAGTCTTTATTTTTATTCATGGAGTTCCACATTTCGACTTTGAATGCGAATCCTTTATCTAAACATAAAAATGTGAAACTTTGATTTGTGAAAATCTTCCAATAATAGAATAATAAAATTAGCTAATAAAAAATTGTTTGAAGATGAACAAGTATAAGAAATTTTATAAAAATTGTATTAGTTGTATAGTATATGTTCTATTTATAGAAGAAAAACTATCTTTAATTTCCTTTTTAAAACTACTTTTCATATGCACCAACCTAATAGAATTCTGGCAAAATACATATAATAGTGTGAAATATTGTATACTAAATATGTATTCGAAGTCTACGAAATTAGTGATGGCGTGAACTACTGCTTTTGAATCAATCGTGATTCGATCACGTTCGTTCCCAATCACATTTATTGTTCACAGTGATTCGTGATTCTTCATAATCGCTTCTGATCGATGGAGAGAATATCTTTTCGCGCAGTACATTCTTACACCTATATGGTGAAAGGTTAATATAATTTTTTTATTAGGGGAAAGGAAAGAAATAAATTGCAAGCGTAAGTTTAATTAAAAATTTCTTTAGACTTCAATACATTAAATATAAATATAATCCTAGTACAAAATAGTGTATACGTGTTTATATATTTTAGGGAAGAATTGTTATTTTACTCTTTAGAATACTAATGTTCTGATAATATTAATAAACAAGCAAAAAATGATATTAGATTTATTTTTAATATTAATTTTAAACAACGTGAATTTACACCTACACAGAGAAGTACTTTTCCTTCAAAATAGTGTTTTTGAATTTTGAGAACTATTCGAAAAGAAGTTTAGACTTAATTATAATAAAAAATGCTTCGGGTCCAAAGAGTCAATATTGATTTCTTTATTAAATCGACTGTCGCTCGAGGTGCTTGGATTTTGACACTCGTCCAAAGACCGAAAAGTCAGGGTCCACTTGAGGGTACGTGTTCGTGTCAGGGTGAACCGAGTCGGAAAGTGTTTATTATTGTCCTGTGACTCTGTAAAGGTCTGGACTGTCTCCAAGGTCCCAAAGAGACTCATTTCAGGGTCATAAATTATTCTACACCATTAATCCAGAAACAACGAGTACACCAATTATGGTAAATATCTAAAGTTTGAGTCTCGCAACGTTTAGATTCCTGAAATTTGATATCCCGCAGCCCTCAATTTGTACCGCTCGATGTATACACTCCAGAATATGCGATAGAAACGAATCAGGATTGGAGGATTTATGACAGAAATGACAGCCATAATTCAGGAAACGTGATCCAGATACACGAGCTCCGATACTCGATACTATGGATCTCGTAAAAGTTTGACCTCAGATTCTTTTTTGTACAAGGTACTGATGACCCGGGACTCGTAAAAGTTTACACCCTCTTGTTTCCGAGAAAGGGAAACCTTGTACACGCGGTACACCCCATAAAATTGTAGGGTTATCAGATACCTTCATAGATTTCACGTGCACCTAGGGAATCAAAAACTTTCACAAACGCGAAGAATCAGTTTCCTTGCGTTCTACGAATACCCGCCGAGTATGTGACTGATGAAAGAGAGCTTTTGAAGATCTGGAACAGCGGCCGGATTCCTGGAGTATCAGAAGCTTCTTTAGATCTCATAAATGGCTTGAGAATTAAGAAACTTCGCGTAAAGGTTGTCCATCGGATACGTTGAGTCCAGAATCTGTCATATTGGGTCCTATGTCTTCATGTTGTCCTTATCCTAGAAATTCCATAAGTTGAGAATCGATCCAGTTAGCTCTCGCAAGCTTCGAGTTTCAATCAGACGGTTCGAGTTGGGAGTCAATTGGATTCCAGGACACTGAGATTGTCCCTATCCCATGAGTTTGGCAACTTCTTTATTAGGTTCCAAGAGCCGGAGTCGTTGATATTGAGTCTACGACTCCGATAGTTGTTACTATAGTCCCATAAATGTATGGTCATCTATCGTTAGGTCCAAACGCGAGTTCATGCAGGAACAAAATACTTTGTATCTGGAAATTCATCACTTTAATTTGAAATGGAAAATATTGTATATATAATATATTTTATTTTGTCAACAATCAAAATATCTAACAGGCTAGTCTGTATTCACTACAATTTTGGTCACCTCTGTGGTGATTTTTGGGGATATAAAATAATCTAAAGGTGGAAATTCATATTTGCTATAGTTTTCACCGTAAATGTGGCTTATTTTTCATTTCATTTCATCAAAAAACTGGTTAACTTATCGATGCATAACACTTTTGACAATGTTTAAATATTGTTTATAATATTTATACTCATAAAGGATTCTTAATATAGTATTGAATAAATGTAAAAAATTTTCTGATTTACCATAACTTATCAAAAATAATAATAGCCTAATGTAACTGGTATCTAATAAAAAATAAACACAGTAGTGATATTTTTTAATCTTTCTTTAAATTATTTATGCATTATGAAAAACAAAACAGTCATAGTATTAAATAATTTATTTTGCTTAAAAAGAAATGACGAAGAAAATACAAATTTAGTGAAGTTAAAATACCTTCAATATTAAGTTTTATATTTCTATTATATTAAAATTGCTATACAAAGCGGTTTTATTTTGTAATATAAATTAATTTTTAATTTTATGACCTTTTGAGGGCGCAAGCGACCCATCGTCCTTTTTCTGAATGATCTGTCACTAAACGCAATTTTTTTCAAGAAAACGAAGTTTCTTTCCAAATTAATGATTTTGTACTTTTTCTTTACACTTTCCTTAATAGAAATATTTTTCTATCGTGTCCCGTGGTTAGGTTTCTTCCTTGACCCTCAGTTTTAGAAATAAATATCAAAAATTTATTAAACAATGTAGTTTTCACCAGACACATAACAATCAAAGGGTTAAACTGCTTTATGATAGAAAAAAAACAAGTAAAAATCTGACGGAGCCATGTACAGTGCGTTATAATCCAATCCAATTTGAAAAGTTTACTTAACATCCACACGTACGTGTGCGATTTAATGACAGAATTAAATGGAACACGTCTGAGATCGGAGAAAATTGAACCGTACTCTTTAATTGCTTTATTCGATTTCTCGAATTGTTGACAGTACCTTTGTGAATTAATTGTTCCATCACCGGGTAACAATTCACAATAGAAAATTGCCTTACAACCCCGGCACAAAGATAACATCAGCCTCTGAGAATTCAATCCAGCCTTTGATGCATGTTAACCCTTTCTGAGCCAGTGGTTTCAAAATGGGATCACGTCTTCATAGTGTTTTGTCTCACGAGCTGCCTGTTTTTATAATCAACATAGAAAATTAATCCTTTCGGTTTTCCTACACCCCATAAACTTTGACTTATGAAAGTGTCTCGAGGTTGATCGCACGAGACTTAAGTATTGAGACATAATAAATAATTAAGCTGATCATAATCGAAAATTATGATAATTTTTATTAATCTTGATATTAATCTAAGATTCTATCGTAAAAATATTTCACGGTTTGTAATTAACCCTTTGCACTCAAAGCATTTGTGGACGTGATTCAATCTTGATTTCTTTTCCAAAGAAGCTTTGAAAATTTTACATTTTGAAATATTCCAATTATTCGTGCATGTCGCCCCAGAGACACCACTGGAGTGCAAAGGGTTAATATCGGTACATATAATGATAAAAATAGATTAAAGAGAAATTGGATTTGTATTGATTTTGTTTTCATGAAGACCAGAAGGGTTACCGAGGATTAACCATCCTCATTTATTTTTACGTTCCACTAAATAAATAGATAACTGTTAAGCATCGAAACAGAGAATGTTTAATATAATTTGATACCATTAAATATTACCTATTAATTTGAAGCTTAAATAATACTGTCCACACAAATTGGTTATCTTTTAATCAGAATCAATAATATATCAACGGATTTACATTTTACTGTTGCCCGTTAGTAAATATTCAAATCCCAATTGCTAATATTTCAAAGTTTTAAAAGAATTTTCAATCAATTTTACTATATAGAATCTATAGGTTTCTGATTGAACAACCTTTATTTTGGAATATCCTAGTAATGATAAAACAATATGAAAAATACGAATATTTGTAAAAAATGTCAGATTCTCTATAAATAATAAATCGAACAGCGTAATACTATGTTGCAGCATAAGCGATTGAAAAATGGACATTTGTTAGTATTCGAATAAATATTTAATAAAGATTCAAGAAATTTTTGTAAATCTTAGGTTTTAAATTAATCTAAAAAAGGTATTATACAACCTAATAATTTAATTCCTTCGCTACGACTAAAGCTATACCATTTAATAGAAGTTAAGAAAAGGAATATTGTATTTTAAAAAATTTGAAAACTATCAGATATTACAATTTTAATGCGCTTACGATATCCTTTATAGTGAAAAGATTAAGATTGAGTCACTTGATTAAAACTTTACTGATAAAACAAACTCAAAGTTAGATTCAAGATACTCAAAGCACAGTCATTATTAATGCAAGGTAAAATTAGTCAATCGTGTACACACGTCCAATTCGCCTAGTTCGGAATTACTACAAGAATCAATTACTCTGATCCATCATTTATGCACAGGGTAACCAAGATTAATGGTACAACCTTACACAATATAATGCGTGCAAATTACAGTCACAGTTACCATTTAGCACGTTTGTTCATTAATGAAACTGCGGGCACATGGGAACAATTTACTAATTTGCGAAATTAGAAACTTCAAGAAAATTTGAAAATTTGTACATAAAAAGTTATGATTTATTAAAAATTCAATCTCACACTCATTCTTTTATTTTTTAAATTAATTATCCAGTAACAAATCGTAAAGTATTTATTGTAACTGCTTCTAAATATATAAATTTAAAAATTGTCAAAAAAATGTAGAACTTTTTCCAAGTTTTATTCCACTTTGCGTTTAATTCTGAATCCCATATAGCGAGCCTTTGTTTCACGAACGATATTAAAAATTCCGTGTTCATTTTCATCACTTTGTATTCTTTTATAAAGTACAATGAAACACACGATTCGGTTTTATTATCAAAGTTTGAAAGAATAGTGGAATTACACGAAACAAGCATCGTAATATGAATAAACTGATGCAACAACGACTACAGTACACTATACTGAATGAATTCATCGATTCATATTTTTGAAAGCTGAATGAAAACGTGAAAAAAGAATTATATAATGGTTGTACTTTAGTTTTTACCGAATCGGTCAAAAAAACGCATCCGCGGACCTGGCAATTGTTAGTCCAACCGTTGTATATCCTTCGTAAGAATAAAAATATGAATGGTTAATAAAATTAAGCCCATTATTTAACAAAATGAATGCATGGACTTAAAATCCAGCTTTTATACTCACGGAGTCCCTGATGATAAAACAAGCGAAGAAAATTGAAATATTTGTACTTTACACTTGATAAGTATTGGTGGTATTAATTATAATTGCAATTAAACTTAAAATTGAGATCTAATCAAAATTTGAAGGGGACAGGTTACATACTAACTGTAAGGTGCGTCACCAGTATGACTCAATATTGTAGGGTAAGGAGTTAAAAGATTTCCTCCACGTAAAAAAAAAATAGTTTCCTACATTCAGTTTGTTAAAAAAAATACAAAAATGCCTTTTTGTGTCAAGACAACCTGTATAATTTGGAACAAATTAGTATAATGACCTAATTTTTCGATTTTTTTTAAATACGTCTGTTTCATCTACAAAGTTCTTAATTGAGACTAAAATCTCGAGTCTCTTTTCTTAATTCCTTACGAAAAGTATTAAATAAGAGTTTAAATAAATTGTACAGTTTCTGAAACACTCTTCAGCGCGATACGAATGTGTTTTTGGCTCAAAAAACACATACACTCAAAGCTTCTATTACAAAATATAATGGAA
Organism: Anthidium xuezhongi; assembly: GCA_022405125.1. Classification (NCBI taxonomy): domain Eukaryota; kingdom Metazoa; phylum Arthropoda; class Insecta; order Hymenoptera; family Megachilidae; genus Anthidium; species Anthidium xuezhongi. The sequence goes on along the minus strand of CM039645.1, from coordinate 1,466,234 downwards.
CATCTCGAAAAACCCAAAGGCTTGAAGACGCCAACAGCTGCGTAAGAAGTACGCGAATAAAATATCAAAGCTCGATGCTTTTTTTAAATAGCCTGCAGCGTACGTGAATCTACTACAAAAAGATTTGAAATACGTTTCAAATCCATCCTTTGTTCGTTGGATCCAGCTTTTTTGTTACGAAAACCACATATAACGGAGTATTTCGAAAAAGTCAAAAGATGCAGAGGCCGCGAAAACCACAGCTAAATTAACCCTTCAGTGTCCAATGTAACATCAACGCGCGAATAAACCGGTTGTAAGTGATTTACGACCCCAAACTTATTTAATTTACTAAATGGTTCCAGGACAAAATCACTGACAAGTTTTGCCCCATAAATAATGTTCACAGCTGGTAGAAAAATTAATAATAGAGAACATTTTTCCTGGAAAAAAATATCTGAGCGTTAAAGGATTAATATCAGAGTTCAAACCTTTCTTTTTAAATACATTTTAGAGAATGTGGATCCAGCATATGGACCAATTTTACTGTACCTTATGTTTACGATGCAATCTATACCCTGTACCTTATGTTTTCGACATAATTTTGCTACGTTGTATTCTAGGCCCGTAGATTGAATTTCTTGTAAATAAAAACAAAATGAAAATCGCAAATAATGGAACATTTCAGAACACCCAAGGATACTGGGGGCTACGTAAACTACGGACAACTCAATATCGAAGTTCCATATTTTCCCTTTCCAAATATCTCGTACAGATTTTGGAAATAATGTATGGACCAATTTTATTTCATCCGAAGCAGTTTCACAACACATTCTAAAGACAGCATAAAATACACATTATAATAAATCAATGTTGAAGTTTGATTCTTTTTAGCTTTGTGTGGCATGAATTGATAGGTGTAGTATTTTCAATTCTTTTATACCTTCATGTGTTCAAAGGGATTATTTTTAAAATGTTACTAACAACTATAATAATTTACAGTATTAGGTGAAAACTAAACCTAAATCTAACTCAAACTGTATGTTAAATTTTGACATGTGTATCTCACGATTTGTTCAATATGAAAGTGAGTACAGGTAACCCTTTTACAACATGGTAGATAGGCTCCTAGAAACCCAAAATCAGTAAAAAAGGTAAAAAAGGGGGGTTACGTTCCGAAAACCTATTAAAAACAAAGATTAAAAAAAAAAAGCAAAAGTAAAACAAATATCAGAATTTATACAGTTTTCTAGGAAAGTAGAAGTCTTTTAGTTCCTACTTTTTGCGAAAAACTAAATAATTTAAAATCTTTATTTACCGCAATTAATAATAAGTTTATCTATAAAAATAACAATCATTAGAATTTAATAAATACTCAACCTTTCGTGCTCGAAAGACGTCTTTAAGTTTGAATAAAAAAACAGAAAAAGGCTTCACTATTTTTTACAATTCAGACCAGTTGCATTTTTTAAAATACCGAAGCACGTCACCTAGTAAATTAATTCAGTCAAATCTTAAAAAACGTACCCTGTTTTAAAGGATATCCCGATTGTTCTGCGCACCCCTATACGTTTACTAAACCCAGTGGTGATTATATATAACAACCAGCAATTATAACTTCTGGATTAATCACATTTATCGTAACGTATACAGTATGAGGGAGAAAATTGTAATTTTTCAACTATTACCGCAGCCCCCTCGAAGACATGAATATTTATTGAAAGAAGACGTTTGGAGAGATTGATACAAGAAGATCGGACATTTCGTCGGCTACAACGAAAAGGGTAAAAAGGCGGCGGAGGCTGCGTGGAACACACGTCAATCAGTGTCGTTGAACGTTCCTTCCTTGGGGTTGCTCGTGCTCCAGAGCACCGGTGTCAGTCGGGCTGCGAGCTTCGACCGCGAAGGTCGCTGGAGCGCGGCTTCCTCGCAGGTGTCATACTCCGCGTTCATGCTCGAACTCGTGGAAATCGTTCGTTCGCGTCGATGGATCACAATACGAGGAAAGAGAATGAAGTGTTGCACGGAAACAAACGGCTGCTGGGTAATTTGAGTATTAATGAAAACCCTGTGTTAAGTCCTCGACACTCGGTGTGACGTGTCATTTTTTCATTTATTCCCGTTCCTAGCGTTACGTACTAATTTCAACTTGGAAATTCGTAATTTTGTAACGTACACACACATCATTTCTTTTTTTTTTTCAATATAAAATTGCAATGATAGTGCCACAAAATGTGCGGTCATCAAAGTGTCAAGTGTAAAATGTCGAACGTAACAAGTGTAACAGAGTACAGAAAATATCGAAAACATCTTTTGTTATTTGAAAACAATGAATTTTGGAGAGAAGAAAAATTCAATTGTTTATGTTGGTATAACAAATTTTTGTTTTCTCTGAAATCCAATTTGCTCGACTTGATTGGATAGCAGGGATAATTAATCTTCGACGGATATTAATTAATTGATTCAGTCGATCGGTTGTAAATCAATTCTTCGAACCAATATCGTGGAAAATAGAATGATATTTTTGGTCAGCTTGAAACGTGTTCGAAAAAATATCAACGGACTTAGAATGAATCTTCAGACTGTGTTGTGGGCGACACGTGTTGCGATGCTGTCATGTTGTTATTGTTGTTCAAACATCAAATTTTTGGAAAATTTGTTGTATTGCACAGTGCATTGTGCAATAGTTTTATAAACAAGTTCATGCCATTTTAAGTGTGTAATTTAATATATAGTGTATTTAAAAATCATACTGTTTAATAAACTGCTTATTGTTGTTTACAAGTAAATAAATATTACTTGTCATACAGCGATTGGTGTATAACATTGAGTGGCTGTGACATTCATGAATAAAAGAATACCATCGATTGATTATGAAAAATGCGTAATTTGAATATCCAATTTATTAAATAAATTTTGCCGTTTAAAAGATTAATATTCATTATCGTTGTTTAAATTCATGCTTGAAAATTACAAATTGCTGAAAATGTGTAATTAATTTTTGTGTAACTTTAACCTTTTCAATAGAAGTAAAACTGTGAGGAACCAGAAAATTTACAAAATTTAGGTAAATTACATTTTCATGTTATTTATAATTAATATTAGAAACGAATACCACAAAGAAATCGACAATGTTAACAACAAATTTTTAATATCATTCATAACAAATACCAGTAACATAAATTCCAATAAAACTGAGGAGGACATTAGTATCAATTTTAGTAAACATTGAAGGCGTTGAATAATGATATAATTCATTTGTTAAATCGTGTAGCAATGTACACAAGCTAATAATTATAATTTAATTGTGCTGCATGAATTCTCTCTGCACAGTTCATTATACGTTCTTTGACAAATATTTGGATATTTATTTATTTTACAACGTTGTTAATTTTTGATCTAGCTATGAACACTCCACTCCATGAATTTGTCGTACCCAATTTGTAAACAACTATTTTTGTGTAATTACAGAAAATTCCCTTGCATGTTCTTTTATATTCTGTTTTGCAATATCTGGTTAACGGTTTAACCCTTTCAAGTATTTAATTTAATATGGAAAAAGTGCATTTGTGCGTTTAATCATTCATAAATAATAACGAGTATACTTGACAAAATAGGTGCGCTTGTTGTAACATTGACAAAAATTATAAGAAAATAACAAATCTCTTTGGTTAGTCTTTTAAAGTTATATTTGTACTATTTAAAATTCATTACTATTATTTATCATTCATTTCCATAATGCCAGCAATGATTATCGATTAACAGTGGATTAAAAATGATCCGTAAAAGTTACCAACCAAAATAAATAAATTCGTCGTTTTATATTCAAATTCTTCTTTATTTCTGATTAGTGTGTTTCAGTTTTTAAATAATGTAATCACTTGTTTCTTACATTTTATTCGCTAATGTGTAATTTATTATTATTGTAAAACCGTAACAAAATAAAACGGAACCTTAATTCCATACCGTATTAAATGGTTTTTAAGCGTCAGCACATGATAGTTTGATAACTTCTATTTGAATTCTGATAATAACAGTGATGCAAAAACCATATATACCTATATTATAAAGATGTATTATCTATACATACACTATCGAGCATCAACAATTTTTTCTAGCCCTTTAAAATAGTGATTTTCCATTGACACAATAATTTAGCCCGTCATCCATTACTAAATCACCAAATTACTAATTTAGTCATTATTGATCACTAAATTATTAATTTATTGAATTATTAATTGTTGCATTACTAATAAATTAATTACGATACGGGTCATTTTTAAATCATGATAATTATTACCAAATTACTACGTATTATTAATTGCTGAATTGGTAACACGAAAGTACAGAATCAATAACATGTTAATTACCAAATTAGTATGTTAATAATTATTAGGTTGTTCAGAATGTTTTGTCGCATTTCGTCGTTTGGATTTAAATAATCATAACTCGTGATCTGGAGGCAACAAAATCTGCAAAGGCCTCTACGTTACGTTCGTTTCTAAATGTTTTCTCTTTGACAAAATAATCAAAATGTTTGAACAGATGATCTGTCAGAGATAAATCGGGAGAATAGGCTGGGTGTTGCAAAGTTTCATACCCTGGATCATTTAACTTTTGTATCGTAATTAACGCCACGTGCAGTCTGGCGTTATCGTGCAAAAGAATCGGACCCTTTCCGTCAATTAATACCGGATTGATAGCCAACAGTTTTTTATGCATTTCATCAAATTCACTGCAGTATTTAATGGATGGTTTGAGACAACATTATTTTTTTTTAATGTGCTAAAGGTTTTGGAAAATGTCCAGCTGAATCGTTAACATCCAACTACTGCCCAGATCTTTTCCGATTATCATAACGTACCCATTGTTCATCGCGGGCAATCATTCTGTCCAGAAAAGAGTCATTCGGGTTCCGTAAAATATGAGAAGAACAAATGGAAGCACGGAATTCATGTAGAACCATGATAAAATAGTACTAACGAATATATTCATTTTTATTGCAATAAAAGTAAGGCTTTTAAATTTTCAAAGTTTCATTGGAAAAGAAATCTAGACTTAACAATATCCAAAAATGCTTCAGTGACCATCATAGACGATATTAAACATCCCTCTTTACATTTACCAAAAGTGACATAACATACTGATATAAAAATTTGTCCACTATTGTGTAAAAATATCTTTTTCCCGTATAAACACATCATCACCTTCGTACCATCGATAAATATACAATCTAATTTTATAACAAACTACAGAGGGTAGTGTAACTGTGTACGATAATAGGGCACTTTCTTCTACATCTTCGAAAAGTCGGAAAGCTACTTTTACCAACAGGCAAATCCTTCAACAGTTTATTTGCAGAGGTCCTCGAAAATCCGTCGCGTTCCTTCGAAAAGAAACTCCACGGATCTCCTCTGGTTCCTAGTTTTTTCATCAAACTTTCCGAGGACGCGTCGCTCAAAGGATCGAAATAAAAGCCCGACTAATCGTAGAAAATCTAGCTTTACAAGGAAAAATATCGATCTGCCGAGCTCTTTTCGAGTGTTTGATTGAATTTCTCCTTCACGAACAAGGATTTCACGTTCGGAGAACGAAACCTGTTTGCGAAAACAACACGGAAGACCTTCTCGGCTGTTATTTCTGTGAAAAAATAGGCGCATATAAATTTGAAACTCCTTTGCAATTTTCTTCCTCGGTTCGCATCGACTTCTTGGTCATTAGCAATAAAAATGGTGCTGGAACGATATCGAAATCGCAGAAACTGATTGTCTTTCCCTGCTACGGTTGTGTTTGTAAGTAAATATCGACAAAGAGACCCAACCTTAATGACGATAATGTCGAAAAAATATTTTGCAATTTTTCAATTTTAACAACAGTTAAAGTTTCGTTTGAGTTATTCGAAGCGATTACCTTGATAAAATATTTCAGCGTCCACGTCGGTGGAGTCAGCTTACCGTTGTTCGTTATATATTTTTCATCATTAATTACTGCTAACCTGCCCAAAATATTCTATGGACGATGACGAATAAGCACTGCTGAAAAACATCTAATTTAATTGTCTAAGTTCTGGTCTGTGAGATTACGAGAAACCCTTCCAGAAAGTTTCATGGCAATGCCGAGTCGATGAATATTCTCCTTGGTTGTTGACTGTAGGCAGAGTTTCGTGGAAAGTTCAGTTACTGTTAAATATGGATTTACTTCCAATTTTGATGGAATAACATCGTGTTGTACGATTGTTGATCTATCGCTACGTGATTCATTTTTAATCCTTTCCATTCCATTTTACCCTCTGAGAGGGCACGAAGAGAACGTAGATGACCTTCGGGGGAAATGTAACTAATTTATTTTTCCTTTTCCAAGTTCCCTTCCAAGTGGAATTTAAATGGAATAATTATTGTTATATTTTTGAGTTGCTGATAAATAATCAAAGAGTTAAGAGTATTCAATATTCTTCTAACACTGATATACGTAGAATTACTTTATTTGACAGACTTTTGTTTTTATAAAACAGTATTGCATATTTTCTTACAATTACTTAATATTCCTCTACATTTCTTCCAAAATACTTTACTAATAAAATCTTTGTCAGCTGTGAAAATTGCGATCGTGCAATTACAAATAACCACTTCCTTTAGTGTAAAATTCAAAGCCTTTAATTTATGTCGTAACTTTTATCTAATAGAGTGGACAAATGTAAAATAAAAAGTAATAGAGTAATAAATTAACCCTTTGCGCTCCGAACAATTTTTAATATGACCTATCAGCAACTCCGAGTCATTTTTACTATGGGCTACCAGTTACTTCAGATGATTTACGCTGTAGAATATTAAAGATCTTGTTTTGTCATTTAAAAAAAACGTAAATACCTTTTTAGAAATTGTTGCTTTTAGATGTTGCTGCTGTGGCGACAACGAGCAAAGGGTTAAGTATTGGAATATACGAATACGTGAAAGTGTTAAACATGCTTACGTTATATGATTATCTTTAAAGAATTAAACCTAAAAGATATTTGTAATGATTGGAATGAAAAGTTATCGCCTCTAATTTCATCCGCAGTTAAAAATTATTAAAATAATCTTCGAACAAAACAAATTAATTAAATAACCTTTGAATGAACCGCTTATTTAATGAATAAATAGTTATGAATAATAATATATAAAAGAGTACTTCTTACAATAATAGAACCCATAAATAATAATAGTAAAAAGTTATTTGTTACCTTTGAACAATTTTATATTATATTCTATATTAAATCAGTAAAAAGTCCCTTTTTGCTCATTTTGTAAATATTATTATTTCGTAATATAGCCTGTTTAATATGTAAAGAAGCTGTGATACTATTTTTGGAATCATACGATAGCTTTTTATTAAAAAAAGGAAGAGCAGTGCATTCTAGCCTGAGGTACTGTAAAGAATTTTCATTATAGGATTTTATTATACGAATCTGTAAAGAATGTTCAATTATACGATTAATTGAATATTAAAAAAATAATGAATCTGAATTTGATGCTTTAGCGATAGATAATTGAACCAATCACATATACACAATTACTTTTAATAGATTTAATCTTGACTGAGTATAATTGAATTTCAGATTACAGAAGAAATATTTATAAGCAATATACGGTCTTTGCCATCCATCTCTTGTGATGTATCGCTCTTGGTGTATGAAATATGTAAACGTTATCATCTAAAAACTGACTGAGAGCATAAAAAACGTTATATATATCAAAGTTGTAGGTAATCGAATTTTCAATATTGTTTGAAGAAAATGTCGATAAACCTAAGCATTTTTTTTAAATTCATTACATGTTAAAGAACTGAAACGTTCGAAACTTTAAGGTCAAGGTCCGGTTCTCTGGGGATTATTTTTTCACGAGATAGGACCATTCTAACAGAGGAGACGAGAAGAATACAAAAACAAGTTCTGGAAGGGTAAGATAAGTTGTCCAAATATGAAATATTGTTTTTTTCGTGCGCATATCTTTTTTCCAACTTTTATGGTAAACGGCATCAAAATTTAAAGGAGAACAGAAAGCACGTTTTACTTAAAATTAGTTATTTTTATGCAACTAAAACGTGATCAGATATTCAATTAATTTTCATATTTACATTTAATTATCATAATCTGTGTTATAATAAATAACAACAGCTTTCTCAAGGACTTGTATCGTTAATTGATATCGCAAATTAATCGAAGCTTAATTTATTAAGCAAAGTATGCTTAAGAATACGTAAATATATTTTATACAGAATTTAAAAAATTTTCAATATTACATTTTAACCAAAATTTTTCCTCAGAAAACACGTTTCTATTTAATTTATTCAACAAAAGAACTATTAGAACAAAAAGAATTCCTTAAATTCTTTCAGTAATGACTTTTATTGATACGATTAAAGACATTTTCCTCTTTTCCAATTTTTTCGTATGAACTGTGTTAAACACTGGACGAAAATTTTCTTTTTTGGATTTAGATCGTGTACATTTCTTTAAGTATTACTAACTAAGATCATTCTGAATCAACTATAATTAACACTAGAACTACCGACGCCTAATCTACACTTTTTTTAAAATTTGAAATAAAATAGAAAACAAAATAAATAAGGGATGAAACATGAATATAATACAAAATATTTACATTACACTCTGTAATACAAAATAAGAAATGTGGAACAAGTCGTTTTGACCCCTTTGGTAATTCTAGTGTCAATATAAGCCACTGCACATTACGAGAACACCATGAATCGCAGTTCATAAATTTCAAATTATTATAAATAAAATTTAGAAAAAGAATATAATAGACTTAGACATATATAATTTCAAATATGAAATATTTTATATTGATCCCTGTGCGATACCCGAAATTAAGAAAATCGTTGTTTGAATCTTCAAAAATGATTAAAATTAATCATTTCCACGATAGCTGTGCAAGCTGCATAATATTTAGAAGAAAAATTAAGTTGATGCGTTTATCTTATTATGAACAACAAGGATCGACAAAGTACAACCTACAGGCCAAATCTGACCCCTCATTCACAAATTGCATCTATAATACCAGAATCAAATCCGTCAAACTATAAAAGTTAGATATTGTAAATAAATTTGTGAAATTATAATATTTTTAGTTTATAATTACTTGTCTGCTTACCTATACAATATTCGCAATTTCACCTCTTAACCCGTAATACCTATACATATATCTATATATATGTATATATATATATATATATATTATATATATATATATATATATTATATATGTATACGTAATACTCTGAACTTTACCTCTTGGCCCTCAAAGCCATAAAATTTTTAGTATCTGACCCTCCAGCAAAAAAGTTTAACGACCCCTGATGTATACCGTCAGTTTGAACATTCCTATGCAAAAACTCGGATTAAGGATTCTTTTTTATAACGTTCTGTTGCATGTAGGTATTTTTTTATAACCTCTGCATGTAATTGAAATAAATGATAACCATTGCTAAATGTATTTACCAAGTATAGATTTGAAATAATAAATTTCAATATTTTGCACAAGGTTTAATAAAAAGATGTGTGTAATACATCCGTAAGAATGTAATTCGTTACAAATCATGTTTTCCTAAATAAGATTGTCTAACAAGGAAACATACCGAAGTGTCAATCACCAATTTTGATGAAACTTCGCAAAAATGTAGTTTTCACAAATTCATTGGACACTTTTTTTTAATCTGATGATATTCACTCTGAAGGGTTGAAATCAGCCCCCAATGTGAAACACATTTTCTTGAATATCTTCGAAACTATTAGAGATAGAGGTGTTTCATTGTATAAATTATTGTACAGTAACGAATAACAAGTTGACGACGTCGAAAATTTAATTATTTAATTATTAGCTAACTTCAAAAACTTTAGAGAAAGAGGTGCTTTAACTAAACAACCTTAAAACGATTACAAAGTTACCATAGTTTTCGCAACAAAATCGTTGGTATTTATTATTTACAACCATAAATGAGCCATCTCGTTATTCAAGAATATTATTTAATTATACCATAACGTTAAGAACTTCCAACGAAAAATGTTCATAAAATCGAACATAAAAGAAGAAGTTTGCTAGCGGGATACTCGTTTTCACGAAATATTGAGAAAAAAAGCAATAGCTATCTGAAAGGGATAGAAAACAAACTTGCTTAAAATTGTGCAGATCTCATATTTTTATAATAACTGGATCGCACAGGCTCTCCAGTACTGCTCAACTTTTTATTAAATTCCAGCCGTCACGTTTAAATATTTCTGTCTTCCCCCACAGCCCATGAAATATGTACTAGGAAAGTTTGCATTTATTTAAAAAATATTCAGAAATATTTTCGCCTCTCTCTTCGCTCAGCTCTTTCGAATAAAAGAATGAATAATTATGGTAGTTATGAATTATCCGCGATAATTTATTTCTTCTTCAACTACGATTGACGCAGCTCGAAATAATCTCAAGTTTAACTTTTATTAGTTCCAGATGTTAATATTGAACTATTTTGTTAGCTAACGGTAATTAAATCCGCTCGTTATAAGATTATTTCTAAATATCAATTACTTTAATCCCTGCTTTTTGGAAACGAACGTTTCTGGATAATTAGGATTATTTCTTATGATACCTTCTCATTACACATATTTTTATTAATAATACATATATTCTGTAAAAATATTATAATTCTAAACTGTGATCACATTTATCTGAAAAGTGAGGATCTAAACCATAATTAAAGCGAATGTATTGAAACGTGTTAAATAAAAAAATGTATTGCTTAAATTTGAAAACTAAATTTAAACATTTCAAAAACAACGCATTCTCGAAAAAAGTGTTACATTTAATACAATTTAATTTAATTTAATTAATATATACCTCATCCTGGCACCTTAGAATAACGATGGGTTTTCCCCAAAAAGTGGGGATTCGTTCTCTATAAAGAAATCAGAAAAATACGAAAGGGGATGATTACGATTTTTGTATCCGACTCGGACTACGAATAAAAAAGAAATCAAAACGATTGCATATTCGATGTGATTCCCAGCCATTCTTACACATGCTGAACTTCACTCTTCACTTCATTCAGACTAGTTTCCAAAATATTTGACTAACTTTGAAGGCAATTTTCACCTCTTCAATGTAAATACGTATTTATTTTAAAAAAAGTGTATGTGAAATATATTTTTGAGTTCTGTATTACTAAAATTACATAAAAGTCAATATATAATTGAATGATGTGCTTTATGAGATAAGTTTTTATTCAATTTTTACAAAAAAAAAGAAATTTATTAATTATACCTAAATGTGTAACCCAATACATTACGATATAATTATTTAACTCAGATATGTAATTATTTAATTATAGATACTCCGAGCTTAATTTACTATATTATTAATAAATAAATTAGTCTGATAATGTATGTATATCCCGTATAACGCGATTTCCTATTACGCGAACATATCCCCCGCGTTGTACGGGAGTCCACTTTACTCGTCATACACAACTAATTGTAAGTGGTGTAACATTACATTGGAATACCGTATATTGGAACCTCTCAGTTCCCCACAACTCTTTCGTTCCGTTGATCGCAATGGTATTTGAAAAATTATACAATCAAGAGTGTAACAGAAGGTGGTAATTAAATTTTGCTATAAAAGTAAAGAAAGCGTTTCAGAAACATATCGAATATTAGAAAAATCACACAAACCTGAGAAAAGTATTCTATCAAAAGTCACGAAACGACCTTTGAAACGAATTCGATGTGTTAGGCTCGACCACTATTAATCCGATGAATGGCTTTCCCTGTAAAAATGCGCCCACACATTCATCGATCGAAGTAACCCAATTTTTGGTCAAAAAAAAAGGAATGTGACCATCATCGTCCACCCCTTGGACTCATCAGATTTGGCACCTACCAGTTTTTCTCTTTTCCCCAAAGATAAATTTAGCAACAAAAAAGATTCACTATGAAGATATGGAGGTGATTTAACATGCTGTGACAGAACATTTAAATACGATTACCCAGAGGTATTTTCCAGGATTTCTCCAGTGAATTTGTGACCATACTAGAAGTATAGTTTGAAAATTGAATTATAAAATTTGATTTATTTTAAACATGTGTATATTTATTACTATTTTAATTAATTGTATAAATGCGACATATTTGTTACGGTAAATATGATTAATCCGGTGATTATGTATAATTGTCGGTTATTGTATATAATCACTACTATGTTTGGTAAATGTGATGAATTTACAATAAAAAAACTCAATAAATGGCTGTTTAAGTCACATGGATGTAGCCTGAACGAAATTTGAATAAGGGACTGACATGTCTTGTCAAATGAAAGACCTAAGTAGAGAGAATAATTTTATTATTAGAACTCATACAGAACAGGTACATATCAAAAACAAACTAAACCCATATTCCAGAGAAAAAACATTTTTCCAAACAACGTTTGCTGCTACTACAAATTATTCAATATTTTAAGTTTACTTATTAGACATATTAGACTAAACTCGCCCGTTAATTTGATAAATATTCAAGAATTCATCACAGTTAGCAAATCTAGTGGTGATATCACCGGATTAATCACATTTACCGTAACATATTGACTCACACGTGTAGTTACATAGTTTTATATAATTTAAGAGAAAAATGGTGTAAATGATTTGCAGAGCTCGATCTGGATTACTTGGAAAGGAGAGGCCAGATAATAACCTATGAAAACACCGAAAGCGGATCGAAAGAGGAAGAAAGCCCCGCAGACACTCTGGATCGTGTCAAAGTTGTGTTTCTCGGTGCACCAGGGGTGGGAAAGTCCAGCATAATTAGGGTGAGTAATGAGAATAATCCTGTACTCGAGGATCAACCTAATTCAACTCCATTTTCGTGATTATTCAATGGAGCAGGAAAACATTAATCATGTTACTTGAAACGGTCCATGCAATTAAACCTTTCTTTTTATGAGTAGCTCTTTGGAATTCTTATAAAATAAAATGAAAGGATATGTAGTAATATATGTTAATTTATTGATAAACTGAGCAATATACAACGTAGAATAGGAAAATATATTAAGTATAAGAAAGATAGAAAGATATTTCGACTAAAATTGGGCTTTTAAAATCTTGAACAGGAGTCTATCATACATTAGAGAAATAATATTTTAAAAAGTATTTTAAAGCTTGAAATCTAATGCGACTAAGGCCCTCCTGCACAATTAAATCAATACTATAAGAAAAATTTTAAAAATCGCAAATTACAAATTATTAATACCAATAAATTCCCTTGCATAACCGTAACCATGGTTTTAATAAAGTAAATAAAATTTTATAACTAAATTTTACAAATCATAAATCAGAAGTCTGTAAAGTAACTTGTAAGTCCATTAAAATCATTAGTTGATACGATATTGAGTAATAGGGTCCAGAATAATTATAACATATATTTATAATAATAGTACACTATTTCTCAGCTTTGTGACTAAGAAATTTGGCTGATTGGATGAACAATTAGTTTACAGTTCAATTCAGTTTTAACTTTTCGCTCCCTCCATTCATTTGTCTAATCTATATTCATAAAAATACAAATTATTTGTATTCATTGAATGAAGAATCCAACGGAAGGCTGACGTTCTACAATTCGCACAAGGGCAGCTTATGTGCATCAAGCACTCCCGGAAACAAGGACTTTCAAATAAAATATGCACCTTTGTCAGATGTTGGCAGAGTGGGTAAAGCTAAACTCACTCGCAGATAAAGCTTTACGTGTAGGAAGCAGTCCTCGCAAAGTGTACTAATCACTAAAAACAACATTATTCCATTCGCAGGTAATATTTTTACGAGCCTGTTCGGAACAGTTTTAAACTTTATTTACATCTTTTTTAATGGATATACCCGTTTATTCAAAGTAGAACATTTTCTACGAATCATTTTATTCTGATATGAAACCTTGTTAAGCTTCGATCAAATATATTATCAACAACTTTTTAATCCACTTTTGTACAAACCGCTTTGACTTATGTATACGGGGTACCTCACCTGAAATTACTACTTCGACTTTTGTAATGACTATTATTCATAACGAAGAATGTTTGAACAAAGGTTGAATACATACATATAATATAATATACATATAAAAAAATTAATAGTAGATTGTGGATTTTTATGCAGATCCATACTCTTCCCTCAAATAATTGAAAATAATACCTTAATATTAAAAATTTATCAATTCGAAAAATCAAAAAAATTCGAAACGTCTTGGTCAATTTTGAAATATAAAATAAAAGATGTGGAACAAGTCATTTTGACCCATTTGGTAGTTCTAGTGTTAAACAACTTTGTAAAAACATTATTTGCAGGGGGTAAATTTAAAAAAGAGGATATTCGTAAGATATGAAAACGGTAATAAAATTGAACAAAAAAAAAAATTATCCTCACAAGGTTACAATTTCAATATCGGAGGCGACTGTGAAAATTTATTCCAATCTTTTTTAAATCAATTAATAGTGAAAGCATTTTCTTGTCGAGAGTTTGGGAAGCTAAAGGAAAAAGAAACAGAAGGTTAATTGCATCGATATTCAGCCAATCAATGCAAGTGGTAAAAGGTGTACGGACTTTCAATCTAACCGTGACGAGTACCGCTTTACAAGATGCGAATGACTTCCGTTCATTTCTCGAGGCTAGTTTCCGCTTTACGACGGCAACTCCCGCCTCTTGAGGAAATTACAGGCCCTCGAAAGGGCTTATAGGAATATTTAATCGGGAAATGTACCAAAAACGAAACTTTTTGACCGATTGCAATCCGGTTATTTACCCCATTTATTCTCGACGGAATAAAAATAAATGACAACAAATACAAACCGAAAGAATCATAACAAAAGTAAAAAATGAAATGAAATATTACCAACGTCTGTAAAATAATTACGATTCTAATAATTTTAATGTATCACAAACCTAAAATTTAATTTAATATGAATTTTAATACCACTGGTGTGAATATTATTAGATTTTTATCTTCTTTTTACTTTTTTTTACGCTTTTTAATGAAATAAATTTATGCATGAATGATTGATTACCAGACAAAAATAAAAAATATACTTTTAAAAATTTCGCCACCTTGCTAGAAAACAATTTACAAAAATATGAAAAAGGTACTGATATGATTAAACAAAAATTATTCATCAAATGCAAGATTTAAACATTTCTTCGGATACATGCGCAGAAATTAACCGTCCCCCTTTTAGGTGCAAAAGTAAAAATGTTAATGGGGACATATACGTCTCGCTGGTCATGAAGGGGATAATTAACACGTTCGCTGCAACAGGGTCGTTAGAAACTCGAATTATATTTACTCTGAAATAATAAAAAAAAATGAAATAAAACGGAAAACTTGATTACGACAAAAAATTGCATTAGCAATTCGAAACAGTAAACTGCAGCATTAAGTTGAAATATTATAATTAAATATCTTTGCAATTTGTAATCGCAATCCGAACTATAGTGTGTCCAAATTTTTCCTTATTGTTACGACGTAACAAAGGCTCGTACCTTCAGTAGCTCACGTGTCCTTCCTAACCTTTAAGAATAGCTCACTTTAAGAGCCCAAGTTTAATTAATTCTTAGCATTTTGGAGTAATATCATAAACCCGTGGGCCAAAACAAGAGTTGTGGGCAGCCGCCGGTGTTATCGGAACAGGACAAACGAGCCATAATACGAATCGCGTCGAATTCAACACTTACTTAGGAGTTGCAGCAAATGTTCGGAGCGTTCGCCGTGTTCTCCAGCGATCGAAACGTCTGCAGAGACTGAAATTGAAACAAAAGCCACCACTGACGACTGAGCATAGAACGCATCTGTTAACGTTTGCGAAAGACCGGATTCATTGGAAGAACAGCTGATGAGAAAAGGTTTAATTTAGATGGCTCTGATACTTTTGCCTATTACTACCATGATCTTCGAAAAGAAAAACTGGTAAAAAAGCGGCGGCAAATGGGTGGTGGCGGAGTGATGATTTGAGGCGGTATCAGCTATTTCCGCAAAACAGATATAATATGTATTGAAGATAAGATGAAAAGTAAACGCTACTTAAGTTTAATTAAGGAACAAATTAGCAAGCACGCTCGGTGCATTACAAAAGGCAGATTCATTTTCCAACACGATAATGCCAGTGTGCACCGGGCTAAAATAATCGAGGCGTACTGTTCCAGTGTTACACGCAAATTGCTACTCGACTCACTTTAAATAATCCGCGGATATATTAGGAAGAGGAAGATCAAAGCGGTAATACTCTTGACAAAAGTCAGACTGTTTTTATTTTAGAATTGCGTTCTTATATATGTATATGTAAAATTTTTGGTGGGGATGTGCGGAAGGATCGGAATTTTGGGGATGAGGATGACTGTCGTGGGGGAGAGGTGCATGACTCATTTTGTTGACAGGAAGTTCGGTGGAGAGGTGTATGACTCTTATGTAGGAGAAGTGGATGACTGGTTCTATTGACGGTGACTGGGTTGATAACAGTAGAATTACTCATAGCCGGACTTTGGGACTTCAAGTCTTGAGAGTTCGCTAGTGCTGTCTACAGAAATGGCAGGCAGTACGACAACATGCAACAATTAAAAAACTTAATTGTAGAAGAATGGCACAACTTGTCCCAAGAAACAATAAAAAAACTGTTTAAATCGTTACCAAATCGGATGGTTGATGTGGTAGAAAATGGAGGCCGTTACACACATTAACAAATTCAAAATTTTAATAAAAATTTGTAACAAAATATGTGCTCATTATATTTTTTCTACCACATCGATGAGAATGTTCTCTCATGCAACAGGCGTGCAGAGTGGATAACAGCGTGCACTCGATATTGCATTCCGGAAGTATTGGAATTCGAACCTTCGACACAATAGCTCTGAACATTCACTTACCGCGTTTCATACTTTACAATTTTTTCTAGGAGAGCAAGAGTCTTAAACGTACATCAATTTTTTACAAAATGTGAATTTAATACATTGGCTCTAGGGTTCGGATATGTATAATACAAAAAACGAACCTTTGTTTTCACAAAAACATGTTAAAAACAGCCCTAGGCGGACTCGTGAAAACGTTAACCACGAATGGGACAAAGTTATTTTTATTGACGAGCACCCTTTGTAGAGGCTGAGCTAGGTCTCGTACGAAAGAGCTTCGTATGAGGGTGGAAATCCGATTATCCACCATCGCATAAAAGACACTTGATGCTGAGATTATTTCCGTCGGTATGTTTGGTATTTCATATGCCTTTACAGGAAATTAAAGTGCACAGAGAATGTATAAATTATACAAAAGCAGTCTCGTGACAATTGTCGACACCTGATGTGAAAAAAATAATAAATAAATGTTTCGGGGAAAATAACTGAAAGCACTAAAATTAAATAAATTAGAAGCCAAAAAGGGAATAATGGAAAATCCATTAATAATAATAATGGATAATTCCAGATCTGTGTTTCTTTTCCATTTATTCAAATTGACTCATTTCGTTCTTAAAATTAACTTGGGCCTGGCTACCAACACTCTAATAAAATCAGTAATCTGGAAAGGGTTAAAGTATACTAAAAATTCTCATGGGCGTTGCAGTGTAACCTTCATTAACGTTCATTGTACGTCGAAGCAAATCCCAAGCAACATTTTAGTAACAGATATATCAAATGAATTTGCAGATCCATTGTGCTGCCATATACCAAATAAATTTTAGATTAGAACTGCAAACAGACTATAATAATATTTCAAGTGCGAACCATGCAAAGGCTTGATGCATTCAATTGTTTCCTTTCGTAGCATACAATTCTTATGTTACAGGTTTCAAATGGACCATAGGCTGACGCAGTATAATTAACCAATCAACGATCTCTAATTGTTACAAACAAATCCCACAGTTTCTATGGTTTATTCGTTCCATTGACAACAATCGTGAAAAGTTGTTGATGTTGATACTGTTTCCCGTGTTACAGCAATTCGTGTGGAGCGAATTCTCCGAGGAATACAGACCAACTGAACGCAGAGAGACTTTCTATCCGAGCGTGGTACTCGCCGATCGATTATACGAGCTAAAAATCACGGATCTACCAACGATCCCGTACTTTCCGGTCAGCTCGCACCTCGAATGGACGGACTTCCGTTACTACGGCTTACGAAGTGCCAACGCTTACGTGCTTGTATTCGACCTCAGCAATCAAGACACATTTCAGGTACGAATCTTTAATATTTTCAATTATATTATATATGTTACGGTAAATGTGATTAAGCCTGTGATTATATATAATTGCCAGTTATTATACGTAATCACCATTAGGTTTGGTAAACGTGATGAATTCTTGAATACTTATCAAATTAACCAGCGAGTTTAGTCTAATAATCTAATATGTCTAATAAGTAAACTTAAAATATTGAATAATTTGTAGTAGTAACGAAAACGATATTTGGAAAAATGTTTTTTTTCTCTAGAATATGGGTTTAGTTTATTTCTGATACGTAACTGTTTTGTATGATCTTAGGTCTTTCATTTGACAACACATGCCAGTCCCTTATTCAAATTTCGTTTAGGCTACATCCATGTAACTTAAAATAGCCATTTACTGAATTTTTAATTGTAAATTTATCATTTTTACCAAACCTAATGACGATTAGTTAATAGCACTAGAACAGTGAATAAGCACCATTCCACCTTTTTCATTTACTTTATTTTTATTACTTTTTAACGTTAACTTAAAACTTTAATATGTCTTTGAGTACATGTTATGATAGAATATTCAAGCCTGTATAAAACCTAGTTAACATTATATTTATTTAATTAAAAAATCAAAATTTTGTATGGGATTAAACAAAATAATTCATTTTTGAGGTCAAAAAAATATTGCTGGTTTTTAGAAGTTATAAAAGAAAACATAAGAACGACAGTTAAATACATAGAAATTCAAAATGTTGAATAAATTCAATATGATTAAAGTTTATAAAACCTTCAACTTTTTACCAAAGAATTTAGTAAACACATACATTAAAACGATGTTAGTTGATGCTAAAAGATAGAACAAAAATACAATGAACTAGCCATTGTGAACCTTGAAGACTAATGAAATGGGCTCCCTTAAATATTACACCAATGCTTCTTCATTTTTTTTTTTTTATAAAAGAAATTACCGCCAAAATTTGCTTCCCCGCCGCTAAAATAAATGAAGTTTTTGTAATTAACCAAAAATTGAAAAGGTAACACTTTATATATGATAACCTTATAATTGTATTTGGACTTCTTTTATCTTCTGAGAACCAATATTGTTAGACCCAGTCTGTCTATTTAAAAAAGTAATATTCGTCGTGCAATTTCTATACATTATCACTTAAATTGAAAGTGCCAATAATTACACGGACACGTCTGCTCTCTAAAAGTACGACTAATTAATTAATATATACTTGTTTTATATAAGTGTAACAAAATTTGAAGTTTCTGCTCTACCATCCACCCCAACAAATCTTAACGCCGAGTGAAAGATCAGAAACCCCACACCCAGTAAATGAAACTACGGAAGCATAGAAGTAAGGATGCCACGGGGATGCAATGAGATAATGGATAGCATAGAACTAGAGCCAAAGGGTCCGGCTTCGGATTCTCAACCCATTGTCCACATATCTTCACGGATTCTCTAATAGCGTCCATTACAAAGGCATTCATAAAAAGCGTTCAGCTAAATTAAATTCGTTACGTTGGTCGTCGCTGAATAATATTAATACTTTATCAATATCTTATATTGAACGATATTTAAACACAAATTAATTTACACAATAATAATAAAAAAAGACAGACACAGAAGAAAGAATAATAAAAATAGCTGATTATTTTATCAATTTTTCATTTGTTTACCAATGTCGAAAATATTATTAGAACAAACCCTTTCACAAAAGAGAAAATAAGAGAAACATCAAATACTCTAAATTATTATACAAATAAGGTATTTTTAAACGAAATACATAAACATATATCGATTATCCTCGCAAGGAACAAGTATAATAATTAAACAGTTTCTTAAACGATTTATTTTAGCAAGTTTCTTTGCAAATTTACTTAGCAATTTTATTACAATATTGTAGACAGCAGATTAAATTTTTCTTTCATTTTCACATTCAAATTTCGTTTTAAAGAGTCTCGTATAAACGACATTCGTTTAAAAACGATTTTCCACCCCAGTTGCTGCCAGACACCCCCATTTCATTACAAACTCATCTTTATGCTTAACAGTGGGGTGGAAACTTTCTTTATTCCAGCTTCGTTGTAATTATCGTTTCTTTTTATACTCCTTCGTTGCAATAAAACTCCTCCCGATCTTTCATGAACATATATTTCGACATTGTATCGTATAAAATGAAAAAAAAGAAGAAAAGAAAAGAAAATATAAATCATTCGATCTCATTTTACTATTAAAAGCAAAATATTACCGTAGCTATTATTCAAAATTATAAACAAAATTATAAACAAAATTACCTACCCTGTTTTACAAAATGAACAATTTTAATAATCCGAACAGAAGCATTAAAAATACTTGTCGATTTTTATTGCTAAGTATATAGTGTACAGAATGTTGAAAAAATATAGAGGGTGTCCCAGAACTAATGTAAGAATCGGAAATGGGGGGTGGCTGAGACGATTTTAAATAATTTCCTTTGCAGAAATGTCGGATGGGGCTTCGTTTCTGAATTATTAAGGAAATCCCATTGTGATATGTTTGAATTGGGCAAATCGCAAACTCTAAAAGTTATGGAATTAAGTGACAATCAAATTTAATTTTTTATAATGTTAATTGGTGAACATAAATCTTATCTATTTAATAACATATTTCTTACTAGTATTTATACATTTGATCACACCGTAAAGTCTACGTATTTATATTTCAACCACATAAACACTTTGATTGCCACTTCATCTATATCTGGATGACACTTAAATTCCATTATGAAGTAATGAAATATTGAAAAAATAATAAATAAAATTTGCTGAAGATAAAACTGCTACCTCATGAAGTTTTCAATAGCTCTAAGGTGACAGCCAACGTGTAAAAAATATAGATATATCGTTAAATGGCAACTCTGTGCATTTAAATGTCTAAATCAAAATGTGGTAGGAAACACAATTTCAATGGAGTATTTCTATTTTTTATTTTATACTCCCGAATAAGCTTAGTTAGCTGAAAGCTAAAATCAAAGTTCGAATACGAATATTATTCGAGTCTTCAGCGCTTTCGACAGTCAATCTGAGTTTAAAATATCATCGAATACAGGAAGTTTATTTGGGTCACTTCTCTCTTCCGTGTCCTCGTGACAATTAGCTACGAAGTTTGATTATTTCATCCCCGTAATTCAGAAGTTTTACTAGAAAGAGTAGAAAGTAAGTAAGTACCGTTTCTCGAAAATCTATCCTGATACTTAAAAGTAAAGTGAAAGATCCAATAATTGACAACGCTCTAGTTATTGGCACTTATTTTATTTTTACTCGATAACAAAACGTAAATCGTACTTACTTTCATCTTTTTATTTTCTTATACCATTACTAGCACAAATGCAAATTACTGAACGTTTTGATTAAAAAATAATTTCTATAAAAAGGAAAATCCTTAAAATTTCCAAATAAAATTTTTGGAAAAGTTTAATTTAAATCTTTAAAGAAAGCATTATAAAATACTAATCTATTTAAAGAGCCGATTATTGGATACTTTATCCCCTACGGAAATGTATCGGTGCAGTTGCATTAAAACCAAAAAATGCAGTAATAATCCTCTATACACGTTAACACTATATTTTAACCCTTTGTACTCGAAACTTCATTTTGAAAAGAAAAAGTCAGAAAAATCACAAGTTTTCTTCTTCCATTAATTTCTTCTATTCTGACATAAATAAGCTTCGAATTTCATGTTTAAAAACCCTGTGGCAAATTATACTTCTTTTCGTAACTGCGTCGATTGGGTGCAAAGGGTTAAATTTCCTACACTTCAGTCTTCGAGCTAGTAAATAATTAACGCTTCAATCACGGGTCACAACAGCATCCGTCTTGGGATTGTTAAAATTAATTGGATGCCTACAATCGCCAATAACGACAAAGGAGTTAACAGATTAATTCAATCTTCAATTTTCTTTTTCACATATGTTAATACCTCTTTGAGTAATTTTATCTACCATAGAATATTACTATTTTGTTCCACAGGTGTTCTTTATTTTTTACCACTGATTGTAAAAGAAAATTCTCGTTTTTTAACATGGCAGTACATTAGAACGTTACGAGAGCAAATCTACGAAGCACGAGACATGAGGGGCGTGCCATTGCTAGTAGTTGGGAACAAGCAAGACGAATTGTCGCCCGCGGCTGCTTCCGGAACTCGGTACAGGGACATCGTTAATCTTGTCCGGAAACACTGGCGATGCGGCTACGTCGAATGTAGCGCCAGATTCAACTGTCGTGTCGTACAGGTACGTACAATATGAATTGTCTGTTATCGATGTCACTTTGACCTCTTAGCTGTGCATGTTCATTACAGATATACTAGAATTCCAAGATTTTCTTGCGAGATCCCAAAAATACCGCGATTCTTCAAAACTTAAATAATCCAAATGATATTTCTGGATCAATTCTGTTAAATTCTAAGCTAGTGTTAACCCTCGAACGGCGAGGGTAAGTTTAATTACGTACCCTTTTTCATTCTTAATTTCTACATTTTTTAATATTTCTTTAGTTATTGTTTGTACAGTGTATGAAAGTCTTTCGTTAAAAGACTTAATCGCCTAATTTTAATTAAAATGTTCTTGTATACATTTGGTATACAAGGGTTAACAAGGGTTTCAGGTTCTCGAAATTCTCGTGTCTTGATACATCCGATCCCATTCTACATTTTCAGATTCTCGTATACCCTTAATGTCTATATGTATTACTATCGTAATCCTTTAACACTAGAACTCGTGACTGCGGGTTTGGGTCAGGAGAGATACAATTTGTTGAGGTACATTGACTGACTTGGATCAAAATAAAAAGTCATTGGGTATCTATACTAGTTTATGATTTACCCTTTATTTTATTTTGGATTTAAAGGTAAACATACATTGAACATCTGCAGTTCTAGTGTTCAATATTTTAAGTCTTATACATTTAAGTTTTTGTACTAAACATTATTTCTACCACTCTTACAACCAACAAAGACGAAGTGCCTTTGTTTAAAAGTACAATAGAACCTCTCTTATCCGAATTAATTGAAAATCTTAACATCAAAGTAAAAAGTGCTCAAACATTTTCACACATTTCACAATCGCAGTTGTAATTGTGATCAACAAACAAAAAAATATATCACTTTCTTTTTTACCTTAATCATGAATTCCATTTATTCCTATAAATGGTATTCAAGTTTTTGAAAAATGTACCAATTTATGAGTTTAATAATTAACACTTTGACTTTTTAAATTAGAATTTCAGAAGCTTAAGTTTCTCTGTACTAATTTAACAGTCACAATTATCTGGATTATGTTCTTGTGTCCTTTAATTGTTTCTTCATTTAATTCTGTCACAATTGCTGTGTTTAAATTATTTCTTACAATCTTACAAAATTTGTCTGGTTAATCTTAAAAAATGGAAAAAAAATGGAAAATGGAAGAATACAATAACATTTGGCATTTAGTACTTCTAAGATATAATAAATTTCACAATCGTGAACTTATTTAACACTAGAACTACCGAGCAAGTCAAAATCACTTGCGACGGTAGTTCTGGTGTTAAGTATTTTATCAAAACATATTTAACTGCTAATAGATTTTATACAACAAAACAAAATATTTTTAAATTAAGAATAAAGAAAAATTCTTATAGGTATATTTATTGTATCAAAAAGTTATTTAATGTATATTTTATGATCTTTACAAATGCATACATTGTAGAATAAAAAAAAAATTATTCTCTTCAATACTTGAAATAATTCCTTATCACTAAATCTTATTAATATAATGTTGTTCATCTTGGCTTGATTATAACTTACATTTCTTTACCAATACTTTACACTTCATTCGCAATTTTTTATCAGTACTATATTTTAAATGAAAATTCTTAGCGAAATTGTTCTTTTTAGAAACGATGGATTCAGAATCCACCTTATCTGTTAAATTTTCGGTGTTCAAAGGTCTCGGAAGCCTTTTTTTATCCGTGACGCAAAAATATTTTCCGACATCAGTTGTTTTATTATTTACAAGTACAGTGGTTTTTTCCGAATTAGTACGATTCATATTTCTTTTATCATTGTGGAAAGGATTGTACAGTACATCTGAATCATCACTTTCCGATATGTCCATGTTTACAGCCACATTAATTTCATTGTTCTGTTGTTCATCCAAACCTTCTGAAGAACGTAAATTAAATGTACTACAGGTACTATCGATATCACTATCATAATTTGATATATCATTCCTTTCCGTGTTCAGTAAATTTTTGAAGACATCTTGTTTAGTTTGTAACTTCTGTTCTATCAGTTTCTTATCAAAACTGTCACTTTTCTTATTAGGATTTTGTATTGAACCTACTATCCTATCTGTTTTATCATTGGTCTTTAATGTGTTATTATTTGTTATATTATTTTTACATGGTATTGAATTTGTATCACTTAACTGTACATTGCAGGCTACAATCTTTCTCACTCGCAATGGTTGTTTCCTAGGTTGTGGTGTGAATATTTCTTCTTCAGTATCAAGGGGTGTAGATGTTTTACTTTGCACCTGCAAATCGTTGTTATTAAAAATCTGTGCATTCTTCATGCTCATAACACTATGTGTATAACGATGTTTCATACTCCACTGAACGCAAGAATCCATTAAATCTCGTTGATGTTCAGTGAATTCTTCTTTCAGTTTACTAATGATGCAAGTCAAGATAAATATTATATCTTTAGCATCGTTTAGTGAGAGTATTTCATCCTTAAGAAATTTCTGTTGCAAACTAGTGATTTGTGCTTTAAATTTGGTAAATTTATATTTTACCTCTTCCATTACTTTGACAATATAAGGTTTAAAGTTTACAGGGACTTTTTGTTTCTTTTCTCGTACTTCTTGATTATCTTTCGTTGGAATACTTGGTACAATGTTTTCTTCATTACAGTTTTCTTCATTATGGTTTTTTTCATTATGGTTTTCTTCATTACGATTTTCTTCATTACTTTCAATTTCTATCACTTGACTGTCATGAGTATCTTTTGTTTTATTACTTTTGATAGTATCGTCTTTGTTAATACTTGTCTCATAAAACCCTTTTTCATTGTTATTTTTCTTGTCTTGCTGATTAATATTAGATTGCTCTAAGAACTTTTTTTTACTTTTAAATAAAGATACACATGAATTGTGAGAATTATCATCTGAATCACTTTCAATAATAACATTCTCTTTATTCTTTGTTTGATTCCCTACACTTACTTGAAAACCATCTGTGGTAGAAGAGTCTGAATCCATATCAAATAATCTTGACTTGAACTGAAATGGCTTCTTTTTATTCTGATCATTATTTCTGCCAGTTACATTTTTACCATTAATACTAGTTTTTTGCTTTACAAGCATATCATTGTCTGAATTTGATTCATTAAGACTATCATTATCGCATAATGTTTTCAAATTATCTTTTATCCCCTTAACATGCCGCAGTCTTTCCTTTTTATATAATGGAATATCAGTTTCTGAGTCGCTGGTTTCAAACACTGTATAATGTCTTCTCTTTCTGAAACAACAGATACATAATCATATTTTTTCTCCTAATTACAATATATTAGGTTATCATAAAAATTTCTTTTACTATATGCACACAGTATTTTGTATTATGTAGCTTTTAAAGAAATGGAAGGAGGTAATAAACCAAATTAATCGTGCAAAACTCAATAACATGACATAAAACAAACTGTTATACATGCGTTCTTTGTTCGTAAAGCGAAAAAAACGTAAATATATTTTAATAAACATCCAATTTCAGAAACTGTGTCTATTAGAAAAATTATCTGAAACATTTTACAGAAAGGAAATAAAATGAAAGCACGATAAAAAGTAATTGTTATCCAAATTGTAGTAAATTTCTCATTTAATACTTACCTTAACCTAAACGCCATAATAAAAGAAAAAAAATGAAATTAAGTTTAGTAGACGAAAATTGGTAACCAATGAAACCAATTTTTATTTACTTCATAAGAAAACCAGAGAACACATTCTAGTCAACGCGTCTTTATTCATACTGCACATATCGATTCTGATTGGTTCTTCGTAACAAACACTAAAGCGCAGACGCCCTAATGTTTGCATTGCATGTGTGTGATCGAACTTAAAATGTTTTGTGTACTTTTGTGTAACCAAATTTTATGAACTCTCAATCATTGATACATTAAACAAAAAACATACAAAGCTAGAAAGTATTAAATTGATAATATATGAAAGTATTATTTTTAATCATATAGTTTCGATGAAATAGGAAGCAAATAATAAAAAACAGCATTAAAAGATGAGGGGGTCTTTAGTAGATTCATTCGAGTTGTACGAAACGAATATATTCTCTTGTGAAAGAAATATGCGCAATTAACGTGCGCAATTCATTAAAGAAAAGGTTACCATTATTGCGCACAATTCTCACCATCTGCCAAGCTGAACTGATATTAACCCTTTTACCTTGGCGCGCTTGTGACAAAATGTAAATACTGTGAACATACATATATATCACTGACGAGTAACATTCACATACGAAATAAATATAATCTACAATTATGTGGTACGTTTTCTAAATTCTATGACAAAATTTATTACAGGATGATTGTATGAAAATTGTATGAGATTTTTAATCTTACCTCGTCATTTTGAAATTGCTAGTACGTAAAGAAATGTTTATATTTTTATTTTCTATGATTAATAGGTATTTCGAGAATTAATGAAGAGCATTCAAGCGGTGGAAGGAAGGCCACCGTCACCCACGCCTGCACCTTCGCAACCCTTGCGATCGCATCCCCACGACACCAATGAAAAATGTATTCTTCTCTGACACTGAAACCAGAAAATCAACGTGCTCGACTTCTGCGACCATATTATTAAGAAAAGCTGCTTCTTCCCTTATCACGATGCAGGGTCGTAGGCTGTTTAAGTCGAAGACGAAAGATAAACGATGAAAAAGACAGGGACGAGTTTACTCGAGGGAATCGTGAGAACCTTAACGCGAAAGCTCAGATACAAATGGGATTCTGGAACAGGATTTTCTAATCCAGGTACTCGTTTCGCGGGAATCGGTGTAATCCCAAGTAGAAAATCAACGAACCTTTTTGGTTCGGCAATCAATAATGTAAACAGTACAGTATTGTGATCGTTCGGGATATCGAGATCTTTCATGAAACATTTTGTGCGCACAGAAGTTAGTGGTTCTTACAATAAACATTTTATCTTTACGTTCATTTAAGTTGGTACATCTTTTAAGATGTAAAAAATTGATAATTCTCTTGTTCGAAGAATATGTTTTAAATCTCTGCTGTCCACGCTTGTAATTATTATTTCTACCAAAAACGTAGGGCAGTATTTGTCAAACATATGCACGATTTTGTAAGTTGCTGTAACTGTTCTGTTTAGACGCAATATATGCGTCAATCGACCGCAAAGGGTTAAGTATGGACGAGATCAAAATTGCAATAAAAAATTAGTAAAAATTGTTTGCAATAAG
This sequence comes from Anthidium xuezhongi, assembly GCA_022405125.1. NCBI lineage: Eukaryota > Metazoa > Arthropoda > Insecta > Hymenoptera > Megachilidae > Anthidium > Anthidium xuezhongi. The sequence goes on along the minus strand of CM039645.1, from coordinate 1,438,533 downwards.
TTTTCTTTTACAATTTTGTGGGTTATTGAGGAGTAGGAATACGACTTATACTTTATGAAATATTTCATTGTTGAAATTTTAATAATCACATTTAATAGTCTTCAACCTCTCAACTAGTATAGATGGTATGCATCAAAAACTTCATAAATAATTACAAAAATAAAAAAAGATAGTATTATAGACTACATTTATTAATTTATATAAAAACTAGTTAATATATCAGAGTTGAAAAGAGAGTGTAAAATATGTATCTCGTTAATTACGTTAATCTATTATGTTTCAAGGTAAAGGGTTAAAGGTAACGGAAAGGTATGTGCCAGGTTTTATGAAAGATCTTCCAAAGCTCATGCGTTATCAGTATTACGAAGATAATAATAAAGAGAATAACGAATGTATTTTGCGAATCGACTAACTCTCTGAATCTCGTCTGTGAATATTTCCAGCGAAACTGCTCATTGCGTGATTTAAACGCTGAACAATGATGCAATCATGTCGTATAAGCGCAATCGCTCTTTCGTGTCGAGAGCAAGGGTTGAAAACAGTTACGATATCGATTTTGGTTCTTGAAGCAATTGCGACGAACCTTTATCCTCGATAACTCTTACGAAGAACCAAAATGTTCGATTATCGATTTTATAGCAACTCTTCAATGCATAGTGTTTTATACAGATGTTGCAAAGTTATTTTCCAAATAAATTATAAAGATCGAAATGGATATTTTAAATTATTTTTCTGTGATTTTTATTACAAAATGATTTATCTGATTCTGAGAAAAAATTGAAGATGACTCTACTATCTCGACAAGAAAATAAGTTAATAAAAGAACAGATTAAAACACTATATGTCCCACTAGATACCATACAACTTGTTTCAAGTCGTCGTGTTACGTTTCTCACCCTGTATATGTATACAGAACTAATTTTCTTGACTTGTATATTTTTAAAATTACCAAATGTAACTGTCATTATATTTTAAAGAGGACCCAAAATAAAGGTCAAAACACTAAAATAAGATATTTCAGTTTCGTTAAATCCAGAAACTTTGGTTTGTTATTTAAGTTATTCAGAATAAAGGTTTTTTTATCACAAGGCTTCAGAACCTTTGAATAACAATTATTTTGAAAATTGTTTCAATCCCTGGTCGAGAGTAACGAAAAGCATGCGAATAAGTGTAACTAAAATCGACTGCCGAATCTTTCTCTCTCTATGTGCCATTTTATTTACTATTTTACTTTGTAATTTACCCTTTGTAAATATATCTGAATACGAAACAAAAAACTTTAATACGAAACTCGAATAAGCTATAATATCGCTGAAAAAATTATAATCATACCTTTAAATACGTTGTATATTTTATTTTTATGCTTTTATGTAACACATGGTGTATATGTACTAAATTAATTTACGTGTAAATTAATCCTGGAACGACGGAAACTGATATAAATTGATATTTCGATTAAGTTCCAGACGTTCCATAAAATACATTGTATTTATAAAACTCTACATAACATACTCGTGAAAAAATAAAAATAAAAGTTACGAAACGGAGATGAAGTATCAAGTTTCAGTTTCTAAGCTGTGGTAGTTAAGGGTTAAAGGAAAATTAAAAAAATAAAATTTAAATTACGGTTGTTTTAGGAATCCGTCGTCGAAGGGTTAAGATCTGCAATACAATCTTTAAAGATGAACCTTTACAAAAAAGAAATCTGTACAAACGCAACAACTTCCGCTATATTGTCCACGTTACTTTATCTGTGATACGTTTTACTTTTTTCGTGATGATTTCATCCCCCACCGACATTTTACACTTCGAGTATACGAAACGATCGTAAGGACTTTTCGTTCATTCTCCAGCAATGCATTCGGCCTAATAAATACTAATTACGTAGTAATAATTAACGCTACTAATAATAACGAATAACGATAATAGCGAACAAATAAATGTAATAAATAGGGTGTTATTGAGAGTTATCTCGGATCAAGCAATAGCGTATACAATATATTTTACTATACTGTTAAGGAAATAATCACTAGGGTGTAAGGTGTAGTTGTTGATATTGTGAAGTACTGTACACGTAATATAATTATGCAGGTCTCTAAAAGTGTGTGTTACCGTTGTTATCGTTTGTACGTACATTCTAAAATGCAATATCGTCGGCTCAATAATTCCATCGACGACGTTCGAACGGTCGTTCGACGATCGTTCGAGCAAACTTTGTATTAATACGTCTGACAAATGTTAACCCTTTGATTGTTCTAACTTGACATTGTTGCCAATTTCAAAACGTGAAAGGTCTCAACAAAAGTGGCAAAATATTTCTTACGTGATATCAATTTGCATTTTAAAGTTTTATCAAAACTTTATTATACAAACTGGTTGATTATCAGATGCAACTAACAATAGATCATAACCAATATTGTATTAATCATTTGCACTCGAAGCATTTTTAGATATAATCCAATCTTGATTTCTTTCCCAATGAAGCTTTGAATATTTGAAAATCCTGTTTTAGAAGAAAAGAATGTTTATGATATATTTACTTTTATTTCTTTCGTTAACTGCTATGTTTCAATATAATAATGCTTAAATTTCACATTTTAAAATATTCTAGTTATTTGCATACGTCGCCCAGAAGCGCTACTCGATTGCAAAGGGTTAAATAATAGTATAACTTGGGACAACCCGAGGCTTTAATTTAAAATATGTAATTTCGAAAGAAATTATAATTATTAAAAATTGTATGGACAGATCGATTATTTCATGTACAACAATCTAATAACTAGCCTCGTATCACAAGTAAACTTTAACATGTGTGAGGAACTTCTGAAATTGATATTATTTAAAAAAAAATAGAGGTAATATTATGTTTGTTATATTGTCATTTCTCTTTTGGCCTATTTTGTTCAAAATTGAAATAAAAATGGCATAAATACAATTTATAAATACAATTCAGTCGAATAATCAAATGAAAAATAGGGAAAGCGACAATTTTGAATGAACACTAGTAATTAATAGTAGCAAATTGAAGCACCACTCCATTTATCAAATGCCATTTTTATTCCACGTCTTTGATGAACATCATTTGTCATTACCGAATAAAATTGTAACGAAAGATTAATTTCTAAGTCAGTTTAGAAAAGATGAGGAAAGTGGCAATCAAAGTTAACCCTTTGCACTCTGAAATTTTCTTCAGATTATTTACTAACAATTAAAAAACACTTGGTTACAAAGTAGTGAACAACATACCATCGTAGATAAGATAATATAGTATTAGGAATAATTATTCTATTCAAATTGTATTTGGAAAGAAGCTTAGAATAAGAAAAATAAATTAGTTACATTTCCATTAAAAATGATCTGCATTCTTTTCGTGTCTCCTCGGAAGGGATAGCCGAGTGGAAAGGGTTAATTGTCGAAGGGGACGAACTTCTTAGAGAACGATCAAAGGGTTAACGCTAACGATCAATCGTTTCCGGATCACCTTGTTGTAGATCACGCAGAAGAAATACGTAAATGTTGAAAACACCGTAAAAATAGTGCGAGTATTGTACATTACGCGACGTGCAAAACCATGTGTTCGTTGAAAATCTTTGTACCGAAATAGAAAATTTAGACGAAAATCCGACGCGATTTGTACAGCCATCGAGTATGTGTCGAGAAAGCGTCGTTTTACATACAAAATACTATTCATTATTTTGTATGCACGAATAACGCAATAAAAAGAAATATGAAGAATAAATTAAGCATTCGATGTTCGAACTGTTCCTTTCATTTAATGCTTCTCTTAAAGTTTTCTTTGTGAAAGACAGGGTGCTATTATTTTTATTTCATTTCATTTATCGATATATCTCAAGCTCCTTTTAAACATCGAAGGATTTTAATTTTTATATCCTTCATATTTACGTGATCTATTCCAAAAATAGTGCAACTGTACTTATAAAAGCTATTCTGTACTGTAGTTTTATTAGATATTGCTCTACGGTAGCAGGTATTTTTATTAGATAGACCTCGAGAGACTTTAATTTTTATATCTTTTATATTTACGTGATCTATTCCAAAAATAGTGCAACTGTATTTATAAAAGCTATTCTGTATTATACAGGGTGTCCCAGAACTCTTGTAGGAGCCGGAAATGGGGGGTAGCTGAGACTATTCTAAACAACAATTTCCTTTGCAAAAATATCGGATGGGGCTTCGTTTTTGAATTATTAAGCAAAAACACTGACCAATCAGTACCGTCAGTATAGCGTCGAGCCTAGTCGCCCCGGGACAAGCGCCTCGGTAGAACAGGAAGCGTTAAACACAAGTAATATTGAACATAAAAGTAAAAAACAAATGGTAGAATGTTATGAGAGTAATCGTACCTTAGAATAAAGGGAATGACTGAATGGCTGGATATCCCAACAGAAGGAATAAGTAAAAATTGCAGAATATTTTTCGGTATTATAAATACAGTCCTGGGGTCATCTAATTTGAATAGTAGAAAGATAAAACATTGTATTATTATAAAATAATGAATTTAATATCGTTCAAGCTTTATTTTTCAATTGTTTTAAAGAGCAACTGAGGACGGTACATTGTCGAGGAAACTTTATCCAATAGAAGAGATAGGTACGAATTTTGAAATAAAAATTTTGTAATTATAGTGTAGAGGTATTCATCAGTTAGAACACCTAAATGATTAGGGTTTTTAATGCTAATTTTAAGAAAATTTGTGTATTACAGGAGACTGCATCGAAATTGCAGTGAAATTAATATCGAAATGGCACAAACCCTCGAACACGTCAAGCATTAACAGAATAAGAAATGGAAGGATATAACTTGTAATTACCATTAGGAATTATAATTGACCATAATTAATTGAAATTTGTTGAGATTAAAATACTGAAACAAATGTTAAATATACCATTTTTATAGCACTGTTATATTAAGAGAAATATATACTCCCCGTTGTATTTTCTTCATTTTGCAAGAACTAAATGATAAAAAATACTTAAATTGTTTATGTTTAATGATTTTTTTCATTAAAATCGTTGTATTTTGCATAAATAATTAAAAATTAAAAAATATTTTTAAATTTTTACCTCTAGCGCCATCTCTTCGAAAAGTGCTGAAACTGCTCAAAAATTGACAGGAATCTGCCGTACCTACAATGATTATTTTTTAAGAAAATAATTTTTTGCTGTTTTCGCGTGTTTGAAGCATCTAATCGCTTCTATTTTACACTAATTATCGATTCCAATTGTCCGATTAATCCTAGAAGCCCGAAATATTGAAATATTAAAGATTAAATCGCACATTGAGAGAGTGAGAGGTCCGAATGGCGGACTAGTGTTCACTCTCTCGCACATTGGTGTTGTGCGCAGGCGCGAGTTTGGCGTAGAGGGAGTGAGAGACTAGATGCTCGGTGCTCTCACTCGCACATTGAGGGAGTGAGAGGTGAGATCGGCGGACTAGTGTTCACTCTCTCGCACATTGGTGTTGTGCGCAGGCGCGAGTTTGGCGTAGAGGGAGTGAGAGACAAGATACTCGGAGCTCTCACTCGCACATTGAGGGAGTGAGAGGTCCGAATGGCGGACTAGTGTTCACTCTCTCGCACATTGGTGTTGTGCGCAGGCGCGAGTTTGGCGTAGAGGAAGTGAGAGACTAGATGCTCGGTGCTCTCACTCGCACATTGAGGGAGTGAAAGGTCCGATCGGCGGATGAGTGTTCTCTCCCTCTTACGCATTAGCATACTGCGTTGGCTTGGTGCGAGTGAGAGGGGTGACGCTCTCGCGGAGTCTTTTAATCGTTGCGTTACAATAATTAATAGTATGAGTTATTCGAGGTTCAGACTATTGTAGATCGGTTTTTCGTGTTCGAAAATGTAAAATTCGATACCAAATTAGCCAGTGCTTCTACGTTTTCTATTATTCATTAATGGTCGGGTAGTTACGTTCATCCCTTTTGTGTGAGGTTATGACTAAGTCCCTGTAATTTTATGTACAAGCTGTCTTAGTTAAAGATACATAACTAGAGTAAATACAATTTTGCAAACTCGAGATCCTTGGTTTCTGAGTCTAGTTTCATTTTACCAATAAACAATGGGAAGGATTTAACTACTGAGAGTAAACATAATCCATCGAATTCAAATCTGATTGAAAATGATCACTTTTGTCCTATCATATGTAAGTATAAAGTATTATAATTTTATTCAAGTAGTTAATAATAATCTATTTTGTTGTGTTGCAGATTAGAAGATGTATTTGTTATACATTTCTACGCCACATAAGCTGCACATTAACATCATTAAATCAACGGTAAACTTCCTGGCAGATTCTCAGATATCAGTTTTCGGTCATTTTTGGAATTGGACACTACTAAAATTTCAAGCAATGGCACGAAGAATACTTCCTGTCACATCATGTTCTCCTACTACAAATCTGCAAACTTGAGATCCTTGGTTTCTGAGTCTAATTTCATTTTACCAATAAACAATGGAAAGGATTTATCTACGGAGAGTAAACTGTTCTTCAATAGTTATACTGAATATATAAGTACATATGTAATTGTAGAATGTCTTTATTACATAAGAATATTGTACTGCGCTTAAGCTATATGTTAAATAATTATAAAAATATGTTGTATGTAAAAATACTGATATGTAAGTTTTACAATTTGTAATTATAAGTGCGTTAAAGTTAAGAATCTAATATTTAAGTAAGTTTTACAGTTAGTAGTTATAAGTGCTTTAGAATTGTGAATGTAATATTTAAGCAAATTTTACAATTTGTAATTATAAGTGCATTAAAGTTAAGAATGTAATATTTAAGTAAGTTATACAGTTAGTAGTTATAAGTGCGTTAGAATTGTGAATGTAATATTTAAGTAAATTTTACAATTTGTAATTATAAGTGCGTTAAAGTTAAGAATCTAATATTTAAGTAAGTTTTACAGTTAGTAGTTATAAGTGCGTTAGAATTAACAATGTAACATTTATGTAACATGTATAATTGAAAGAATTTTCAATAAACATAGAGTTAAACTTAAGCAATTGTTTATTCATTTATAAACCTAACTCCCTTATCCAGCCCTTACAAAATTGCACTTAAAAAGCAAGAAATAATGTAGAAAAACATTGCACAGAAGTTTCGAAATACAAAAGTAGAAAAAGAAACGAAAAATATCGGTTGGATACAGAGAAGAACAAAATTCGGTACAAACGGTTTCCAGGAATTCCTGGAATTCGACGACACTAAAATTCTGGGAAGTGACACGAAGAATACCTCTTGGCACATCATGTTCTCCTGATACAATTTCGGGATCCGAAATTCTGTGAATTTAAATTTTATAGTCTTCGATTTGCTATTGTTAATTTTCATTATTTTCTGAAATTATTTATGGGATAAGGATATCAAGAGAGGTTTATTTAAATAAATAAACGAATTCTGGGTTATTTTTGAAAATCTGCATTTATTCAATAAACTAAATGATTTATTATACATTGAGCTTTAGAATAGTTATTAAATTATTTACAACTAACGTTTACAATTGTAATTTTGCGCACTATCTATACAACTTTAATTTATAATCGGATTTGTTATAGAATTGATACAACAGGTGTCTAAGTTCCGATTATTAATTAAATCCTTGGTTTCTGAGTCCAAGTTCCCGGAAATTCCTGGAATTCGACGTCACTAAAATTCTGGGAAGTGGCACGAAGAATACCTCCTGGCACATCATGTTCTCCTGATACAATTTCGGGATCCGAAATTCTGTAAATTTAAATTTTATAGTCTTCGATTTGCTATTGTTAATTTTCATTATATTCTGAAATTATTTATGGGATAAGGATATCAAGAGAGGTTTATTTAAATAAATAAACGAATTCTGGGTTATTTTTGAAAATCTGCATTTATTCAATAAACTAAATGATTTATTATACATTGAGCTTTAGAATAGTTATTAAATTATTTACAACTAACGTTTACAATTGTAATTTTGCGCACTATCTATACAACTTTAATTTATAATCGGATTTGTTATAGAATTGATACAACAGGTGTCTAAGTTCCGATTATTAATTAAATCCTTGGTTTCTGAGTCCAAGTTCCCGGAAATTCCTGGAATTCGACGTCACTAAAATTCTGGGAAGTGGCACGAAGAATACCTCCTGGCACATCATGTTCTCCTGATACAATTTCGGGATCCGAAATTCTGTGAATTTAAATTTTATAGTCTTCGATTTGCTATTGTTAATTTTCATTATTTTCTGAAATTATTTATGGGATAAGGATATCAAGAGAGGTTTATTTAAATAAATAAACGAGTTCTGGGTTATTTTTGAAAATCTGCATTTATTCAATAAACTAAATGATTTATTATACATTGAGCTTTAGAATAGTTATTAAATTATTTACAACTAACGTTTACAATTGTAATTTTGCGCACTATCTATACAACTTTAATTTATAATCGGATTTGTTATAGAATTGATACAACAGGTGTCTAAGTTCCGATTATTAATTAAATCCTTGGTTTCTGAGTCCAAGTTCCCGGAAATTCCTGGAATTCGACGTCACTAAAATTCTGGGAAGTGGCACGAAGAATACCTCCTGGCACATCATGTTCTCCTGATACAATTTCGGGATCCGAAATTCTGTGAATTTAAATTTTATAGTCTTCGATTTGCTATTGTTAATTTTCATTATTTTCTGAAATTATTTATGGGATAAGGATATCAAGAGAGGTTTATTTAAATAAATAAACGAATTCTGGGTTATTTTTGAAAATCTGCATTTATTCAATAAACTAAATGATTTATACATTGAGCTTTAGAATAGTTATTAAAATAGTTATAAAATTTGTTTAACTTTTACAATAGATTGAATACAGGACCAAATAATTTAATAACTATTCTAAAGTTGTAAATAATTTAATATTTAAAGTTGTAAATAATTTAATAACTATTCTAAAGCTCAATGTATAATAAATCATTTAGTTTATTGAATAAATGCAGATTTTCAAACATAACCCAGAACTCGTTTATTTATTTAAATAAACCTCTCTTGATATCCTTATCCCATAAATAATTTCAGAAAATAATGAAAATTAACAATAGCAAATCGAAGACTATAAAATTTAAATTCACAGAATTTCGCATCCCGAAATTGTATCAGGAGAACATGATGTGCCAGGAGGTTTTCTTCGTGCCACTTCCCAGAATTTTAGTGACGTCGAATTCCAGGAATTCCTGGAAACCGTTTGGACCGAATTTTGTTCTTCTCCATATCAAACCGATATTTTTCGTTTCTTTTTCTACTTTTGTATTTCGAAACTTATGTGCAATGTTTTTCTACATTATTTCTTGCTTTTTAAGTGAAATTTTGTAAGGGCTGGATAAGGGAGTTACGTTTATAAATGAATAAACAATTGCTTTAGTTTAACTCTATGTTTATTGAAAATTCTTTCAATTATACATGTTACATAAATGTTATATTGTTAATTCTAACACACTTATAACTACTAACTGTAAAACTTACTTAAATATTAGATTCTTAACTTTAACGCACTTATAATTACAAATTGTAAAATTTACTTAAATATTACATTCACAATTCTAACGCACTTATAACTACTAACTGTAAAACTTACTTAAATATTAGATTCTTAACTTTAACGCACTTATAATTACAAATTGTAAAACTTACATATCAGTATTTTTACATACAACATATTTTTATAATTATTTAAGATTATTTAAGAGGCGTAGAAATGTATAACAAATACATCTTCTAATCTGCAACACAGCAAAATACGTTATTATTAACTACTTGAATAAAATTATAATACTTTATACTTACATACGATATAACAAAATTGATCATTTTCAATCAGGTTGAATTTGAGGATCAGTTTACTCTCAGTAGATAAATCCTTCCCATTGTTTATTGGTAAAATGAAATTAGACTCAGAAACCAAGGATCTCAAGTTTGCAGATTTGTATTAGGAGAACATGATGTGACAGGAAGTATTCTTCGTGCCATTTCTTGAAATTTTAGTAGTGTCCAATTCCAAAAATTACCGAACACTGATATCTGAGAAACTGCCAGAAAGTTTCCTGTTGATTTGATGATGTTAATGTGCAGCTTATGTGGCGTAGAAATGTATAACAAATACATCTTCTAATCTGCAACACAGCAAAATACGTTATTATTAACTACTTGAATAAAATTATAATACTTTATACTTACATACGATATAACAAAATTGATCATTTTCAATCAGGTTTGAATTTGATGGATTATGTTTACTCTCAGTAGATAAATCCTTCCCATTGTTTATTGGTAACATGAAACTAGACTCAGAAACCAATGATCTCGAGTTTGCAAAATTGTATTTCTCTAGTCATGTATCATTAAACTAAGGCAGCTTGTACATAAAATTACAGGGGCTTAGTCATAACCTCACACAAAAGGGATGAACGTAACTACCCGACCATTAATGAATAATAGAAAACGTAGAAGCACTGGCTAATTTGGTATCAAATTTTACATTTTCGAACACGAAAAACCGATCTACAATAGTCTGAACCTCGAATAACTCATACTATTAATTATTGTAACGCAACAATTAAAAATTATACATCACAGCCCGCGCCAGGTACGCCGATGCACCAGCGAGAGGAAAGACTCCGCGAGAGCGTCACCTCTCTCACTCGCACCAAGCCTACGCAGTACGCTAATGCGTAAGAGGGAGAGAACACTCGTCCGCCGATCGGACCTCTCACTCCCTCAATGTGCGAGAGAGTGCACCGACATCACTCTCACTCCGCCAATTGCGGAAGACACTCCGCCTCGACTCCACCCACAATGTGCGAGAGAGTTAACACTAGTCCGCCATTCGGACCTCTCACTCCCACAATGTGCGAGTGAGAGCACCGAGCATCTAGTCTCTCACTCCTTCTACGCCAAACTCGCGCCTGCGCACAACAGCAATGTGCGAGAGAGTGAACACTAGTCCGCCTATCGGACCTCTCACTTCCTCCGCGTCAGTGTAAGAGCGAGAGAGAAGAGTGCAACGAGCATCTTACCTTTCACTTTCTCCGCGTCACTGTACGAGCGAGAGAGCAATACTCGGCCGCCTATCGGACCTCCCACTCCCTCCACAGCAATCTCGCAAAATTACAATTGTAAACGTTAGTTATAAATAATATAATAACTATTGTAAAGCTGAATGTATGAATCATGTAGTTTATTGAATAAATGCAGCTTTTTAGTACCATGAACGTTTCTAATTAATTAACAATCGCGATAAAGCAAGAAAATAATAAATAAAGGCTCTGAAATGTAGTCTTCGAGTCTCGTAATCAAGCGCAGGTTTATATCGATTTATATACTTAAATGATGTTCTAGGATCACCAAATTTGAACTAAAGGAAGGGGAAACTTTATATTATTATAAAAGTATCAATTTGTCACCGTACAAGCTCTATTTTTTATTATTTTTACAATTTTTAAAATAATTATATTTTTTACCTCTAGCGCCATCTCTTCGAAAAGTGCTGAAACTGCTTAAAAATTGACAGGAATCTGCCGTACCTACAATGATTATTTTTTAAGAAAATAATTTTTTGCTGTTTTCGCGTGTTTGAAGCATCTAATCGCTTCTATTTTACACTAATTATCGATTCCAATTGTCCGATTAATCCTAGAAGCCCGAAATATTGAAATATTAAAGATTAAATCGCACATTGAGAGAGTGAGAGGTGAGATTGGCGGACTAGTGTTCACTCTCTCGCACATTGGTGTTGTGCGCAGGCGCGAGATTGGCGTAGAGAGAGTGAGAGACTAGATGCTCGGACCTCTCACTCCCACAATGTGCGAGAGAGTGAACACTAGTCCGCCAATCTCACCTCTCACTCTCTCAATGTTCGATTTAATCTTTAATATTTCAATATTTTGGGCTTCTAGGATTAATCGGACAATTGGAATCGATAATTAGTGTAAAATAGAAGCGATTAGATGCTTCAAACACGCGAAAACAGCAAAAAATTATTTTCTTAAAAAATAATCATTGTAGGTACGGCAGATTCCTGTCAATTTTTGAGCAGTTTCAGCACTTTTCGAAGAGATGGCGCTAGAGGTAAAAATTTAAAAATATTTTTTAATTTTTAATTATTTATGCAAAATACAACGATTTTAATGAAAAAAATCATTAAACATAAACAATTTAAGTATTTTTTATCATTTAGTTCTTGCAAAATGAAGAAAATACAACGGGGAGTATATATTTCTCTTAATATAACAGTGCTATAAAAATGGTATATTTAACATTTGTTTCAGTATTTTAATCTCAACAAATTTCAATTAATTATGGTCAATTATAATTCCTAATGGTAATTACAAGTTATATCCTTCCATTTCTTATTCTGTTAATGCTTGACGTGTTCGAGGGTTTGTGCCATTTCGATATTAATTTCACTGCAATTTCGATGCAGTCTCCTGTAATACACAAATTTTCTTAAAATTAGCATTAAAAACCCTAATCATTTAGGTGTTCTAACTGATGAATACCTCTACACTATAATTACAAAATTTTTATTTCAAAATTCGTACCTATCTCTTCTATTGGATAAAGTTTCCTCGACAATGTACCGTCCTCAGTTGCTCTTTAAAACAATTGAAAAATAAAGCTTGAACGATATTAAATTCATTATTTTATAATAATACAATGTTTTATCTTTCTACTATTCAAATTAGATGACCCCAGGACTGTATTTATAATACCGAAAAATATTCTGCAATTTTTACTTATTCCTTCTGTTGGGATATCCAGCCATTCAGTCATTCCCTTTATTCTAAGGTACGATTACTCTCATAACATTCTACCATTTGTTTTTTACTTTTATGTTCAATATTACTTGTGTTTAACGCTTCCTGTTCACATTTCATGATATTTGCAAACAAAAAAAAAAGAGTATCTTTCAATATATATAGAAAAATTTGCATTCTGGCTTGATCTCGAATTCAAGATATAGCAATGATAAAATTCTAAGTTGCAATTTACACAAACTGTAAAAATACAATCAGCAATACGTAATCAATGAAATAATTCTTATCCGGTATTGGAATGATCGCCAACCGCGAAAACTGTTCGTATTTGAAACCTGTCCCTCCCATGGTGCAACTTCCGCAAAAATGCTCCACGTTCGAAGAAAATTATACCGCACGAATTTACACCGGATGATTATAAGGAATATCAAGAGATACACGACCGGCAGTAATATTATCAAAGGACAACGACACGTATTGACGGTTGGAATCGATTTACCGATGTACGAGGTTACTCGCAGCCAATTTGCTGTTCAAAATTACTCGACTGTGACTTAACCCTTAAAAGACTGATGGTTCCATGGAATACACGGAATATAATGTCTGGGTCCATTCGGACCCGTAGTAATCACAGGTAACCCTCTTATAACACGGTGGATAGGTTCCTAGAAAATGCAGTGTTGGGTGAAAACGTGTTATACGAGACCCAAAGCATTAGCTCAAGAAGGAAGGTTATGTTCCGAAAACTTATTAAAAACAAACATTTTTTCTTTAATTCCATACAAGCAATTTAATTTTTATTAAAAATTAAAAACAAAAAATATTATTTTCATTTAATGTAACCTTAATTTAATCAATTTCTTCTGGAATTTCTATCGGAATAGGGTTATAAATTATAATTTATTTGTATATTTTCATTAGTTCATTATTCTTTCCAGAAATTATTATAAGGTAATTTAGTTTTGAAATATGTTAAACAAAAATCATGTTATCCAGTGCTGTAGAAGCAGTGTTGTACAAAGGTTTTCGCAATTTTCTTATCGTGTTAGAGCGAAACAGTGTTAAACGATGCCGTGTTGTAGGAAGGCTACCTGTATTTTACTTTTTGTTATTAAGAATATTTTATAATCTTTTCGGGTACTTTCAATTGCTGTTTACTACGTTTTCTAATGGTACAATAAAGACAACGTTATCAACAATAGTATTTATTATGGATCTTAGAATTCGTTGCATTGTACATTTTGTACAGCGACGAGCATTAAGTATCATTGACTTTGTTAGGGAAAATGATGACGCAGGGAAAGGGCACCACTCGTCTCATTAAACCTGCGTTAGGTTTTAATTAAGTCAAACACGACTTAATTCGGTTAAGCAATTATTTCAAAACACGCTGGTCAATTTAGTAATAATAACTACTAGTTTAATAATTAGTCATTCAGTAGTTTAGCAATTAGCAATCTGATAAATAGCAAGTTAGTAATTTGTAATTACTAAATTATCAGTCATTATTTTGAGAATTTAATAATTACTATTTATTAGTACCTCAATAATTTAGTATTACTAAACTATTAACCAATTCAATTCTACTAATTAATATTTATTAAGTTAATATATTTGATGATTTAATAATAGACGATATATATTTATTATCATTCCTTGTACATTCACAAGAAAAATATAACAATAAATCACAAAAAATTAACACTACGTCTAAATACCTACATCTTTCAGAAGCATATTAACTTCATAACATAAATGAATGATTTTTACTATCCACAAATTGCTGTAGCTTCGCCGCACTGTACACAGGTCCAAAAAGACCCGGGCACCCCTATACGAGAGTTAGGATTAGGATTAGGGTTATATCTTGTCTTAAACAGATCACAGACCATTAACATTTCCTTTCCCCCGTAGAAAAATATTGCTATCTTCTTATTAGAACTAATTAAAATTCTTACTTTCTTCATTCATCTTTTTTCAATTGTTTAAAAATACGATATACTAACAATGAATCTTAAAATCGACAATTTTTACGAGAATATGAAGGGGCTGATTTAATGTCAAGGTAAGCAAAACAAGAGGAGTTCCCAGTACAAGTACAAAACTGAAGGAAGCCCTTTGTGAAAAAATTCCAATCTACTATGATTTGTTAAGAAATTTTCGTCAGCAACATGGATCTTCTGTAATTAGCCGCATCACCGTAGATAATATTTATCAAGGCTTAAACGGAGTAAACACTATGGTTAGGGAAATATCCGAGATTGATCCAAAGCACGGAGTGAGTATCTTTATTATATTATGGATAATTATGGATTAAACTGATACATAAAACTGTCGTACCTCGAATAGTTACTACTGTACCGTATCTTGTTTTACATGGTCATTTTCATCGTACCAATTAAACGTTCCATTTCTAATTTAACATTAGAAATATATATATAATATAAGAAATATATTATAACAAAAGAAATATGTCGCCCCATAAATTTGTACCATTTTTTTTGCTTTTATAGATCAAATACAGAGGGTTAACGATACCGGAAGTGATTATGCTCTTACCTCGAGAAGGACAATCGCCAAGTGCTGAAGCCGTATTCTGGTTGTTGTTAACAGGTGACGTTCCAACACAAGAACAAACAGCTTCTTTGATAGCAGATTGGTCGATACGCCGTCAAAAACGGATAGACTGGTGGTCAGAAGCCGAAGGTGGAATCGTTGGTTCCATTCTTCGTACTCTCCCAAATACAACGACACCTTTGAGTAAATTGTCTGTGGCTCTCACTGTTTTCGATTTTGGGAAACATATGAAAGAAGGGTTAAGAAATGGAGCTCCAGATCACACTCGCTGGGAAGTGAGTTAATGTACAAGACACAATAAGAAATGTAGTCAATAATTTCTCATTGACTAGCCCTGAATATCGTCCCCCTTTATAAAGGCACGAATGTTTAATCTTAACTTTATCATTTTTAATTCTATAAATATTAAACTCTATAATTCTAAACAAGAGTAGAGTGTTATTATTATTTCCATGTTACAAGCTATTTTGCACATTCAATTACAAATTGGCACAAGGGGGCAATATATTGTCTGTTTAAACAATTTGAAACTAAATGACTAGTTTACTAGTGCTTTGTATCGTACTATTCTAACTCTTCTATTATAAATATTTTTCAAAACTAATTTGACTTATTGGACATTTTTTGAACTAAAACAGTCAATTTACATTTAAAAACAGATTGCTAATAAATGAACAGAAGCAACACGATTTCATTGTTTTTCTACAAAATTAATTATTAATTCTTACTGTTAGTTTGTTATGAAATAATTATAAACAAAGTACAGTTATCATGATTGTTTGTTTCAAGTACGCTTACGAAGACGGTATGGAACTACTTGCCGCGCTGCCAGCAATAGTCGGTTTAATCGCTAAGGGTGAAACATTTAAAAGTATAAAAGAAAGTGGCGATTGGGTGCAGTTTCTCTTAGCATGTTTAAGCAGTGGATTCAACATCTCTGAAAATCATAAAAAATCCATCACGGACTTCCTTCGTTTGTTCATCGTTTTGAACGCGTAAATAAATTATAATAATATAATCTTTACTCTTTCAACTAATTTTGCGATATCTCTTTTATATTATTTTGACTTTTTAGCCGACTATTTTAACAACTTGTAAATCGAACTTTCGAATAACTTAACATATTTTAAACAATTTTCAAATAATTTTTATATAATTTTGAAGAGGAGAAAATAACATTTAAAGCAATCTATACTTTATTTACCAGAAGCCTGTTAAACTTTTAAAACTTTGGGTTGTTGACTGCAAACTGATTAGTAAATCTTTGATTATTTTTTCATCTATGACACTGCTGAGATAATGGAGGTTGAAAGTATTAAAATTGACCTACCTTTCCTAATCTTTAATTGATATTAGAACATAAAATACTAATATTCATTTTTGTTCTTTTAAAGTGGTAAATAAAGTGTTAATGCTCACTATATTTTTGAAATAAAGTTTTTCAAAATGATCTTTTCAGAGACGAGGATGGTGGGGTTCCCGCCGTTCACGTTACAGAAATACTTGGCGCCTCAAAATTGGATATCAATCAAGCTTTAGCTGCCGGTGTGTTGGCAATGACCAACGAACCTAACAATGGAACACTGTCACAAGTAACTTAACAACTTTTTACAGTTTTGAATTACTAAATACATTTTATTCCATCTATTTCATTCTCTGCCCAGTACATGGAATTCCAATCAAAAATACAACGGTTTCTGGGTCACGAGCCGAACAATGAGAAATTAAAGGACTATCTTGGCAACTTGATAAAACGGAACGAATTAATTGGTTACAGGGAAACAGAATTTTGCGATCCGCGATACACCGCGTTAACGAATTACGCGAGAGAGTGTATGCCAAGTGATTCTAACATAAAGGTATATAAATATTATTTCTTTATAATCAATAGAAAATTTCGTGAGATTTTATGCCGTATACGTTGCTCACAATTTTCTTGAAAAAAAAAAAGATTTTTTTATTTTATTTAAGTGAAAAATAAGTTTACTGTCTTTTGTATTAAACTTCTAAAATAATTCATTAAAAAATGTTCAAGTTGTCGCAAACTATCACTCAAGTACTCACTACGCTGACGAAGAACTTAAAAGGAAAGAAAATTTGTCCTGAACAAAACACAATGGCGGCACCCATTTTGCAGGTATATTTCATTTTTCATAGTTCCATAATTCTAACAATGAGTTCTTTAATATCATACAGAGTTTTACACGACTTCCAACCCCCTGATTCAATTAATAATAAAAATTCCATTTGCTAATTGAAATAACTTCAGGTCCAAAGGGATTAATAATTCATTAATTTCTTCAACAACATACACTGTGCTTACGCTTTTTTTACTTTGTTCTTCAAGCACTACGGAATGAAAAATATGGAATTCAATCAAGTATTGTTGTGCATGTCCCGAGCGTTGGGCGCAGTCGCATCCATCATTTGGGCGAAGATCATTAACGCACCGGTCGAACATCCGGCATCGAAATGCACCTACACTTATTTAAATTCGATCCAAAAAATACAGACAAGGAAGACACGAAGAAAACTCGACAAACGGCCTCACCCATAAATAAATATAGTACAGCATCGACCATAGACATACTTTATAACATACCTGTTTGTTTATCTAAGCAATAAATTTACAATTATATCACCTAATTTTTCACTGTTCATTATAAAATAACACATTTAAAATTGCTAACATGCTTATGCCCTAAACTTATTCGTGTGGAAGTTACTGAAGCTAAAACTTCTCTGAATTATGTCGGTTTCTCGATAAGTGTACTGGAGTACTTACGTTATGAATACGAACGTGGGGGTTGATGCTGATTGGGATATGTCTCTCGATACAGCCTTGCAGCCTCAGTACCATTTTGATTGCACTTGTTAAACAAAATGAACATATAAACTCATTCACTATTCGTAAATGCCACGATTTAGAAACACTGGGTCTGCAGACCATCGCGCACGGGTAGCGAATAACTACTGAAAGACATCTTAATGTTACAGGGACGAGTATTAGCAGCCGCTTCGTATTTACAAACATTGTTATGAAACGTAACGTAGGTCCTCCGAAACGCATGCCGAGAGACCGAGATAATTCAGAGAAGTTTTAGCTTCAATAACTTCCATACGAATAAGTTTAGGGCATAAGAATGTTAGCACTTTTAAAAAGTGCATAAAATTTAATTGCATGGTATGCGCCATCTGATGCCATTTAACTTTTACTTTGAATATCTTTTTCTATTCCTAACCGTTTAGGAGTTACAGCCTGTTCCAGTTGCGTGGGACACCCTGTATATTTAATAGAATTATTTAATATATTTCCGTTTTTGCGCATAATTGTAGAAATTCAAATAAAATATGCATGACTTAAATACGTAAATACAAGATATTTCTGTATAACCAATAGTAAGAAATGAGCTTGAATTTGTTCAGCTTCAGAGCCTTTAATTATTAATGCTTAAATTTCAGGGTCTTTAACATTTTTTCTTTTCTATTTTTATTAACTGTACGTCATTACATCCTACTTTTATTTTCATAACCTAATACGTCAAGAAATTCATTTATTGTGGAAACGATGTATGAAATTTAGTTCCATTAGTTCGGAAGCGCTAACGCCAGAAGGCGATAGTGTTTCAGTGCCCGTCTGGGACAAGTTTTTTTAATTTTGGATACTACAGGTCGTTGATGCTAGCAATAGTATCATTTCTATAGAAGTTTGAGCGTAGAACACGATGCACATGTCATAAATACCTGAAAGTTGCTTATTTTTGCAAAAATCGCGATTTTTTGTTTCGTTAATTCCGAAACTCATCGCTTAATGGCACCACTCGCGCCTTTGATAGCGCTGAAGCGTAAAATCGAAAAAATAATTGAAAATGATGCTTTTGCAATGTTTTTAGATTACTAAATTACTTTTTTTATTATTTACGTTCATCGTTCAAATGCTCTAAATA
This sequence comes from Anthidium xuezhongi, assembly GCA_022405125.1. Taxonomy (NCBI): domain Eukaryota; kingdom Metazoa; phylum Arthropoda; class Insecta; order Hymenoptera; family Megachilidae; genus Anthidium; species Anthidium xuezhongi. The sequence goes on along the minus strand of CM039645.1, from coordinate 1,419,198 downwards.
TTAAATAATTCTTATATTTGTACGTTACCAAGGATATAACATGATAGAATATAAAGACTTTTTAAAACACTAACTTTTTTTTACATATTTTTTCAAATGCGTGTAAATGTACCCGATATTATAATTTATTTAGTTATTAGTTGAACTTGTTTTATTTTATGTAACTTTGCAATAACTTCCTAATTCTTTTCTTTAACGATACATATATTCTTAAAATATTGATTTATTTTCGCTTTTAAAATTATTGAAACTTTTAATGTTATTCTACAGTTGTACATTAAGAATATTTAAATTAATTTAAGTTTGCCTTCGATGCTTTAGTTATTTTTGTTAATGCAGTAAGTATTAAAAATTAAAAATGGGAAGACTTTTAATTATAAAGAATTTAGTTATCAATCTTCTTTTGTTCTTTTAATATACAGTATCTAAAATAAATAATTGGAATTTGAGAAGTATCATCGTAATAATACTAAATGTCTGTATGTATATTCCATTATTTACAATTTCATAATATTTTTACATTTTTCAATATCTCTTTCACAAAATGTATTGGAGGTAAGTGGTTGCATTTACAAACATATTTTTATTTCGATAAAGTTTTCGTATACTCTTCTAATTCTACTGCTAGGCTTTGCTAAATATATTGATTAAAGACGAGATAAATAATGGATTAACTATAAACTCGCAAAGATTACGCTTTTTATAAGATAAAACTTTTATGTACAATGTCTATCGTTTCGAAGACTTTTGTCATTGTAATAATACTAGATTTTCATTTAAATGAAAGCTAAATATTAGTTTAATTTAGTTTAGTGAACAACTAACTAAAAAATAGACGTTAATATACTACAATTTCGAAACTGGCGCTTAAGGTAGGTAATATGTTAATATTTAAAGCAAGAGTAATACTACAGAAAATGGCGTAAGAAATTACGTATATATATACATCTCAAAAATTATGAATCAAAGTTTTGCTCGAGTGTTCGATAAAGATATAATAGTGTGAAGGATGTAAGAGTCAGTGTTTTATGATACAATCTAGTAGTTTAACGAACGTTAATCTAAAATGAATTTCCCCTGAAAGCCGTGTGTGCAGTCCCTGTGGTAGTATGTTCTAATATTTAATCTCCGGTAGTGAATATGCTACTTCATTTTACAATTTGCCATATGCTGTGTCAATATTAGTCACATGATTATATGGATAAAGATTTATATTAATTTTTCTTGACATTAACCGATGCTTCCTCGATTGAACGCAACAAAAATAAATTCTGCAACGTATGTAAACTCTTTTCTGACCTACGTCTATTGATCAGAAGTATTTTAGTATTTGCGACAGTAGATAAATAATATCTGTTAATTTTGATCGTTGTTTATTAGATTAATAGTGATTCGTAGTTACATCTAGAATTTTTTATAAAATTCCGTTTTATGAAATATTTGCATCTATATTTATGTATACTAAAATCAGTTTTTGATAACATTTTATATTTGTTAAAATAAATACAGGAAATAATTGTGATTATATATTTAGAATGGCGGATAATGTGAGACTGGAAGAAATCATTAATATGTCTCCTAATTCCACGATGCCTCAAATGCCAAATAATACTAATGTTGGGCAATCTTCAGGATTGTTAATGACACATTCATCAACCACAAATAGATCTTCTCCATCGATTAGCATAAGAGGCTTTAATTTTGGTGCTAGAACTATGGAACACTCCAGACTTTTTGCAAATAATATATCTTCTACTATACAAGAGATCAGACCTTTTATAGAACATGTACGTATTGTAAGTACATTCATAACACAGATTTTATAAAACCTTATATTGACATATATAATTATAATATTTGTTCTATTTTTATTTACAGCAACCTAGTGTTTCATTGACTTCATTGTTAAATATTCAAAGAATTCAAAATCCAACAAACAATGTTCCTCCATCAACATCTGACAATTATGTGATTAATGTTGAAAATCATCCAACAGACAGTACAAATTTACACGAAGTTTCAATTCATGATAATCATCATCATCATCATAATCATCATCAAACAACAACAACAGATAATTTTTTAAATAATATCCGTGAAGCTGCAAACGAGGTTGTGGGTGAAAATCAAAATAATAACAGCAACAATGTTGTTAATCACAATAACAATAACAATAACAATATGGAAGAAAACTCTACAGAAGGATTACAAATTAGTCCAGAAACACGTGCATTAGTTGGAGTATTTCAAAAATATATCCCCTTTGTTTCTATTCTCCTTGCTAAAGGTCTCTATGACCATAGAGCTGGAATATTGAACTTTATAGTATTACTTGTTACATTTAACCATGCTAATAATGTTGTAAAACGTGAAATTGCAAAACAACAGAACAAAAGTTGGATGTCACTTTTAATTATTACATGTTATATCATTGCATGTATAATATTCATTAATTTTGAATATGACACCCACATATTTTCTCCATACACCCACCCTCTTACAATTTGGGAACTGCTATGGTCAGTTTTAATAACAGATTTTATTTTAAAGCTGATTACTGTTGTTTGTAAAGTTATTTTAACATGTATTCCTTTAAAACTTTTGGCACTTCGTCGAAGGGTAAGTTGATATATGATACTTAAAACAATAATTGTTAGTTAAAAACTAAGTTAAAGGTTTATTTCAGGGAAAGTGTTATCTTATGGTGGAAGCAACATCTCAACTTTACAGATGTATTGCACCTATCCAACCATGGTTATATTATTTATTTGAAGCTTATCAAGGTCCAGAAAAAATTTTAGGTATAGTTTTTGCTGCTCTATACGGAGTGAGCAAAAGGAATGATTTATTATCTCGTATAAAGTTATTTTACATTGCTATTTGGAATTTATATCAAAATGCTGTAAGTGTTATACTTTTATTAGGAGAAAAAATGTTAATGAAATAAGCTTACAAAGTAATTTATAATTAATAACCTTACAGAGTTTGGGTGTTTCACCATCAAAAGAACAGATAGCAGCATCTGGTGGAGTATGTGCAATCTGTCACGAGGAATATTCGATGCCAATAAAATTATATTGTAAACATATTTTTTGTGAAACATGTGTTTTAACATGGTTAGACAGAGAACGTTCATGTCCATTGTGTCGTGCAGAAATTACGGATGATCCTATTTATCGAGACGGTCATACAACTCATTTTATCCAGTTGTATTGACTTCTATCCATAGTATATTTAACTGTACCTTTTCTATTGTTAACCTGTAAAAGCTTCGATTAAGCATTTAATTCATATAAAATATTTTCTTTGTTCTTGTAAGATTTTTATTTCTATATGAATTACTTAACTACCCATAGCATTAATATTCATAATGAAATAATTTTTATATATTCGTTATTTAAAGAAACTATTGAACAGTAATATAAGCTTTACAAATTTGTAAAATAATCTGTATATAAGAATTAATAGAACTATTTGCATAAAAGAACACAGCTTGTATTTTGAAAATGATTTACCAATCGTTAATTAATTCTTTATTTACGAAAATAATGTAACTAATTTATGAAATTCATAGTTACAAATTTTCTTCAAATCAATACATCATTATTCAGTGTCTTAAATATAATGAAAAGTTTTCTGCTTCATACATGACAGATAACATTTTAATAGTCATAGTATGAAAAAAATGACTATATAAAACTTGCTTAAATCTAAATTGTTTTCGTTGTTGATTATATTTCAACATTTGGTCATTAACGTTGTGTATGTAATATAATTAAAATCACACTGTAGGTAAGTTCATTAATGTACAACACATAAGTATTTTCTTTGAGACATTAAAAAACATACTGTCATACAGAATTTTAACACTGAGAATAAAGTAATTATTATGTAAGGATATTTTTTTAGCGTACATAGAAAAATAGTTCACAAAACATTAGCTTTTAGGCGTGCCTGGAAGTATTCTCCATCCCCTTTAGTTGCTTGCTTGTTTATTTCTTTATGACGGTCTTTGCTCACTATTTCTTCTAACACTTCTCCATCACCTTTAATTAATCTAAGACAATATTAAATTATTTACATTTTATTATACATCATACACTAATTAATAAAAATAGATTTGTATTTTTGTGACAACTACCTGTATCGTCCAGTTTCCTCATCATAAACTCTACGTACTACACTCTGTTTCTTTTCCCACTCTTCTTTTGTCATTGGTGCCATTGCCCTAGACTTTTCCGATATTTCTTGTATAGCATCTTTAGAAATATTTTCTTTGGACTTATCGGTATTACGTGATTTCTTTTTAGACTTCTTTAGTTTCTTCTTCAACTTCTTCTTCATTCTTTTCTTCTTTCTGCGTTTTTTCATAGCTTTCTTTAATTTCTTAGCTTTTCTTCTTGCTTTCTTACGCTTCCTTTCATCCTCAGATGTATCTGTACTGCTACTGCTATAACTACTACTAGTACTACTACTACTAGAACTACTGCTACTACTGTCACTGCTAGTGCTGCTTACACTTGAGGAACTTGAGGAGGATAATGACCTTTTTCTCTTTGATTTCTTACGAATAAGATGATCAGTCTTTTCATGTGGGTCTTCTTCTTTCTTTTTTTCTTTTCCTTTTACATGAGTTTCATCTATATCTCTTTTTTTAGGTTCCATTTTTTCTGCATTAGAATGCTTCACATGTTTTTCTTTCGAATTACTTTCCCTTGAGTGCTCACTGGAATCTTTCAAGCTTCTTTGATGATCGTGATCTTGATTGCTTCTACTTCTGGATCTATCATAAGGTGGTCTCCTATTGTTATGGTTAAAGAATCTGTTGCCTCTTCTTTCATTATTATATCTATTATATTGCAAATTGTTATGTACTCTATTTCTATCATAAAATCCATGCTTATAAGGTCGATAACCAAAATTACGTTTTCGATTATCAAAGAATCCACTACGTCCTTTATAATATCCTCTACTCTCCCTGGTATTCATTCTATACGGTCTGACTCCATTCTCATACCTCTTATCCCATTTATCCGTTCTCCTGTCTCTGTCGTTCTGATGTTTAGCCTCACGACTGGAGGCACTGGAAGAGCTTGAACCGCTCGAGCTGCTCCTGTGCCTTGATTTTTTTCTTTTATCCTTGCTGCATGTGTTGCGTCTCTTTTTCTTACCATCAGAACCATCACTCTGAGAGGACACTGACTGTTTTCTCTCCCTTTCCTCCCTCTCTTTAGAGCATTGCTCTGATCGTGAGTCACTTTTTTCTCTAGTACTCATTATTACGTTTCATTAATTTTATAAATTAATTAAATCTATCTTAGATCTAATTATCGTGTTTCTCAACGTATATTTATTGTTTCGTCGCATCGATGATTAACCTTCTACATCACAACCGAAGGTTTCTCACTATGAAATACATATTTTTATATGGAATGACAGATAAAAATCACATATAAATGAATGCGTTAACAACGTAATAATGCAATATAATTGTTAAATATGTGCTCACTATCAATGTTCTCATACATCCTGCTGATACGTAACCGCAACTAACCTCGATTTAACAACTTATAACAGTACCCATCATCGATCTCCATTTCAAAAATTTGTCGAAATTTTAAGGCATCTTTTCATGAATGGGTTAATACGCGGGGCACTTAGGGTTTTTCGTCGCGGTTCTTTTGATAATTGGTAGCGGGCAATTACGAACGAATTTAGTAACAAAAATTGATTGAAACGTAGCATTTTAATTCTATAACTAGTCATACATTTTCTTTAAAGAAAGAAAATATCGGTAATTCAATAATCCTTTAACGAAACAACTTTAATTAAATTATTGTTTCACTTTAGGCTTACGTTAGAATTATGTACCTTTATTGGATAATGCATAAATATTCAACTGTTTCACAAATTTTCATCGAAGATAGAAATTTCGATAGAAATTTCTGTAAACATGATTTGTACATTTACTTAAAAAAACATTAAAAGTTTCGTCATTTTTTTAAAATTGGCCAGTATTATTTTACAATTTAAATTAAAAAAGAAAAAAGTAAAAAAAGAATAATGATGCGATTAGGAGATAAATGTTCTTGTAAAACCAAAGTAAGCTGTTATAACCTTTTATTATTAATTTCATCACTGTAAAATGTAAAAATGTAAAAATACTTGTGTTTTAATGAGTTTAATTTGTGGTACAACATTTGCAAATGATAAGAAAGATATTACTTTTACAATACATGTTTTAGAAGAACACACTATTTTGTTTATTATTTTATACAGTCTGTTCCATATGGGTAAACATATTTTTAAGATTATATTATTCTTACAAAAAATGTATAACTGCATGTTTATTAATTATAAATTTTCATGTTCTAAATCCATCTTACAACTACTCGTCAAATTTTAGAATAAATGACAAATGCACTAATTTAAGCTGCGTTATTTGTTTTTTAATTTTTGTTTAAAGTTTCAAAATTTCTAAGGGAGCTCTATCAATGTCTCTAACTTTAAAATATGTTTTTTTTTTTTTCAATCTTTTTCTATAATCGATAACGAAAGGGATCAGATTCATTATCAAATAAAAGCGTATAACTGCTTCGGATATAAGTATATTAATTACATTACGTGACAGACCGTACGTTACAGGACCGTAGTTTACACTGTTTTCTTCTAAAAATATAAAAGAATTGCCGTACGAGCAGCGAATATACTGAACAGGTGATCAGACACGTCGGATAATGTTTATCAGGACCATCTAAAATTAAAAAGAAAGCATCGACTGAAAAACGCAACATTGATTATAGTATAATGTTTGGTATCATCTTTGGACTTTGCCGCTCCTATATCAGTAGTTGATAACGGAAAGCACGTGTAGAAAGTTAAAAGAAAGATTTACACTAAACGAACGTCGTTCTTTAGAATTATAAAGTCAGAATACTAAACGATCGCTGTACGAAATTAAATATAACTCGTCCACGTACCAGCGAGGTTACTACCCTTTCAGCTTCATTCACAGTTTTAGAACGCTAACTATTCCGAATAAATGAACAAAATAATATAATTTGTCTTAATCCCTTCCATAAAATTTTATTCGTCAATCTTGAAGTGGTGTGACGGTTTTGAAAAACGTGTGTATTGGTTGAAAATACATCCAAGTAACAGAGAAAGTCACAAAAAGAAAAGCCAAATTAATAACAATAAAATTAACGAAACACATTTCTTTTTTATAATGAAGTCTCGGGATAACCATTCGCGTTACGCGAAACATTGTCACCGCTTCAGGATTACAGAAAAGACAAATACAACTCACTGTTACATTAGCGATAAGAAAACAATAGCAAGGGGTTTAAGAGTGGTTTAAAACAAAACATAAATCAATACACGAATCGTTGTGCAAATTATTCAATCGCGCAGCTGCTTGTTAAGACTTCATGGAAATTTTGCCATCTGAAACGATGTTTATTGCCCAGATATTGTCACCTATTACAAAATACACAGAGCTAGATCCCGCTCTGTGTCTGGAGTTGCGAAAAATCGTGGAAACTATGTCTTCTCCAGGAAAAGGATTGCTGGCCTGCGACGAGTCCCCGACGTCCTTCGACAAGCGATTCAACGAGGCCGGCATCGAAAATACCGAAACCAATCGACGGGATTATCGACAGATGTTGTTAACGTCTGACAAGGTCATTACACTATGTAATGATACAATCGCAAATTTTTGTTCAATAACCGAGTTAAAGAAGGGACAAAAGTGGACAGAAAGTAATTTCAACAAGTTCATAGGTTTTCAATTATTGCAATTAATCGTAAGAAGGGAAACTTGGTATCAACCTGTATTAGGTTGCAATTTTGAAAGTCCATTTCTTGTTGCTTAAAAGTTCATGATTCTAATTAAAAATTGAATATTAACCCATTTGCATCATTAGCGTATATATACGCTCAACTTTTATTGTCACTATCATTATTCAGTAGCTAAAAAATAGAAATAGAGGATGCTGTTGGAGATAAAAGTAGTAATTCTGATTATAGAAGTCGAATCCCCAAAACAAGGGTTAGGTTTTAGAGGAATATTTATAATATGTGAAGTGGCTTTGTGCATTTAACATTTCAAATACTATCATACCGCACAAAATTACTAATTACTAATATACGAACGTAAATCACAAATTGACAATTTATTTTTTCGTACAATACTGAAATATAAAGTTCTTCTACTTGTCATTTTTGTATTTAAATATAATAAAAAAAAAGTTTGGTGATAAAGGCCTGTTTTTGCAAATGGGTTAATAGAATTGCACGACAAACAATTTTATTTTAATGAAAAAAGGAAACGTTATGAATTTACGTCATATTTTCATTTTTTTTTTATCTTAGACCCGAATGTCGAAATACATTAGTGGTGTTATTCTGCATCACGAGACGGTTTATCAGAAAACTACGGACAACATCGACTTCCCCACGCTGCTGCAGCAGAACAACATTCTGCCCGGCATTAAGGTGGACAAAGGTTTGGTCCAGTTGTTTGGCACGAAGGAAGAGAATACCACGGAGGGCTTGGACAGTCTGCAAGAGAGATGCATTCAATATAAACGAGATGGTTGCCACTTCGCCAAATGGCGGTGCACGTACTCGATCTCGGAGACCACGCCAAGTCAGCTGGCCATGGTTACGAACGCGAATGTTCTCGCAAGGTTCAATTTTACGAATTCTTAAATTGCTTCCTTCTATCCTCGAACCAAGAAAGTGAAATCATGATCGTCCTAGGATAGTTTCTCGAAAACCTTTTTGCTACGGCCACTTCTGTACGTTTGTATATCGAATTGTTTAACTTTATATATAAGCACGAATGAAACAATGTTGTCTGCCAAATTTTAAACACAAGCAATATTTTGCAATGAATATATTTATATTTTATTGTCATTTTTAAATTTTCTTCGAATAGCTGCTATTTCAAGATATACAAGTTACAGTAATCGTTTAATGGCTAGCGATTATAGTCGCCCTGTAATTGCAAAAAGGTTAAGTTGTATTTAAAACATAATGGGGTTATTCACTAATTCTGAAACCTCTGATTATTACTGATATTCTTGGCAAGGACCAGGATGTCTAAAATAAAAAATGACTTTTGGATCATAAATAAGAATCCATTATTAACACTATAACGTACAAATTTTTCAATAGCTTAATTATTTAATATAAAATTGGGTTTTTTGATCTAAAATTCATTTAACCTAAATTCACACTTATATAAAAAAAATCGAAACTTTTCATTCAGAATTTATCTACGAAAAGAAATTCACAAATACACTCCCTTTAACTCCATCTCTGTCTAGTGAATCTTTAATCATATAGGTAATTTTGTCATTAACTCCTTGTCATACTTTGACGAGTCAGGCTCGCGACGCATCTTACGCTTCGAATGTTACAAACCTGACTTTTATTTTTATTACAATTTGATTTTAAGTTTAATTACAAGTACAATCGGTATGGTATACTATCGTTAAATGTAAATTATATATAACATTAGAATTTTCTTTGTTTGTTTTAACATTGCAACAATAAATATTTAACTTTGCTAACGCACCTGTGAAAAAAGGTGTGGTAAGAGATTAATAATGGTTCAAAAATGATTAGCAATTTGTTCATAAATTTATGCAAGTTTTTTAATCCTTTGTTCGCTAACATCTGTACAAACTGATACGATCACTTGTTGTTAATTTGTTTGCGAATTCCTTAATTAATATTTATGATCGATTTATTCCGTTTAAGATATGCCACCATATGTCAGAGCGCGCGATTGGTACCAATCGTAGAACCGGAAATATTAAGTGCAGGCAATCATGGGATAAACAGAGCATTAGAAGTCCACGAAGAAGTGCTGTCTATTTTATTCCGTGTTCTTAATGAACACCATGTCTATCTCGAAGGGATGATTCTAAAGCCAGCGATGGTTTTGTCAGGAGTGCAGAATACCACCAACTGCACACCACAGGTGAAGTAATCTACTTTTCAACTATGCAAAAACGGGAGAGTAAGAAATGAAAACAAGAATGTCAAAAAATGACATTTTATGAAAAGAGAATTCCCTTCTAAATTAAATTAAAACGTAGCAGTCATTAAAATTAATTGAATTCGAAAATTTTGTTGCAGGTAATGGGGTAAAATTTCCATGCTTCGTTTTCTTTATTTTAATTGTAAAACTTTGCAATTATCAGCTCAGAGTTACCCAATCGCGATTGTTAACTTAATTTTTTTGTAACCAAATTAATTCTTGTTTTTAAAGAAGTTGTAATCGATTTATCGCTTACCACTTCTTTAATACTTTCTTTTATCTCAATTTTTACTGTTAAATTCAACGCAACAGTAAAAAGGTTGAGAATAGAAAAAGTTACATGGTTAAAGGATTAACTGGAATATTTGTTTATTGCCGAGTGTTAATGAAAATGTTCACAGATCATTGCGGAATACACTGTAACAGCCCTGGAGAGGACAGTGCCACCGGCGGTGCCAGCGGTTTTATTTCTGAGCGGCGGACAATCCGATCCAGACTCTGCTTTAAATTTAAACGCAATAAACACTTTCGAAGGGAGGAAACCGTGGGTGTTGAGTTTCTGTTACGGACGTGCTTTACAGGTAAACAGCGTATTCAGGATAGAAAACAACAATTATTAGAGCATTTGTTTTATATAATCTCTGCGTGATCCTTTTTTAAAGAACGAAGCTTTGAAAACTTGGGGCGGAAACGCAGAAAATGTTAAGGAGGCCCAAGAAATTTTCTTAGAGAAGGCAAAACTTTGTTCCGAAGCATCTGTAGGGGAACTGCAACTAAGTAATGGCATGTGCACCAAGAAAGGCACGAAACCTCATCAAAGTGCCAACCACTCTTTGTAAACAATCATACAAATCATTTAAGCTACAAATTTTAACTTTTGATTTTATGAATTTGTGAAATATTAGCTACCGGACAAAGGTAATGCGGATTTTTATACGATAAAACTAGTCACTGCAAATATTTACTGTAAAATAATAGATAAAGTTAATTCCAAACTCATAAAGATTAATTAATACATAAAATATATTTCTTTTATACGACGATGTATGGTTTTAGAATACTTCCTGTCTCATAAAAAAAAAATAAATAATGGATGGGAAGGTTTTTCTATTTATAACTAGCACTTGCTTTCTGTTATAAACTATTTTTATAAACAAGCACCAAACAAAAATTAAGCGAACAAAACAATGGCTAACACAATGTTTGCAAATGTAAGATTTCTATCTATTTCTAAAGATATCTAATAAGATTTCTTATTCAAGATTTCTATGCTAATCAAAGGTGCAAGCGTAAAATATATCAGAAAAGAATTACAGAAATAAATGATGACCATTTTGTTAAGATTATATTTCAAGATAGTTCTGATTATTTAAACTTGACATTTTGTATCATAAATCCGTACAAATTTTTCCAGGTGTCTAATAATTGTATGCACCATAGTTAAATCTATTTTTTTGTTTATTTTGAACATTATACAAGAGTTTAATAAAAAATATTGTTGCGCCTGAAATAACGGAACTTGAAACAAAAAATTTGACACGATTTGATAACATAAAAGAGATCACAGTTCATTCTGAGTAAAAGTTGAAATTTTATCGGTAGATGTTGAAGTTTAGGAAAATTTAATAAATCGCGATATAATTTAAAAAAACACAAGTCTGATCCAGATAATTTAGGAGCCAATCAAATTCTGAATTAAGGACGGACCGATCGATGTCACAATCATTCAACGGAAAAATAATGAACGTTTTGTTTCTTCCAAAGCAAATTGTGGTATTTGTCTACTTCTTATAATAAAAAATTGATAACGTTTGTTTCATTTTATGTTATTAACCCTTTAATTATTAATATTATTTTTACTTCCGTCAGAACAAATAAGACATAAAAAAAGCTTATCGGGGTGTATGCTTTGTTTTATTAAAAGCAATAATATATTAAGCTTTTCATTCATCAAATTTTTGAATGCACGCAAAGATCTATTATAAAAAAGTAGGACATTCAATGTTGAGGAGAGTTCACAAAGTTTATTCTTTAAATAGCACTGGATATTTTATTTTCTATGACTACAATCATTTTTCTGTTAAATTCTTCGTACGCTATATCAATTTAAAGTTTAAAAGACTTTGACTGCAGAAACCTTTCATTAATAATCTTAATACAAAATGGCCGATTGTTTGTTGAAAAACAGGAATCAGAAGAGAAATACGAAAATCAAGTTGTCAGCTTTATAGTTTCATCTGTTACTCAAATAGATAATTAAACAGTACGCTGGGAACAATGTACTAACACAAATGTAAAAACATCTCCTGTTAATTACACGAATAGTTCTCAGCACAATCATATCGCAAAATTGCAACTCAACTAATTGCGTTGATAAAACTCTACCTACAGTTACGTCAGATAAATTTCAATTATATTGATTTCCAAATTTCCTCGAATGTTGGTCAGAGAAACGGAATAGTGAATCACGAGAAGATACCTAACAAGACGAGCCTACCTTATCAATAAATTTATCTCACGGAGATAAATCAATGATCCAAACGAAAAATGATGTGCATGGTTTGTTACACGTAAAAGAGTGAAAGAGAGTGCGTCAACCTTCTGGTGAAAAATGTCGTCAGCAATTTCGACGAATGTCATGCAAGGTGCCCTTGAATAACCTTTAAAACAGAGATTCTCATTCGAGGGCTTTCGTAACGAAAAGCTGTATGATCAGAAATTTGCTTTGCCACTGGTCAATATATCGTCAATTTCCATGGTTCCCCACCAACCATGTTCCGCCATTCTCCTCGCTTTTAGGGATCTGATCGCCAACACGTGCGCCTAGCAGTGTCGTAACGATCAGGCAATTAAGTGCGACGTATTGAACTTATTTTTAATCCAACGCATCGACAATCATATAACGGAACCGTTCAAAAATAATGAACGCATAACTGACATTCTATTGTTGCAAACGTTTATTTACGATTGATATAAGTTATTGCCAAAATAAAGTTTTATGAAACAACAGAAATCAGAAATAATTATAAAAAGAAACCAGTTAAACTTTACTCATTGATCACGTCGATCATTTCTTTTGATTTATACACGTGATACGTGTTTATAAAAACGAAGCGATCATAGTACTAAACGTAACATTTTGCGCAACAAACATTATTACATTGAAAGAAAAGAATATCTTCGAAGTTCACTGTATGAATATTATTGTATTATTTTTCTATTTCTTTGTAATATAAAAAACACCATAATCAAGTGCTTAGACATGTTTATAACGGTAACAAAATAATGCTCGAAATATTGTTAAGGGGGAAAAAAGAAGCTTTCTTCGTCTCCATGATGTAAATATTAATATAAATATGTGAAAAGTACTTTATATTTAAATATTTAAGAAAACATTTAAATTGTGAAAATATTCGTGGCGCTTGATTTTATATTTACACACCTACGTGCGTTCCTTGGAACGAACAATCACATGACCGAGGTTGAGAACCTTCGCAGTTAAGGCTGATGCGCATGCGCGACTTCCATTCTGGTTCAGACTTTGAAACCAACGAATACCCTAGGTTTTACCTCAGTCGCTTTTCAACCAGCGAACGATACGACGTCCTTAGACACGCGTTTCAAGTTAAGGAATCATCTCATCAATATCAGGTAAGTCATGCACATTCATGCGTGTTCTTCAATGAATAGTTCGATCGAAATTGAAACGAGAAACATCGTGCATTCATGCGGTTCGGGTTGATCCTTGAACAATGGAAAATCGATGGGAAATACTGTCAGGAATATTCGACCTACAATCAGATTCGACCTTGACTGACATTTAGTCGACACCCAATAGCTTCCTTGTAACTGTAAATAGTGTAATTTTACAACGACAGTGTTTAGTATTTTTGTAATTTCATGCCCTGACAAATTTCTCAAAAAATGTGTTTTCATTTGATATATACGTTTAAACGAATGGCGGAAAGGTCAAGTTCAGGTCACGCGAACAATAAAGTTGTAATTTCCTGATTTAAAAAATACGAGTATTGTTTCTATCAAACAGTAATTAATCGGGAAATTTAAATATAAGAAAGATGTCATACAGGTCGTAGTTGGATTAAAAGAAAAGCGAAATTATTAAAATTATAGGCATTTTAATGAATATAGGAAGAAACCACTTTCGTCTAATAATACTTTGGTCACGTGATACGTTGACACATGACTCCAAGGAGAGGAAGAAATGCTTCGAAGAGTGTTTAAAATAAATATACATATTTAAAGAACCCACACTTAACTTAGCAATATTCAATTAGCATACACAATTATTATGCAATCAATTGTACGTCAATTATAAAATCAATTTCATTTTCATCCGATTCCTTCGTATCGCATTACCGGTACAACGTTTAACCGATAATCTGTACTTACATACCTGTCACACCAGAAATACACATGCTCCTTCAATTATATAAATATATCTTTTCGAATATATTAACGACTAAAAGTTCACGTGATTGTGTAAAGTCAACTAAAAATCATTCGATTCTAACCTTAATTATGCTTATCTGTACATAACCGGCATGTGTATCACATACACATGGTTTTTTACGTACATATAAATAGGATGTAGCGGTAAAGAATATCTTTTAACGAATTATCGTGCGTGTAGTATTTAAATTGCGTTTGCGTTAGGTCTTCGCAGTGTCTATTTTAACTGTTGCTCAATGACGATTTAATTTTGTCACGGTCCATTGATTACAACCGGTATTGCGATCAATGATATTCGCCGGATAGAATTAGATCAGTTGTTTGCAGGTATGGTTCAATAACGGCGCGAACTTGTGCAATAGTACGCTTTGGCTATGTATTGTCAGCAGAAGGGTGTTCGTGTGCGTGCGTGTACATACGACGAAAAATAGACAACGATACACGTGGTAGGGTAGGATCAGGATGCATCTGCCGTTCACGCACACAGATGTAGTCACATTCACATATAAATCAACGTCTCCCCGTCGTTTCATCATACATTCTTTCATCTCATAAATGCAAATAAAGCTTTGGCCTGCTACCAGCTTTTCAACGTCTAACGTTACATGTTTTTGGCGCTCTCGTGTTTGAATTTTGAATTGTATTCACCATGGTGTGTAACGCAAATTAACTCCTTACCTTAAAATTTTTTATTGATCAAGTATCCTGAAATCAACTGTACAGTTAATTTTCTATAATTAAAATTTTTCACATTAAAAAGTTAACAGTATATAATATATGATTTTTATAAGTAACCTGTTGTAAATAAATAATACATTATTTCTGAGTTACAACCCAAGATTAAGCCATATTTCTTTTCATTGCTCTGTAAGGTATATAAACAACAATATTGCAAAAAAATAATGAATTTAAAGTAAAATTTTTATGCTATTCTGGATGTAATTTTATCGATTATAATTTAAACTTCACTGTTATGGACGATTTATTCTATCGCAAGGCAGAGGCAATCTGTGGCTAGAGATTATAAGGCAAGGGTTAATGCACTCGGATTTAGTAACGCCTTTGAAAGCTTGTATAGTCATTCATTTTACATCGCAATGTGTCGAGTTAAATTATTATAAAGATGATAAATTAATTTTCTTGTAACTTACAAACCAGTTTTACATTTGTAACCTACATACATTCGTATGTGGTCTAAACAAGTGGGTATGTCGATAATGAGTTCAGTATCTGGCAACTTTCACTTCTCAAAAGTGTTCCTAGTTTCCACATGGATTTCTAGGAAATTACTTTCATTATTCATTACGTGTATCATAAAATACAATTTAGATACAATTTAATAAATCTTTTTTATGTAATAAATAAAAATTGAAATCCTAAATGTAATATATTAAACTGAAAAGAAATAATTTTACATTAAACAAAAATTGTAAGGTACAGGGATAATGAAAAACTATATAATTTAATTAAATAATTTAGGTTACTGTACAATTCATCGTTTATACGAAAGTACTGCGTAGTATTAAAAGTTAAATATATCGTGTATGTACATAAATAACCATTGCCTGTATTAACAATGTTATGTCTGTAACAATTGTAAAAATGTAAAATAATGATGCACGTGAAATATATTAGATGTAAGCAATAATATCCACTATTGATATTACTTCATTCTTTTTTCTCATAAAAGATTTCTAAATTATTTTTACAAAAGTTTTTTACGTTAATTACCGATATTTTTGAAAATTTTCTTCGTGAGTAAGCAATCGAAGCAATAAATAAAAGGGGAACAAATAGGAAGGATCGTAAACATAAAGTTCTCTCTGATAAAGTTCACGCTGTGGTAACAGCAATCGCGATAAATTCATCCTTTATTATACTTCGAACAAAAGAATAAAATGTTATTTATAACGAGTAACTTTCGTCTCGTAAAACATCTGTTTTACTGTATCCGATATGTATGTATAAAATAACTACAAATTTTTGTTACGCGATATAACATAATCAGGTGTTGGTCAAATGCAACATCACGTGTTATGTTAATGCGTTAACTGTCACGGAGGTCATCGGCGATTGACACCGCGGACATTATCGAAAAACCGAATAAAAAAGAGAAAGCAGAACGCTTAGACTGAAAAATAAAACGATCGTACTCTGAATAATTATACGTTCTACACTGTGGCTCTTTCACTGCGGCAGTCACCATTTTAACGTTTTTCGAGTAGCGCGATCACGTATGAAGCACTCTGACGTCACCTTTCAATTAAACCTCATCTCGGAATTGTAATCTTGAATATGTTATCGTACCATATCTACCGTTTCACATCCACTAATTTATCTTCATTATCGAGAAGCCGAGTAATAGTGTACCGAAAACGAAGCTTATGTCACACGGTAAGAGAATTTCAGATTATGTCGTCGCCAGGTACGCTCTGCTATGACGTTCGCTTCGTTTGAATGCCACGGGTCAGACATACCAACCGTAACGGCACATGCGCGTTCATTGTTACCGATTAAGGACCGTTCATACCTGTAGACACCGAACGCGTCAGATCCGGCAAAATGCGCACTGGTCGTCATAATGGAAATAGCCATAATTATATTAATAAAAATAATAAAAGTTAGCGTACGTGGTAAAATGTGTTACTACCACGCTAACTGCTGCAATAGAATTAGCTAATTTATTATTTCAAATTATAACTATTTACTACTCATCCTGCACAAATTACAATGTAAAAATGAGAAATTTTGCGGAATATATAAGACATGCAAATATATTTTTATTAAGTACAAAGAGGAACGGAAAATTGTAAGAATGATGGATTTCACGAAATTTTTATCTTGTATTTCCTAACCGACTATAATTTATCTTTCTACATTTTCTTTTTATCTGTTAATACATTACACACAAGAACTTCCATATTTAATGTAATATAACTCAGTAGATAGTTATTAAAGTTATTAATATTTCTATTATTAAAAATGTGAGGTTTGCCTGCCAAATATCTGTTACTATGAATAACGTTGAAAATAATTGCCACGCTACGCGTCTGACACGTTCGGTGGCTGCAGATATGAATGAACCTTAAGCCACAGTAAAATTATGCGGCTGTTATTGACCGCCTGCCGACAAGTTAGAGTCGCTGCGCAGATCGCTCTTTTAGTGGCTGCGATCAGAGAATCTGCATAAATTTTTCGTAAAACTGTTGGAAATTCTATGGTGTCTCAGTTCTATGAATATTTTGCTTATATTGTTAATTACAATTGATTGATTATCAATGAATTTAATGTACTTCAATCGTTCAGAATACGATCTTTCATTTTTCAATCTAAACTCTAGTACATTACATAAACGTCACTTCAAACTTTTTCCACGTTTTTTTTTCTCGTGGTTGTTCGATTATATTAAATCCGCGAGATTGATTATCGGTGGCGAAAGATAATTCTTCAATACCGGATCGTTGAGATAACAATTTAAATTTAGTTTTAGGCTCTGTTATTTTCACTTTCTAAATTGTAGAAAAAGTTTGAAGAGATATTCACTTCTATTGAGAACAGGATATTTTGTTTGAAAACTTAAGTGCATAATTTGAATTTAAGTATTTTTGTATATATATGATAGGTTGGGTCATAATTGATTCAGCATACTTCAGTAAAGGGTTAAGTAATTAAAGCATAAGCAAAGAAAAAAGAAAAAAAGATTTTATTTCCATTTCTAAGAAATTTTATAAGATTATAGTCATCAATATTTCACGTAATTTTCACAGAAAAACTATGCAATTTTAAGGTATTTGTAGGGTAATATACCTTGTATAATTATTTATGGTAAAAAAAGATAGATTTTTAGGCGTAATTTCTATTCGTAAAAAGTTCTATAAAATAAATGAAAAAATCGTTGATTTCGGTTCTGCATTTTTTGCTTTGTATTGATTGAAACAGGAGGATGTTTACATGTATTTTCGCACACAAATAGCTACGACACCAAACCAGAAAGATACGAGGCTATTATTAATCCACAATCGCAGTTTTCTTAAATTTTCCACGCTCAGTGTTTTTCTTTTTATTTATTTCTTTGAAACCGATAGTTTCGTATCGCTATAATAAAATATTCTTTTTATTGTTACACAATGGACGTTGCGCAGTCTCGCAGAGTTCTAAGAGATTCACGAACAGAAATTTTCCATATATCGTGAAATATTGAAACACTTATTATCAACAAACGTTTCAAAGATTATAGCGTGTTTACCAGCTGTTGCGTGATTAAAATGTTAAAGAGTAACACCCGTGAAATATTTATCAATGCCGATTGTTAAAATAACAGGATAAGAGTAACTCTGATTATAGTAAAGTATAAAAATATTTCTCGGTTATTTCATTTATCATTCATTCGGAGCTACTCGTCATAAACACGGTATCTCGATTGTTGTATTCACTTTTTAACACCCTATTCAGTTTCCGAGATACAATGGCTCATATAATTGTTAACACGAGACCAACATTTGTTCGTGTAAAATAATTATATTTAATTGATTTAATACTTTGACGGTCACGCTGCAGCAACTAAAGATTCCATTCAAATTTTGTATTCCATTTCCACAATATTTTGATACCTTCATGATTTGTAATTTTAAATATCTAATGGGAACATTTTCAACCAAATACACGAAAGAATTAAAGAGCCTTTATTAAAGTGTATAAAACGTGTAACTAATTGAAAGTTCGGACTTTAAACTCTGAAACAAAATACAATTTCCATATTGTTTTTGAAATTTGAAGGTATATAAATAAATATATGTCACACAAAATAATTCAGAATTTATAAACGTGATGGAAACGTTTTTGCTATATTAAGTTTTTAAAATTTTGAAAGCAAAAAACGGCATCAATTTTTCTGTTATACTCATAGGATTTGTAGAAAACTTGATAAAACTAATGTATGCAATAAAAAAGGTACTAATTACTAATCTTTCTTTTGAGTATTATAAACTCACGTTTTTTCATTCTAAGATATTCAATATTTTGTATTTTACGTTATACAAAAATATTGTCAAACGCTATTACGCTTGTTTAACATTTCAAAATATCAGACTTGTTTAATTTCATTATTTGATCAATTTAAAAAATATTCTGCAAGTAAAGTAGCAGTTCTTCTTTGAAAAATAAAAAATTATCAAAAACAAGACTTAAATGATAAAACTTTAAAATGAAATCTATGATTAAAATGTAAAAATATATTTATTTCATATATAGCTTTGAGTAAAATATAATTCCTTTTTATTTATATTGATTGATAACATTTCTTATTTAAATTTAAATTTATTGCTTGAAATTGTCAGTGATAACCAAATGGCATACGTTTTTTCGTTATAAAAATCAAAGTAAATCATTATAAAAAAGTAGATTTTTACTGATTAAAAACATATTTATGTAATTATCTAATGAAATTGTACTGTATCGTATAAAAAGATTTTTATTTGTAGTTAAAAATGATTATAATTTATCTTTTTATTAATTGTGTCATTTTGAAAGTGTCTTTAATCATTGATAAAAGAATGATGTAAACCGGATCAGTGGAAACAAAAATAACGAATAGTTAATCAAGTACCGCTATCGAGTATTTTCACCCAGCAATAAATGAGATAATTAAGAGTTCTATTTCTGAAGCATCACTGTGCACACAATCAAACAAAGTTAATTAACTTTGACTGATCTGAAATAAGTTGAGACTTCGTTGTGGTTGGTTAGAGGGAAGATACCAATTATGTGCTTAAACATCAAGACCATTGACATAATTAGGTCCAAGAGGTTATAAAAATAAGCGTGAAAACATTTGTCAGTTCGTAAAATCTGTCCTGAAATGCAATATGCAATGCTAATAAATGCACAAAATTCGATAATATTTTTATTGCATTAAAGTACGAATTAATTCGAACTTTTAAAGTCAAAACATTCAGCAATATTTTTATTACATTAAAGTATGAATTAATTAGAATTTTTAAAGTCCTCTGACTTTGAAAAGTATTTGCATACATCATTATGCTCGTAATATGTGTATCGTGTCAAAAACGTAATTAAGACCTTTACGAGCGAATATCAGGGGACCTATGTTTCTTCTTCCCCTTCAGACGAAAATTCTAATTACGTCAATGGCCAAGATACGGGTCAATGAATCGCAATTGATAACATAATAATGACAAGGGGTGGTACTTTTCATCGTGGAACGAGGTTACATGTTTTAAATGTATTCACAATTCGACTCCTTGGTAAATAACCTTATCACGCTATGCTGTGATAACATACATTAAGATATTTACATATGATTGCGGGAATTACGTGATCGTTATAAAACAACGATACAGAAAAATTGCCTTTCATTAAAAAATTGATGAATATCGTTTTCAAGAGTTTCTTCCTATGATAATCAAGTATTACTTCA
Organism: Anthidium xuezhongi; assembly: GCA_022405125.1. Lineage (NCBI taxonomy): Eukaryota > Metazoa > Arthropoda > Insecta > Hymenoptera > Megachilidae > Anthidium > Anthidium xuezhongi. The sequence continues at coordinate 1,398,241 of CM039645.1, read as the reverse complement.
CGTTTCGATAAAATTATTATTTAAAATTTATCAATTTTTTTTTAATTCCATATTGATATTTTTAAAATTGGTTACAAAATATGAAACGATTTTGTATCAGAATCACAAAAAAATGTCTCAATTTTTTTGACTGTATAATGTTCTTCTAATTTGCAATTAAGATTAAACATTATTGAATCGTGCTATAGTATTAATATTTACATACAGTATTGATATTCAATTGTTTATGTATAATAATGTCGCAAATAATTTCATTTCAAGGATTCTGCGTATACAGGGTAAAATATAGGGGGAGGAAAATATTTTTGAACACAATGTAGATTATTAAAGAAAAAAGAAGTTTATACAAACATTGTTGTGGCTCTTTGAATGTAGAATCAACAGTTGTAATTATTAAAAATAATAATCGTATTCATCTGAATTATTTTTTTTAATTTACAGCAGAGTCTCTTGAAATGTTTCCCTTCCCTCTCGACTCGTCCCACATATCAAGGCTGATTTTAAGCAATTATCTTGCGTGGCGTTAAGTCGAACGCGTTAATTGGATCCTTTTTTTTTGTCCCTTTAAATAAAATTCTGTGACGTGAAAAGTTTTCTGTTTACAGAATGGATTTTATTCGCGTTACGCGACATTGAATACAATTTGAAACGTGATTCGCAAGTATTTCTGAACAATTCGAATAATTTTAATTAAAAATGAAACATTCAGTAAACGACTATTGAGAACATGCTCTGTTTATGAACGATGAAAACTGTTTCATTTTAAGCCAGATGCGAGATAACGAAAAGAATTTTAAACACGAATTGCTTCGCTGTCGCGTGTTTTTCAAATGTTCCATACGTTAATAGGCGTATGTACATACACGAAACGAATTTTCGTGCCAGATGGAAATTGCATAAATTATTCAAACATTGTTAGATACCGCAAAGTTCTGTTCGTACGATTTTGCAGCAAATTTAAAAAATAAATACACGTACTCCGCAGTCACCGACGATTGCACGATGTTTGTCTGATACTTAAATTCACTCTTGCGTTGATTTTACGGACGCCACGAGTGTGTACTTGTGATATTTGTAAAAAACTGTAGTTCAAAGTGTAACACAGGGATGGCAAATGGGATTTTATCAAAGTGCGCCAAAATTAAAGCAAATTGAAATGTAAATGTTTTTACATGTGGTACCTATATAATTCTTTTATTTGTAATAAATAATAAACAGAACATAGATGAAAAATGTCGCGTAAATGATTAAATTTTAATAGTAATTATAATTGAAATATACTGTTTTTATGATTCGTTAGAAGTTTTTTGATATCAAACCAGCATAACGTCATTTTATGACAGAAAGAATATTCTCCTAATTATTTTATTTAGTTACCATTTATTTTTATTAATGTTTTAAATCTTTTGGGGTGCCCGAAAATTACCTGGCGTGCCATGTAGTTGCCATCTTTGGTACAACATTTATAAAATAATCACAAAAAGCTATTAAATTTTAAAAATAATTTATAGATTGAGAAATTATTTTACCTCGTTTATAACGGAAAATTATTCTGTGACAATTTATTAGGATAATTAACACTAGACCTACCAACGTGCTATGTACATTTATTTTAAAATTAAAAATAAGGCAATAACACTATAAATAACATAATGTAACGTACTATAAAATACACTGAAGCATACACTAGTATATATAATAGTTCTTTATCTTGAAAAGTCAATATAAATTTCAACAAAAGCATTTTAAAAAATTTTGACTTGCTTAATAGTTCCATCATTAATATTTATTATGGTAAAATCGTAGAAATTATACCAATTGTCTATGTCGATTAACGTTAATGAAGTATTATATTCTCCTTGCAATTGTGATTACCTAATATTTACTGATTTTTTTATAAGGTCAGTGTAAGAAAGTGGCTTCCTGTATTGATTTTATCACTATTATTTCTATCTCAATGCTTATTTTTGTAGATAAGCCTCGGTTAAGTTTGCAATTTTAGAATTTGAATGAAATTACCGAGGTAAAGGATAAACAACGTTATACCTATCTGTTATTAAGCTTTCCTTAAAATTCTTATTTTTCGGAGAACTATATTTTTATAGTATTTTGCGATTCTGCCGATTCGATAACAGTAATACAGTTTCATAAACATTCTCGAATATTATATTTAATTTTTTTAATTTTCAACAGAATGCCTTTTTCAACACGAAACTCGGGTTAAGTGTCCCGTTTGCCCGGCGCCAATAATAATTTGTATTTCCAGAAAATTCAGGCAGGAGGGTTAAAAGCCTTGTGTTAGCCCATAAAAATTCGAAAAGTTAGGGATAGTAGCGATAACGACTAATTAATCAAGCGAAAGTAAGTTTTTGAGATAGAACCCCCCTAAGCCACTTAGATTCTATCAGGGCTAAGTTTCAGGAATCATAAATTCAGGTCTTCTTCGAACTTGGTAAAGAAAAAATCGTCTCGTATGAATATTTTAAGGCCATCCTCGCTATTGAAATTTTGCAAAACTTTGGTACATGTCGCATGCTATGTTAGGTATGTGTTGTCTATCTCAGATGGTAGTGCAACTCGTACTTCGCACGCCGAATTAACTTTGCGCGAATATTTTAATTAGTAGACTGTATTAACCCATTACCCGCCGCAATTCAGAAATATAAAAAGAATTAAATTAACTGTGTAATGATATTCATACTAACCATCTGGAACTATTTTTGCTATAATTGTTATTATTTTTATTTAAATATAAAAACATTATTTTAACGACTGTATTTTATTTAGAAGTTGCAGTTATTAAAAGAAAAAAGTTTGAAAATGTGTCCTAAAAATGAGACATAGGTGGATAATGGGTTAAATAAGTCAGAGAACTCAATAATTTTAACTACACTATTTATAAGGATACAAATTGGGAAAAATTTGTGATTTGCAAATGAAAAAATTAGGGGGCGTCACTTCAAAGTAAAAAAGAAAAATGTTGAAAAGGCTCATTTGCTGGCCGGTCAGCAACGTTTGAGCATGAAGTCACGAGTTAACTCGAGCAACAATGTGTTAACAGAAATTGTTTCATCCAGCACGAAGAAAGATACGCAGTTTAGTAGCTTACCGACTATGCCATCGCAACAAAAGGTTCAATCAATTACGGATACGTGTGATCTACTTACGTGGCATTTTCAGCCCCCGGCTTCGGCGACGGTAACTCCGCTTCCACCTTCGTGAAATTTTCAGGCCTTCCCCAGTCCCTGGCGGGCAGCTTCTTTATCATTTACGCGGCCAAAAAGCTTTCACCTACACGCCTTTCCGCCATATTTCCTCCGAAGCGTGACTTTCATTTCCATGCATTCTTCAGGAGTACCCTCCGTCGCACAGGGAATCGTAAATGCTTTCTGAAATAAAAGAAGACGTTCTCTCTGTGTTAGCCATTCAGGGACGCACTCGAGGGGAAGAAAAACGTAGAAGCTTTAAAACGTTTTGTTCACGTCATCTCTTTGTCTGCTTTTCAAGATCTACAGACAATTTTCATGTCAAAAGAAACTCCACACCAATTTGATTCACGATTATCTAATAGAATTTATTCACGATTTTAGTCCTCCTCAGTACAGGAATGAGTGTTTGGAGCAGGGAACATATAAAATTGTAAAAAGAAGGGGCTGTAGTTTTTTGAGCAATAAAAAAAGCTTCTTTTTATTAAAACGTTATCTTTTGGAATCAAGTACCTACGGTGTGGAGCATGATAGACTTCTTTAGGGAAAATGGCGATATAGGGGAAGATGACTTGAACCATGACACGTAATCAAATTAACTCTGTTTCAAATGAATGCTAATTCAAATATATAATACGTAATTCTGGAGTATTAATTTACAATTAAATTTAAATACGATTGAATAAACAAATGTTTATGATTTATTTACTTTTATTTCTTTCACTAATTTGCTACTTTCTAATGTAAATAACTCGTAAATTTTACATTTGAAAACATTTCAATTAATCACGTATGTCGCCCCAGAGGCGCCACTTGTATACTATGTAATACCAAAGAAAACAACCAACTTGACTTTAAAAAAGATGCACTTCGGAATTTTTGTATGATAACAAAAAGTAAACTTTTTATTGCAACCTAATGCCAGATCTATGCTAGATAAATTTTATAACAACTTTGATATCATATAAAAGCTAATTAAAGTCTGGGTTGCTCGGTCACGAAACTCTCATTATCAGTGAATTGGTCCCAAACAAATGAAATTTATCAGTATGCAGAATTTAATGTGCTGGACAAATGGACCGCGAAAGGCTAATTGCATGTCCTGCTCGTACCTTGTGTTTCCCGAACGCATATTTGTGGGAAAAGAGTTAACGTTCATTAGGATGGCACTGTAATCGGTACAGTTGTTGCAGAACACGGCAAACAATATCATTCATGTAACTTTACGTGACTTCGAACTGCTAACTATCTATAACTTCCGCCGTGCCTTCATTTACCTAACAAGCTGCCTAAACGTTCCCTTAATTCCCGCTCCGGAACCTTTCAAATTATTTAAAAAACTCCGTCGATGGTAATTTTCTACAGGGTGGGCGTTTACGTTATTCGTTTATCAGTCGACTGGTTATCCCTGAAATTAGGGAAAATTCGATCAGAAGTTAGGCAAATTGCGATGATGAATCTTCCATCGATCGAGCGAAATTCACTTCGTTCTACGTAATCGCTCGGCTGATCAGAGATTGCTTGAAATAGTAAATGGCAGGGGTCATAATGATTGCATCGGGGCATTTCGTCATCTTTATCGACGAGCGGAAAGGGTTTCCTCCTAACAGGCTGTTGTGTGCGCAAATTATTTTTCTTCAGGGTCGAATTCAGTTTTGGTTCTGTTCTCCTGGTCTCTGATCCTGGAACGTCGGCAGTGTTGAACCCTTTTTAATAAAATAGTTATCGTCTTGTTTGAGCATCGTTAATTTACATTATTAATTTTGATACGCCAAGGCAGGCTAGGCAGTATGAAATTGTACTGTATTTTTATCATAGCATTTTTATATAATTTACATTGAATGTGAGGTACGGGTAGCGTATAAATACGGTACAGGTGTAGCTCTAGCAAGAGGACCATGGGGGGATGAAAAGTATATAAGAGGTAGCATGCTATTTATGGAAGTAGAGTTTACGTTATGTATAGTTTATAGGTGGCAATAATTGTAAGGTAGAAGCTTTAAAGATGATAAGAGAATAAAAAAGTGTAAGAGTGCAAGTCTTACGTGCACAATATCGTATAAAAAGCATTGAATAAATTACACTAATGACGTAGTTGCCGGCTCTACTGTACTCGGGTTTCGTCTGTATCGATACGGCAAAAATAAAGGGAGGTGATCAGTAGAAACTGAAACTTCCGTTGCAACACAATGCCTCTTTAGATCCCTAATGAACCTCGCTGCAATCCCGGCGAATTGCAGAAAACATTCTCCCGCTGAATACGGCTTACGTCTGAAAATCTCGAATCGAAAGAAAAATTGAAACGTTCGTTATGAAGGTTCTGGGGTAAGTGGCGTTCCTCAAGGTCCTCTTACCGAAGGTATCATTCCACTTTATGGTGAAATTCTTCGTGTCATCGGATCGCCTATCGTTTTTAAGCTATTCCCTCTGTCGAACAATTGGCCCGCTGCTATCCAGGTAGTTCTGTGACTTCGAGTTACCTCTTGTCTTCCATTATAACCCACTCGTAAATTACGAGAAGGCTAAACAGCGTCGGCCTCTCTGCTTCGACACCGTGACGAAAATCCGTCGCTGGTAACAGGGATCCTTGGAAGCAACGGAGGAACATTTACCTCCGTGGAGGAGGCACGGGTCTCCCGTGTCTTGCGTGGCGATGCCGATGTCTCAGGTCACGGATTCAGGGTGCGCAGGGGAATAATACAGGCGTAGTCTCGAGAACGTCTGCGCGTGCTGCATTGCGGCTAGCCCACTCCCTAGTTCCACGCTGTATGGGCGGCAGGCAGTACGACAGAGAAGGACGGGGGTGGGCTGTCGGGGGTGGGACAGAGGGAGACGAACGGATAAAACGAGGATGGGGTGTCCGGTCGGGAAAGAAAGCGACAGGGAAATGGGAAGAGGGTCGTCAGGTGAAAGAGGAGAGAAACAGAGCGCGAGCGTGGGTGAAACAATGCGAGCGGAGGAAGGCTCGAAGAAAGGGTAGCGAGAGAGAGGGGGTGACACGCGTAGAAAGAGGAGGGACCGAGGAGGGAGAGAAAGCCGGGGACCGAGGTAACGGTAGAAAGGGAGACAGAGAGAGAGAGTGTAGCAACTACCCCCCTGTTTTGCAGTTACGACACTGCACTGCAGCCAGGTACCCCTGCCGCCTCTTGGATGGGGCGAACTGGCCGGATAAAGCCAGTCGTCGTCTCGTGCTCGTAGGAGACACGCGGCCCGGCGCCGTTTTCCTTTCCGACGAGCCGCAAAGATGTAGTTGAGAAAGTAAACGGGGTCCAACTCGGCTGGACCCGGACACCATCGAATCGTAGCCGAGGGAACGTTGTGTCGCAGCGATCGGTTTACTTTTTCGTCTTCGATCCTTTATCTGTCTAATTCTAAACACGTATCGGTATTTGTCGGTGATATTAAGAGATGGTACAACTGATTATATCGTAAATCGTATACTAAATTCATTCCGAATACCAATCCTGTATTTAGCGGACTGACTAACACCAGAGAACGTATTATTGTCGTTGTTATTATTCTGATTATTATCGTTATTATTATTACCGTCATTATATTCATTAACATTGTATATACGTGTGCCGTGATACGCGAGTCGCGAGATCCGAAGAATTGTTTACGATCACCGCTGCATCGGATCGTTCACCGGGAAAGGTAAGATGTTAATCATACCTGTTTCCCCTTTTTCGAGTTTCTCTAAGTAACTGATACGTAGAAACACCTCGTCTTCGTTACGCAAGATGACGAAGTGATACATTGCACGATACCTTTACCGAGCATCTTTTTTCACACCTAATCCCTTTTACGAATATATGTACGTTCACTTTAATTTAATATCGTATTTTTCAAGAAATCCCTTAGTTGCCTAATCCTGTACAACGCTGTGTCTAGCATGACCCAGCATTACATTTCCTTTTAACTAGCTTTGTATTACTTAACATTCGATAATTTTAAGAATGGTTTCTTTTATGGAAAATTTCAGTCTTTCTGAAAGAGATTTAAATATTTAAGTAAATTCAGTATAAAACTGATATTTTTAGAATATGATTCTAAAGGAATACAAATTTCAAGGACACGTTTATATTTTCATAAGATCAACAGCTTGAACACTTGTTTTGTCTTTTATGAAAGACAAACCTCTCGTCATTCACGTTGTACCTATTACACGCAAAAAAGGAAAGGGCTTTTGGTTTGGTTTGGAAATTGTCAATGTCGCGAACCCATGAAGTCGTTGCATTGTTTTACGATACTTGGGTGTTCGTTTAGGTGCATTAAAACCAGACTACCATTAGCGTCGTCGTATCAATTTAGCGAGTCATTACCATTATCACGACTACCAACAGCGTGTGTCACGAAAGAGACTCATTATTGCTGTTATTCTGTCCCCAAAATGGTATCGCATCGTTGGTCTATGGGTTAGGGGTTGTTTCCTCTGTTCAACACCAAGAGGAGTTAAGGGCATTATTTTATCGATTTTAATTGCTTCAACAGTCTTCCCTGCTTTTTTCTCAACCCCGTCGTTTTGAAATCAACTAACCGAACCAAGTCTTTCTTGAAAGATAAAGGTCTTCGTTATTTGATCGATCATAACGATGTAACTTGATACCAATTACAAAATGCGATTCGTTAGCTTTCAGTTTACTCTGTTTGCATGGTAACAATATTTTATTGCGAAGTAGGGTCACATTGTTCTCTAATCCTAGCTTATCAAATGGAACGTTTATAAGCCCTTACATAACCAAAATTAATATATACAAAAGGATAATTTCTTTTCATTAAGTTATAGGATTAGTAGCTCATTTGTTAGCTTACACATGTTCGGTTGTTAAGAAGCTAGGGATCATCTCCCTCCTATAAATATTAATGCTTCGTGATTCAAGTCTCCAAATATAAGGCACATTAAATACCGTTACTTAAGGTACTGGTTAAAGTTAAAAAATAGATTTTTGGGTGCTTGGATTCTAGAGTTTTAACCCTTTGCACTCGAGGCATTTTTGGATACGATTAAATCTAAATACATTTTCCAATAAAGCTTCGAAAATTCAAAAGCCCTATTTTGAAAATAAAAAAAAGAATTACAAATATTTATTTCTTTTATTAATTTGCTATGTTCTAATATAAATAACTCTTAAATATCACGTTTAAAAATATTCTGGTTAATAACTAAATATACATATAGATTAACTAAATGGTTAAGAAATATAAGCTACTTATTTAAAAGTATTTTAAAGGATTTCAGTCAAGATATTTCGTAAAAATTGTTAACAATTTAATACAAAATTTTGGACAGATTCAATACAGTATTTGTATAAAAATAAGTAACTAAAACATATAATTTTAAATAATTCGTAGTTTCAAAAATATACGTTCAAAAATATGAGTCATTAAATTTTTTCAAACTTTTTTAAGTTTTGTAATGTTCCTGTTTGAAATATCGTTTTATGAATGAAGTAAATTTTCTGTTAATTGTGATTGCAACGTCATTATGATAATTTTCAGTTTATATGCACGCGTGTGTCTGGCTCTTGTTTACGATCTCTGTTGAATGGAGACTTTCATTGCACCCATTTTATCGATCTTGTAACTCTCGCCCGTGTCATCAACTTACAACATCCTGGACGCGTATTGTGTACCGGATGAAAATAGGAAGTCTATATAAATAAACGAATTTCAGAAAATAGCGTATCTCCGTTAACTTTTTTATGTTGGAGGAAAAATGAAATTACGTCGAATGTTCGTTTTATATCAGCAAATTTAACACTAGCTTTACGGATATTTCTTGCATACCTATCACATTCCTTTAACCCTTTGCACTCAAGTGGTGCATCCGGGGCGCCATATGCAATTAACTAGAATATTTAAAAATGTGAAATTTAAGTCTTACTCATATCACAACATAGTAAATTAACGAAAGAAATAAAAGTAAATAGAACATAAGTGTTTGTAACATTTTTCTTCCAAAATAAGGCTTTTAAATATTCAAAGTTTCATTGGGAAAGAAATCTAGACCTATTCATATCCAAAAATGCTTCGAGAGCAAAGGATTAACCCTTTGCGAACGATTGACGCATATATGCGTCCAAACAGAACGGCCAGAGCAACTTACAAAATCGTGTATTTGTTTAACAAATATTACCCTATATAACTAAAAATGCAGACAACAGAGATTTATAAGGTGTGCTTCGAAGAAGGGAATTATTAATTATTTTATTTGAAATAAATAATATTCCGTGTGTTCATTGTCCCAGATTAAAAGTGCTCCGACCTCAAAGGGTTACAGAAGCAACTTATTTTATTTAAAAATAGTATAAATTTACGATATTTAATATTTTACGAGTTTTGTAATTTTCTTTGTAAAATTTGAAATCCGTTAAAATGAAACCTAATGTTAAATAAAAGCTGTGGTTGATTTTATTTTCCTAGAAAAATAGAAAATATAGCTTTGTTCTACATAATAAAATATAATTGTATTCGGCATAAAAATATCTGGGCTATGGAAATATAATTATATTTTATTGTACGAGAAAATTTGATAAATTGATAAATCAAGCTTTTTTTAATATTGATAAATATTTTTAAATATATCTCGTAAAATATTAATTGATTTTCATATCAAAATAGATTATACAAAAGTTTCTTGTGAATATTGCATCTTGATATGTATAGAATTGATAAATAACAGAGATTTATTTTAGTGTAATCAGACATTTTACGAAATTACAATAAAAGCTATCTTTAATTTTTCTTTTAACTTGAAGAATATTGCTTTAATTGTATATAAGTAGTTTTTGCAATATTGCAACACTTGGAATCTTTGTAACTCGATGTTGTATAATGAAAGTAATCATTTCAGGTCAAAGGAAACCAATTCATGGCAAGTACTGACAAGATATAGTCTCAAAGATCCGCGACTTATCGCATTACATAATTTTTAATGTCATATTTTATACATTTCATTTGCTGTCACGTCAACTGACAATTTAATTTGAAAGTATCAAAAGATTTATTTTTGTCCATATATTTCATAACATTATCACTTTGACCCATTTAAAATTTCTAAAGAAATTACATTTGATACGAATCCCATAAAATATTTAATTTCACGACATAATTATAGCTAAGCAAATTAAAAATAATGAAAAATCAACGAAAAAGTGAGTAATAATTTATGGAAGTATTGTATAAAAAAATCATTCTATTCTATCATTTCGAAATAATTCGGGGGAAAATTGATAATCAGTTATAATTTAGTGTCCGTGTAATAAATTTTTAAATCTGTCGCAAGATATAACAGAAAATTTGTAAATTGTAATAAAATGTTATCAACCATAGAAAGTAGAAAACACTTTTCTTGTTTATTCTGGCTTCTGCACAAAGAGTTGGCACAAAATTTGCTTTACTTAACGAGGTTGGCATCTTCCCCAACACATTAAGATAAGTTGTACAAATTGTGTCGCAATAAGATGCCATATTTGTATTACAACTTTTAAGGGCGTTAAACGTTTAGCTTAAATATTTGGTTTAAAAGATAATATGAAACACGAATTTAACAAAAAGCTTGGATTCAGTATGCAAATTGTAATAGCTAACTATTAGGAAATAATTTGTTTGAATTTCAAATAATTATTACTTAAAAGCAAAATTATAATTTTGATTATTGTAATAGAACTTTCTGATAGAGAAGAAAGAATAAAAAGAACATTTTAAGAAAAGTTTCATTATAACATAATCAAATAACTAAAAGAAAAAGAATTCAAGAGAATTTTAATTAGCATTGACCCTATATTAATTATATCAGATAAATAGAAAAATAAGTTATAAATAATTACAATTATAATCACAAATAACTACAATCGTATGGTTGTTTTTAGCATGACAATTAACGTGTTGACTCATTGCACTCGAGTGGCGCTTCTAGGGCGACATTCACAATTAACTAGAATATTTCAATTGTAAAATTTAATTGTCATTTATATTAGAACGTAGCAAATTAATGAAAGGAATGAAAGCAAATAGATTCGAAGCATTTATAATTCTTTGCTTCCAAGAAAGGCTTTTAGATTTTGAAAGATTCACTGAAAAAGAAACCTAGACTCAATCGTATCCAAAAATGTTTCGGGTGCAAAGGGTTAACATTAAAATAACCAGATTTAAATGATTAAAGCGTTTTTGTTGAAAGTTGTGTTGGCTTACGTTAAGATGACAACCTTTATTTATTTACATTACTGTAGTTGGCTAAAAATAAATATACTCTATATAATAACTAACTAACTTAAATGCAAATAAACAAATAAATTGTATTTTTATTTCTATCACACTCAACCATGCTTATTGCATGCGGGTACCCGGATACTTAAATTGCAGAGAACATGTCTGAAAGCTTTTTCGCTTAACGTTTTTGGCAAACGATCTTTAGAGCGATTTTGAAATATTCTAACAGGAAGGCAATAAATTATTTTTTAGCGTGTATGAAAAATAATTATTGATACAAGGGTTAAGAGAAATTATAGTTCTTTAGATATCAGGATTATATGACAAACAGATTAAAAATCGGTCGTATTTTTCAACCGATGTTTGATCATTTCTGTTCGAGAAGCAGAACCATAAAACAATAATTTTATATTGCATAAACGTGACGTGCGTTGTGCTAAGCCGCGCGACTATTTACGATATCTTTTACAACTTTTCTTACCATCTATTCCGGTAAATTTATTTTTCCGATGTTATCTCGTGAATGAGGATTAATCCCTACCATACTGCACGTTACATTCTAGTAAGATAAACGGATTTCCATTTACCGTCGGACTGTCTTCGGGCAATGAAGATATAGTAGGTACATAAGACATTTTTCTTTTTGTCGCTGAACCGTACTGGATGCGTCGATTAATCATTCTACTGCGAAAACTTATATGTACGTCCAGCGAATTTAAGGTTTTAAGTAAAAACTAACTTAACTTTCGTTATAACATTTCTTTCTTCGGTTTTAAGAATATTTTGTTATTTATTTTGGCAGTGTACGCTGCAGGGAAAGGGTTGAGGTTCGATCGGAAAAATATTTCTAATATTTGCTTGGATACTTATACTTAATTAGATATTTTTGGCGTTTGACAAAATACTTTCTCCATTTGGTATAATAACCCTTTAGAATGTTTGTTATATCTCAAAAATTACTTTCTTGCATTCGATGAAACATTTCTCATATTAATCCATAATTGATGTAATGAGGTTTAACAGACATAAATGAAAAAAAAAAATAAAAATAAAATAAAGCTTGTAATATTTTAAAAACTTTGCGTAAACAAATTTTATGACACAAAATAACTACCAGACCGGTTATGCGTCAAACGAAACGATTGTCAAAGATAAAATGCTTTTTATATTCGGTGAAATGCTTTTCTTGTTTTGGAAAATATTTATTGTACTCGGCAATTTAGTTGAATATATATTTCTTGAATTTAACCCTTGAACTACAGTTCCACATTTTTTTATATCGGTTACTAGTGTATGAATCCTTTCCGTTTTAAAATTTATATACCTAACTTTAAGCGAAATGTCATTGTATTATTTCCAAAATTGGGGACACTGTAGGCTGCATTATTCTTTCTTATATTTCGTGGGCTTTGTATAATAAATTTTGCTAAATACTATTTAATTTTGTATTTTTTTTAATATTGACACGATATTGATTCTTAAAGACATTCCTTTGATTTTTTAGTTTGTCGTTTGATGTTATCAGTAAAATATTAATTCAACATTTCCTTGATGATATTAAATTTTTCAGTTCAACATTGTTTCTTATCTGAATCGTGGATGGTCAGTAATTCTAATACAATCGACTGATTAGAGAAAAAAGTGAACAATATTGTGTTAATAATAATAACTCGAAAATGAGGATTCTTGCTTCGAATATTATAATTTATTTAAATAAATAAATAAATAAAAATTGACGCACGAGTATTATAACATGAGTAATAATATTAATTAAGCTAATAACTTGGGCTGTTAAACGTAAGATTACGGAATGAATTCTTAATATCTGTGATAAGCCATACTATCAATAACTGTGTCTGCCGTACCAATCAACATATCAATATAACATTAATCGCTTCAAGTGGAATAGTTGAAGAAAGCTATAATAAAATATAATCAGCCAAGAATAAAGTCAAATTGCTCCAATAAAGATTATCAATTTATTATTAAACTTTTTAATTGAATCATACTGAAGTAATTCTACCATTGTTCACATACAAGTGTTTAAAATTGAAATTTTTATTAATTAAAGTTACTGTTTCTTAATATCAAGTATTTTGTAAACCTGTATAAAAGATCCTGATTCTATTTTTATATACATATAATACTTGTAAGGTACGCAAAGTTTCGAAAGCCTTTAATTAAGAAACAGTACAGCGTAAAGGACGTAAGGAATACTTGTTTTCTTTATAAAGCTTTGCTAGTGTTTTGCTGAAATCCTTTTGAAAAAAAAGACCTCTTTAAAATGTTTGCCAGCATGTCAAAGGCACACCGTTACTTGCTACGGTTCTAAAGTGCTGTGCTTGCGATAATGAGCCAGAAATTCTACTCGTTATTATTTTGCAAAACAATAATTCTGTAAATTTTAACTTTGTCGTTGTTCCAGATTTTGTTTAACTATTTAAATTTAAAAAGTTACTTCGCAGTTTTACATTGTTGATCAACTTTTTATTAATTATTCAGTGAACATTGTTGTTATAACCTGAATGATCGTACAATTTGCTTTTGTAAGTGTACAGATTTTTCAAAAACTTTTATCGGTATTTGAGACTTTGCAGACTAATTATTTAAAGAATTACGTAAGCTATAGGATATTACTTGCAATTACAAACTTCACCTATTAGCCCTATTATTATTCGTTGTTTGTACAATAATTTTTGTTGTTAATCCGGACTTAATTTAATTATTTCAAATTAAGAAACTAGTTAATATTTTTACACTATTTTTCATTTCTAAACTGAGGACGTTATGCAAATGTGTATTTTTATAAAAGAAAAGTAAAAATTTGGATAGACGTTTAGTATGAAATGTATTTTTCATAGCATGTTTACAATTACTATACCTAGTTACTGAAACTATTGAATATATAAAAGCTACATTACAAGAATTTCAAGTTTCTTGCAATGTTAAAAAGAAATTGAGATTTCTATACATTAATGATATATTTAGAGCATGTAAATTAACATTAATTCTTCTATGTTAATTTTTCTTATTTTTTTAAATTTAATTCTTCTCTGCAGTGACTGTATTGAAGGTATGTTACTGAAGGTAACCCACCAAGATCGATTTTTTAATTTTAGAACTATCTTTTCTTAAAATACGGTAGTAGGACAAATATGTCCCACCAAAGGTTGTTACTGGGATACACGGTATACAGTAAAAATCTCTTATTTAATTGTTTAGTATTAATTTGAAATTTTACTAGAAGTTCAATAAATACTCCAATAGAAGATTAAAGAGACTATAAAACCCGGTTAAAGTTGAATTTATTTAACTAACAAATGAAAGATAACGCATTTTTAAAGCTAAAAAGGTGCCCTAGGTATTTAAAATAATAATTCTTCCCTTTAGAATCTTCTTAATTACTGATAGCATACACCATCTTCAAAAGTGAAGGGGTTAATTCATAAATGTCATCAATTTTATAATTGAAATTGAAAAAATAAAAGTAACGATATACATTTTACTTTTACATATTCTTACATGTATTAACAACGCTCATTATCAGATTCATATTGAAAACTGATTGCTCAATCAATCGTATAGACTATAGAGAATTATTTATCAGTAATTATAAAGTTTGCCCGATCGGACAAGTTGTCTGCATTATGGGTTTCTCCGTGCTTTAATATAACTATAAATGATGTATGGTACATCGGCGGCCCTCGTGTCGTATTAGCTACGAATACATATAGCGGCCTATTAGCTCGATATCAAAGCGGTAGAACGTACGAACATTGAAGAAATGGGTCAAACTAACATTTTCTTTTTATGAAACATTGACGTTAATGGGCGACTGTGAAATTCAATTACGCCACGGAAGCCTTAGCGGACATTTGATATTTCATGTGCACAATGCCTTGTGCAGCGCCGAAAGGTTCAGCCTTAAAAAGAGACCAGAGAGTTTCAGAGATACTACTCTTTGAACTTGAAATTCTACTGTCCACCTACGTGGATTTGATAAATAACGAGACATTTACCGCGGGAAATGAGAAAAGATGTTGCCAAGGATTTGCCAATATTTCTTCACAATTTCTCTTTTAATATTGTGCGGCGAATGTTTGTTACGTTTGATACGAAACGATGCGGAATAAGGTTTCTTGTAATAACAGCAATTTTTGTTTTTGCTAACTTTAAGCAAATTAGACGAAAATGTTTATCAAATCATTGCCTTTATGGCTGTAAGTTACTTGCTATCGAATTTATTTTTTATATAATTATTTGTAAATTGCCAACACAATTGATGTCTATATGTGGAAAGTTAGGTTACATTAAATTGTTATTATTTGTTTAAATGAATTAATTTCCCGTCGATAAACCAACAAATGTACATTAAAATTCAATATTTTTCAAAATTTTAACATTATGTTAAAATAAATATTATTAGTTTCCATAGACGAGATATTGTATCGTGAACTGATTTTTTTGTAACCATCTTTTGAACCAAATATTTCATGTATAATAATAGCTTAGAAAACGCTCCGAATCGCTTCGAAAATAACTTCGAATTTTACTCGTACTCTAACAGTCTCTCAGGCCTTGGATTTTTTAAAGTAAAAAACAAACAGTAGTACGCGAATTTTAAATTTAAATTTAAATTATTCTATGTGTAATTAATAGGTAACCCGGGAATATTAATGTATTTGTTATACATTAATGTATTATTATACTAATTAATTATTCTTGGAATAACTTTGAAATTTACATACCATTGTATGTTTTTTGTTTTCAAGGACCCCTAATATTGTTACACAAATTTTCAAGGTCTTCAAGATTTCTTAGATTGGGATAAAATTCCAAATTATTTGAAATTTGAGTATCTTTCCGAATCGTTTGACAATTTGCAAAAGAACGTTTCAAACATTACAAATAAAGTACCTTATAATTTTGTATTATTAATACGAAAAAGAAAGATCTATACATGTATCAAAAAAATTATTTATTTTATTTTTATTTTACGTACAACACTAAAGTACGGTTTTTGTTTTCACTTGTTTTAAAATAAACGCCGTTCGCTCCTTTACCATTGCTAATAATATAATTTTCCATTGTCGAGAATTAATTGCTACTTGAATTTTGTTGCAAATAATGATGAACAGGGACACGAGATATCTTGTACAAAACATTAGATAAAGGATGTTGAATCATGAGATATCTGGTCTATAGAACTCGGATAGGTAAAAATCAGTCTGCGAGATATCGCGTCTAAGAAATCGAATGAGTTGACGCGTTTCGAACAATGACTTTATTGACGATGAACTTTTTTCTACAACCTTGTTAATTACTTTACAGAATATGGTTGCGGAAAAGTACGATAAGCTCGAACCTGAGCTGAAACAGGAACTGAAGAGCATCGCCCAACAGATTGTGGCACCAGGAAAAGGTATCCTAGCTGCTGATGAATCGACATCAACCATTGGCAAACGTCTAAAGGACATCAACGTTGAAAACAATGAGGAAAATCGTAGAGCGTACAGACAGCTTCTTTTCACCACCGCGAAGGTACGATGGATTAAAAATAATTCTCATGGTCATTTAATTTAGGAGCGAAGAGTCCAACAATAATTACAGTAACTCAATACAATCCTCGTTTTAATACATAAAACAAGAATTTAATTTTCTATTTATACATTTTATTTTATCAGACGTTAATATTGGCTCAGATAATTCATCTTTACTGTGGAATAAATTAAATAATTATATTCTCAGTAATTCTTATAATAATCTATAATAAATTTTGAGGGTATTTAGAATTTTCATTATTTCGTAAAATTAAATTTATAACGCTGATTTTCAATGAGCCATCTGTAATTATTAACATTATACTGTTATTTTTTAATTTTTCTAATTATATAAGTAATAGCTGTAATCAGTGGATATCTTTTAGAAATAATATTCTCACGCTTCCACCCATTTAGTGTTATTAACTTTCTCAAGTTGCTCTGCTTAATAATTATTTTAATCAAAAAGTAATTATTGCATAAAGAACAAGGTTTCTCCATTAAGTTTTAACCAGTTGGATTATTCTAATAATTTCTTTTGTTGTATTTGTCAAGGACGTCATTGGCCAGCACATCTCCGGTGTGATCTTGTACCACGAGACCCTGTACCAGAAGGCCGATGATGGAACACCGTTCGTCGAGCTCTTGAAACAACGTGGCATTCTGCCAGGTATCAAGGTTGACACGGGTGTCGTGCCACTCTTCGGCACCAACGACGAGTGCACGACCCAGGGTCTTGACGGTCTTCAGGAACGTTGCATCCAATACAAGAAGGACGGATGCCAATTCGCCAAGTGGAGGTGTGTATTGAAGATCAAGAAGGACACCCCCAGCAAATTGGCCATCCTGGAGAACGCCAACGTTCTGGCCCGTTACGCTTCCATCTGTCAGAGTGCCAGAATCGTGCCCATCGTGGAGCCTGAAATTCTACCTGACGGTGACCATGATATTGCTCGTTGCCAACAGGTTACGGAGGAAGTTTTGGCCGCCGTTTACAAGGTGAGTGTAGCAATTTGCATATCGATTTTATTGATTTGGAATTAATTGGCTAAGGCAACCACTTTGAACTGTTTCTGATTAACATTGGTACACAGAGTGTAATTTCAAAGTAACAAAAATGTGAAAGAAAATGTCGAGTGGTAAGATTCAAATGTCGCTTTGACCTTTATGATTATTTAGTTGGTAGATAGAGTATTATATCACCGAATCGATCTTCCTTTTAATATTAATGTATCAAATAAATATTAATACATTACTGAAAATTGTAGCAAAAGAAAAATATTGATAAATAAAATTGAAGTAGCATATTAATTTGGTACCCTGTGTT
Source organism: Anthidium xuezhongi (assembly GCA_022405125.1). Taxonomy (NCBI): domain Eukaryota; kingdom Metazoa; phylum Arthropoda; class Insecta; order Hymenoptera; family Megachilidae; genus Anthidium; species Anthidium xuezhongi. The sequence goes on along the minus strand of CM039645.1, from coordinate 1,379,957 downwards.
GCTACATATTTTCTTAAGCTTCAGCCAGTGTATGGTTAAATAAATTCTCTGCTACAACTTCGTTCCAATTCCATTTTTCAGGCACTCAACGACCATCATGTGTACCTTGAGGGAACCTTGCTGAAACCAAACATGGTTACAGCAGGCCAGAGTTGCCCGAAGAAAGCTACTCCTCAAGAGGTTGCAGCAGCCACAGTTACTGCTCTGTTGCGTACTGTTCCACCTGCAGTACCTGGTATCACCTTCCTTAGCGGTGGACAGTCTGAGGAGGAGGCATCTGTGAACTTGGATGCCATCAACAAGTTCCCAGCTAACAAACCTTGGGCACTGACCTTCAGCTACGGTCGTGCTCTCCAAGCATCTGTGCTTCGTGCATGGGGAGGCAAAAAGGAACAAGTTGCTGCTGGCCAAGAAGAACTCATCAAGAGGGCTAAGGTAACTTTAAGGCTAACACTTCCTTTCAGTATTCTTGTAGTTTTTTTGTGTTAATTTAAACAATTTTTATGTGCTAGCAGAGTTAGTTTTTACTTTTTGTTTGATTGCTTTAATGAATGTTTGTGACTAAAACACATACTTTATTTCTGTTTTTAAGTATCTCTCTGTTCTTTTTATCTACATGTATCATTCTCCTACTTGTTCTTTTTATTATGTTTACAGTTATTTCTGTATGTTACTTATTTAATTGTACATAATTTACATAATGCTATATTCTTTAAGTTAAGCTCAAATCTCAGTCATATTTTAGATTTTAGACCTAGTTTTAATTACCCTTTCAATTAATCTTATTCTTTTTTTTACTGTTTGTTTCTTGCATGTGTGCAAACTATGTGCTTATTTAGGCGAACAGTGCAGCTTCCCTAGGCAAATATAAGGCTGGCAGCGTTGTTAGCGCAGCTGCTAATGCCTCTCTCTACATCTCATCTCATTCCTATTAAACTGTCACTTTCTTTTTGCAAGGCATGTTTTCATAGTAAGTAATAAACCATATTATCTGGTTACTTTATAATGTTAATAATTTATGTGAGTGGTATTGATGTTTATAACTTAAGATTACAATGTTTGGCAGTAACATTTGGTATAACCAACGATGTCAAACATTGAAGTTAGACAGCGGCAGAAAATGGTAATATCGGATATCTAATAAACACAATTTTATGTTTATAGGCTAATGGCGAATCGGCGCTTGGCAAATACGCAGGTGGCGTGACGGGAGCTGCGGGTGATGCCGCGCTTTTCGTCGCCAACCACGCGTATTAAAATTGATCTTTAGCACATCGATAAATGTTTCCGTTAGACAATTAGATCGTTCTTCGGACATCGCCAACGTCGATCCCCGTCGCTGGCATGAAAACGTTACCATCGACAGTGGAGATGAAAAACGAATGAAGACAAAAAATACGCTTTGAAATATTCGAAACACAAGGCATTCGCATAGCCTATGTGTAGTTTTACGTTTCACACACTTATGTAATCAATAAACGGAAATTTATTCAAATTTTAACCTGTCGTGATAATTGGTATATTTCCACATAATTTGACACACAATCGAATTTTAACGCTTCCCGAAGTTTACAAGAAGCTGAGGAACGTGTTGTGTTTCGAAGCGAGATGAAATCGTGTACTCAGGACCGTGTAGCAATTGCACAACGTTGTTGACCATTTACCGACATTCAATCGTTTCAGAGCAAGCTAAGTACGAACGATTACCGATCTCCTGTCTTTCCATTCTTCTCCTGCGCTATCCTTTCGCTCCTTTCTTCCTATTCCCCTAGTTCATGAATTACTTTTCTCTAGGATTACGCAATGCGACGAAGAGTGTTTAAAAGGTGCGTGTCGTTCGTTCTGAGCTTATTACGAGACCTCTGATTGGCAACCATCGAAGATCGATAAAGATCACGAAAATATGGTCAACGTCGTAACCGTGTGAATTTAAAAGGTGATATTGAATCGGGAAAGAGATGCTTTATTTCGATAGTAAACAGATTTCGCGACATTTGAATCACGCACCCGTTATTATATTTCTGTAATACTACAATAAAAAGCAGATATATATATTATATATATTGTCAATGTCGTTATGATATTCTACGTGTATAAAAAAAGGTAAAAATGAAAAAAACTAAAAAAAAAAAAAGAAGTAAAGATACATATTAAATGTTGTTTGTTAGCGAATGAGTCGTATATTATAAAGTAACATTATGTCATCTACTTATACAATATGTGTATCTTATCATAGATATTTAAGTAACGTATTGAAAAGTATCTCGTACATCGATGTTATATCTACTATTTTCATTGTAATCTAGGTCACCAAATACACTGTGGAGGGTATTTAATGTGTTTTTTATTTCACACCTGTCCAAATACACTGATTTTCAATTTGATGTAATGTTTAAATGAAATACTGCTTAATAAATTTTCTTCGTACAAGCTACGTCTATACGAAAAACGTTTTCATATTTATATATTATCGTAATAGATTTTGTTATAGTAAAATAGTAATTAAAATACTTCAATTAATTAATTTTAATGAATTTTACATGTCTTACAACCTTTGAATGTCCTTTTTGGTTAAGGAACACGATTTTCTCCATTATAAGAAATTTAGTATTGTTATTATTAGAAGAAAGAGGGTATCGGACATTCACGTTTCGTGCTAATATCGTAAGAGGGCTCTAAATCGAAAAATGATATCATAATGACATAAGCAACCAATTTACGTTTATTGAGATTAAAAAGTTTTCATTTTAGATATTTGAAGAAATATTCTTCACAAGATAGTTCGTATAGACGCTAAGACATGTACTTCTACCAAAAGAAATGCAAGAAATACAAAATTATTTTACGTTACCTTTACGTAGCCATGGTCTGTCAAGTTAGTAATTTCCTTCTTCGAATGTGACACCAAATCCAATACTTCAGAGTAAAAATATCACATTATACACCTTCATTTTCACTATCACACTATTATTACACAATATTAATCACTTATTACACTTTTAAATGATACTATGGAGAATCAAATACGTAGAGAACGCTTCATTCTACCGCCTTCTGTAAAGTTTCGCGCCAACTGACTGCAGCGACATGGAAATTGGTTTCTTAATTTGTCGCGAGAGTGCGCTACTTACAGTCAAGGATGAAAACCGAGCTATTCGGCGGGAAATAAACGCTTCTTAGATTCTAATAATTTTATAAAAAGTTTCAGTGTTGTATTAAATATTTAATATAAAGTTTTTGATAGTGTTTACTATATTGGTCATGGGAAGAATACAAGTCAATAGTGAAGAATCAGTCAACAGTGAAGAATACAACAGAGGTGAGTCAATATTTTGCAATTTTCTATACAATAACCTTTGAAGAGAGGTACCATTGTATTTGTATAAAGCAGCAGTTGCAAAGCAATAAATATATTTTCAAAATATCTAACAGAAATATAATACTGTTGAATTTAGTACTTTTAGTAATTATGTTTAGTAACTTTCGTATACTTTTGAAACATAATAGGAATAATTAGAGGAAGGTTTGTTATAACAAGGTTTATTAAATCGTCGTCGTGTAAGTTAGTATAGTACTTACTTTTGCAATAAATAAATAGGAATAATGTTTCCTTTAATGAACGTCAATGGTAAATTCAGGTACATAAAAGTACATAATGGTAAATTAAGGTGATAAGTAACACCCAAGATTCTATAAGGATCGTCGAAAAAGTAGGTATCTACTTTTACCATCGATAAATTTATCATCAGGTTTTCTTCTACAACAACTTACCAACTAATAATATCAGTGAATTTAAAAGTTAAAAATTGTAATTCATAAACTTCTTGCACATACAGTTTTTCCAATTTTACAAATTACAGATTAAATCATTAATTTTTGAAAACTATACAAATTCATTTCAATTAATTATTAATCATTGAAGATAACAAATTAAGATTCTTCTTCCTTATATTTGTAGTTGAACTAATCGATTGAGTTCGATTTTATAACGTGTCGTATGATTTCATATGCTTAAAAATCTTTTAATAATTCTTTTATTGATTTATTGACCAAGTTGAGGTTACTAAATAATGATTACTGAATATGATTATTTGAATTTTAGATTATTTTAATCATGATAGTGATCTTTATTACCTTTAAGCAGTGAAGACAAATTGGAGAGCTTTATCAGATAGTCTCGTAAGAAACTTTCATTAAAATATTTTATAACCACGGACGAACTTTACCTTCATATCGCGCAAAGTATTAAATAAAAATTTGTCATTATCAGAAGATGTATTTCCTTACACCATGCAATTTTGATATAAACAATTTCTGGATATTTTGTACGTAAAATTGAAATGTTGAAGAAAAAAATATAATATAACTGCTTTATTTGATAATACGTATTTGTCAATTATGAGATTATATTTTTCTACGATTTTACATTTCCAATTTACTTTTTCAATTAGACTTACCTCTTTGCCGATTGTATCACCTGTTACGGGTTGGGTTCGTCTTAACAAAAAACAGGAGAAGCTGTTAATATCTTTTCTATAATAATAATTATATGAAGTAGTGAATCAAAAGCTTAAATCAATTGTAAATAAATTCTTCATATTATTAACTTTTTCGTTTCTAAACTATTAAACGATTGTCAAAAAGAATATTATTTTTTATTTTCATCTTTATTATATAATATATAAATAATATATACAAATATTTTAACATTTTAAAAGCATTCAGTATAATTTTTTTGTTAGCATTACTAAAACAATACATTTTTTTCTTTGGTTTCAAAATATGACATTTTTCAAAAGTAAAATTTATGAATAATGATGATATTTTATACTTTCATATCTATCAAGCCAAAAATAGACTTATTATTACATGATTTTCTTCGTACGTCTACAATATAAAACTATTCTGACTTACTAACATTGTAACTCGAAGAAATAAGAAACAATGTTTAATTTTACCGATAAATTATTGAATACGATTTTAAAATTTGTGTTATACTGTCTATACAAAGTTAAAGGAAACTGTTACATGAAATAATATTAACACGTTGATTGCTATAGTGGTCACCGGTGACCGGTGCCTTAAATTTTTAATAATTGAATAATTAATAAAAATAATACCAAATAAATGTTGAATATTGTTAATTTTAGGTTAATAGTGTAAAGTACCCATTTGAATAGTTACATTTGAAAATTAATCGATAGAAATCATAATAATAGGAATTTAAGTGTGTCTTACACGTCTTTTTTCACTGTGGCAGTGAACATGTTAATAGTTTAGTTCGTAATATAACTGTTAAGTGAACTTTCAAGTTCAGTTTAATATGTAGTAGTTCATATGCAATAATCAAATGTAATTAATATGTAATAGTTTCCGTAAAACAATTATTGTTTTATAAATTAATAAGTATAGAAATATAGAAGTATTATTAGTTTAAAATTGCGTAGGGTAGCAGAGGCATCAACAGTCCATTCGAGGGTTAAAATAAGTAGCCGTATGGCTATAATAGAAATAAAGGGTTTAATTTGTAATTATGAAATAATATGTATTTGAATCGAGAGCGGGAGACCGAGGCTTAGGATTTTTATGTCTGACTATATCTGCCCAGTTCTACTGCCACAGTAGAAGCAACTTATCATAGTAGAAACAGTCATGCTAACTACACACGATTCTACTGTCAGAGTAGAAACAACTTATCACAGTAGAAACAGTCATGCTTACTATACACGGTAATGTGAATTATTAACACGTTATTTACAGCTTTAAAATAATAAATAAATAATATCCTTGTATAATGTAATAATAATTAAATTATTCTCAGTTTCCTTTTAATTGTAGCACACCTAACTTTCAATATTTTGATAATGTTGAAGGCGATAAAGTAGTGAAAAGTAATGGCAGGTTTACTAATCGGTTTACACTCAACACCTGATAGTATTGAAAAACGTATTTAGCAGGCTTCTGGTAGATAAAGTGTTAATACGTTGACCGCCCTGCTGAAAACCTAGATCACTACAAAGCACGCGTGGCATTTTAACTTTGCTTAGATGGTATAAAGTATTTCAAATTCCATACATTTTATAATACCTTACAAGATGAAGAAATCATAGGTAGAATATTTTAATTAAAAGAGGCGATATAGCAAGACAATTATAAAGTAACATACATACTAAATTTCTATTATAAATTCAAAACTTTCCGTTCCTACATTCTCATCGTGTACCATTATAATTTACACGTATCGTAATAAGTAGATCGTAGATAATTAGAGCAAATGCTGTTAAAAAAATTGTTACGTTTTAAAAATGATTCAATATTTTTTTTTAAAAACGTAAAAAGTTCAGGTTACAAAGGGTTAAAACACGAATTATTAAAGACACGATTAATTTGCAAATTCAAGCTCGCAGCTGCCTTACTTACAATTATACCCGTGGTGAAAATATTAACTGTCTCAAAGCTTTATTAACAAACTCAGAAATTAATTCTTTTAATTTTTTATAACACTATGATTTCTAGGATTCCGTACATACTTTATGAATTATCATATTTCATTCATTTTTTTTTTAAATACGAGCGTCGAGTTATGGAAGAAGACCAATTTGTTTAATTTTTTAAACCAAGTCTTAAGTTTGTTTAGTCTGATTAATAATAGGGCTGAATATGTCTCTTATTTCCTTTTCCAGCAGTTTTAAAAAATATAGTAATAACACTGATATAATTATATAAAACAAAATCAGTGTTATTACTATATTTTTTAAGACTGCTGGAAAAAGAAATAATAATAACTATGTAATCACACATTTTGTTGTAATAGACTTCTAGAACTGATAAAATTAATTCGCATCGAGACCAATGAAACGAAATATACGCATAGATTTAATATTTCAAAAAAAGTTCCAAGGATAAGTAATTTCATGTACAGAATACAAGATTATTTTGTTCTGTTGTTCGTTCTCAATCCTCTTTCGTTTCCTGATTCCCCCTTCGCTATCCTTCCTACGTTTCAACATATCAACAATGACACTAATCCACGAAGGATCTCTAAATACTCGCTTCAAAAATCCTCTCCTCTATCATTCGTAGAATCGAAGCTTCCATAAAGCGATCCATTGATCAATTCCGATCAATCATTCGCTTTCCAATAAGAAACTTCTACAAGAAACTACCCGAACGGTTTCCCTTGCGCCCGGCATCCGCGTTGATCCCTCTGGTCAAATCGTATTTCAGGTACGTGTAATGCTTTACTAAATCAGAAAGCGATATCAAGCTGCATAACCACTCAAAGGTGTTCGCCTATCTATACTTTTTCCAGTTTTTCCCTCTGCACTTTATAGTTTAAACTTTGTGATCAGATAAGAATAAATCCTTCTGCTGTTTTATCAAGATCAGAGATTTCCTTATAAAATTTATTGATATTCTTACGAGGAATGTTCTACGTTTAAAGTTGTACATTTATATCGCAGGCCTTTAAACTATTTCATTAGGATTTTTTATTCGAAACTCTTTCTATGTATATATTTATAAGTTGGTAGCGACAAAGTAAGACACCCTAAAACTCTAATTATTAAGAATGCAATTAATTTTCAAATTTACCTTGCAATTTCATACATTGCGGTATTAACTTCATATTGTGATCAGTGTTTTTCCTTAATAACTCAAAAACGAAGCCTTATTTGACATTTTTAATAGTTCTAGGACACCTTGTATATGAATGACACAAATATGAATGTCCATTAGAAACCGTCATCCATATTATTAGGAAGTTTTTCATTTACTTGGTTGGAAATGTTCCCATTAGATATTAGCAATTATAGATAATAGAAATGACAATATAAAATTTGTCAAAAATAAAATTACTACCAAATGATAGAATTTTTAGTAGCTGCAACGTGGCAGTCAAAATGTTAAATATAGAAAAGAAAACTATCAATAGATTCAATATTTGATGATTATTTTACATACTATTAAACCTCAAACTTGAGAGGGAACTTGAGTCAATCGTGACTCAGACATAGGAAAAAACCTTTGCACTCGAGGGGCGCCTCTGAGGCGACATATGTGATTAACTAGAATATTTTTAAATGTATAATTTACGAATTACTTGTATTAGAAAATAGCAAATTAATGAAAGAAATAAAAGTAAATACATCATAAACATTTGCAATTTTTTTCTTTTAAAATAAGGCTTTTGAATTTTGGGAGCTTTAATAGAAAACGTATTTAGGCTTAATTCGAGTGCAAAGGGTTAAATATAGCATTTAAAATAGTGGCGCATGATTTGAAAAATGAAACAAAGTAAAATGTTCAATTTAAATCGTCGCTGTTAAAGTGGTCCGCTGTCCAAGGATTAAAGAATATAAAAAAAGTATTGAATGTTTCGGATAGGTTTCGCAATATTGTGTTATTATAGCAAGTTGGCGTTCGAATACCGTATATGCTTAACGATGGACAAGTAGTTTTGAGTGATAATGTATATCGCAGGAAGTCCGTTTATTCCTGCATGTACATAGCTCAGAGACTGCGCAGCATCCTCATCGGCGAGGAGGGCGGGGGTCGGTAGGGGAAGGATTTCGGTTTTTAATCCGTGGGTGTGGATAGGTGGTGGGGTGAACAAAGTAGGGAGAATTTCGCTAGGGGTAACAGAGAAACGAAACCCTGCGGATCGTCCTTCCGCACCTCTCCCTCTTCTCTTTTTCGCCCCCGTTTCTTGCATCCCCACCATAACGATCCTCCCTACCAGCCCATCATCCCTCCTATCGTCAGACGTTCCGGCATTCTGTCTCACACCCACCGTCCTCACACGTCTGGCGGGGGTTGCTGCTGGCCTCCTAGTGACTTTCGTGGGGTCGAGTAACACGTGCGTGAGGAAACACTACCGGTTCGTGACCGGTGTTCTTCGGCCATACCTCGAGATCGGCCTACCGCTCGCGGTACATCGCGAATCGAAGTAATCGTGACGTATTCTCGCGGGTGATTCTCGCCGTTGCCCTCGTGCCGCCCTTGCGAAGATCGCTGGTCAGCTGACCATCGCGGAAGTTCGCGATCGCGTTAGATTCAGTTCGGTTACAGTCGGTTCTGTTCGGTCCAACCACGAAGAGTTCGAATTCCACGATTGCTGGTTCCAGTCGGTTCAGTCGGTCGGTAGGTCGTCATCAAAGAATCGGTCGGTTGAAGAACTATGTATAGGGTGTTAACAGTGTCTGTGAACGATCAAAATTACGCCAGTGCTTGGATGAAATTCTACACGCTGGAAGATCAAAGAATCGTCTAATCTGTTGTTCGATTTCATTGTTTTGCGAGTGATTAGTCGGTTCAATTCGACAACGATTTCTTTTAACCCAAAGTGTTTTCTTTTCGTTTGTGACGTACAATTCGTGGAGTGTATAGAGTAAGTATGCTCATGTTAAGTTTGAATGGGATAGGACGCGTTGATTTCTTCCTTTTCCATGAATAAACAGTGTTCTTTATAGTTTTTAATTATCGGCGAGCGAGGATGCGATCGCGAAAGGAATGCCGTTTCAATAAAGCCGCATCGAACGACGACGATCGTTCGGGTAACGAGAAAAGCTCTGACCTTCTTGTACAATTTGCGCCGACCCGATTTGGAATTACATAATTCATTTACGAGAAGCATCTAGAAATAGTGTCCATAGATATCGGTGTTCCCTGCGAGGAGAAATAGACCGAAGAACCGGAACAATACTATATTTGGATTAGTTCGACGGAGTTTTATCATCCTAAATGGGGTTGTTCGATAGCCGTATATTTTCGTCGACTTCGTGAAAAAGGAACGAGAAGCAACATGGGTTAATAAGTAGAAAAGGAAGTGCTGACAAAAGATTCTCCGAGCTGTTGGCCTCCTGACAACACGATTCTTTAACCGTTCGAGCGACTAGGGTCCACTGGGATTGCTACCCTAATGCTCTTATCTTGCTCCTTGCTTGTTTAGAAGGCGTCATCAGTTTCGGTATTATGTGAAATGTTTTCAGAGAGGGTCGGTTACGTTAAATTGCAAGCAGGAGTTGCTGTGCGCTGTTTGACTTTTATTTAAATGAAGTTCGAGCAAAGTTTTGACTTTCAGTCAAGTTCTATACCGGATTAATCATTCCAAGGATGCATAGGCGATCAGAATTAAGGGATGAAGTAATCGTTCGTTTTTAAGTATCTCAAACCTCCGTTATTTGGCACCATATAACTTATACGAGAACTTAGAACTATTAATGAGAATATTAGAAAGAACCGCGAATAATTGTGGGGAATAAAAAAAAAACGCAGTATTCGTGCAATTATCGGTGGCAGTTAAACAGTTAATGGCTCTCAACGATACTAAACCGCGAGGAAATTTATCGTTAAAGTGTCGCGGCTCGTTTCCCAGCTATTCTCATCATTTTCTGATACTCGAAACGACAACAGACTACGTCCGTGTTCGTTTTTCTCTTTCAATTTTCCGAGGCAACGTTTGAGATTACACTTTGCGACTTTTCTACGTGATGTCGTATTCACGGGACGTGTCTCGTAATTCGTCCCTCGTTGTAACCCGTCCATACTGTTTTTCATCTTGCAAAACAAGTTGTGTTCCGAGCCGCAAACTTTATAAACCTTGTACGTGCTTCCCTTCAAGGACGTAAACGGTGTATTTACGCCCGCGAACCGAGACGATATGGCTCAATTTTCAGGACTCCCTGGGATTGGTTGTCTGATTTACATCAAAAGGACGTTCGTCTTTCGGTAGGGTAAAAAATGCTCTTCGCGAAATCCCCCCCGATTATAAGGGAAAATTTACAAAACAGGATATTATGTAGCTGCGTGTTAACGAAACTGAAAGTGTTCAATTGTAAAAACGATGTTTTAATCAGATGATAATGTTCCGGGTTTGATAGGGATTCATTGGGGTGACATGTTTTAACACCTCGTTTAATGAAACAAGATTATTAAGTTATTACTTGTTGAAATTATTGAAAGAAATTTACCTTCTGAGTGTTAAGGACTGTATAAAATATGTAGACATAGATTACTTATGTCAATTAACATATTTGAAGCGGTCTTAACCATGAAAATTAAAGGGGTTTGCTGTTGTATCGAACATTGAATTCTGTTTGGAAATTAGTGTCAAATACAGAGTAGTTTAATAACTATTTCGAAAACTGTAGCCAGTTAGAAGGATATTTTTCAAATAACGTGTTAATTTAAAATATTACTTCAAATTAACTATTTTTGCACAGTTTAAATTACATTACAAAATTTTTGCCCCTTCTTTTAGAAACTTTATTGTAAAATATTTAAACATTAGTATAAGTTTTATTATTCTATTCCTTTACGAACTAATTTATGGATTGTTAGATTTGATTCGGCCACAGAAATTATTCATTATTTCTTGCCAGTTTTTAACCCTTTGCAGTCCGTACTTTATTGACAGTTTCTTATCAGCCGGTTCGTGCTGATTTAGCTAACCGATGTTACCTTTGTAATACACTTACAAGATTGCAAACAACATACTTATTAGTATATAATTATGTTAAATAACATTTTAATACTGGGAAAAATTAAATTAAATAATTATTCCTTGCAATTCATTGACACCATTTTCAAATTCGTTATCAGTTATTGCTCTATGTTTCTCAATTTTTACAAAAATTCAAAATTCAATTAGTAAATTAACATTTTTAGATTGACGCTCGACATAGGGCAGCAAAGAGTTAAATAACATCCGGTCACCGTGTTAAAAAGTACATTTCGGCAAAATACTTAAAGAGAACGACGGAAGCACCAGTGTTACTTGGTGGAACGACATTTTTCTGGTAATGATCTCTCGCGATGATCAATTGGAACGATCGATGGGACGAATGACACTCGTGTTTGTGTTTGTGCAATAGTAGAAAGACAGAAGAGGGCTGGAAAGTGATGGAAGAGAGACAGCAATGCAGTCAGAACATAATGGGCGATGCATTTGATGAGCAGGTTATGCTGTTTCTCGCTGCTGTTTCTCGACGGTTTGCATACGCGACGTGTACTTGTGCATTATGGTGTGTGCTCGTTAAACATCATCAGCCATGCTACCAAATGGGAAGCAGGAAACTTGGCAAATAATTGTAATCGTTGAACGGTTATTCTACCGTAAAGTTCTGAAAAAATCGAATACTCTTTCCTCGTTTTTAGTAAAATTTTTCCACGTTATGATTCTATATAGCAGAGCAAAGAACCCAGTTGTTGCCACTTTAAGCAGGTTTTACTTTAAACTCACTTTATTAAAACGTAAATTTTTATCAAAATTTACTTGTACCCATTATAATATTAAAGGGTTTTACTCTTTGACTACTATTAATTTGCGAGACTATTTTAAATTTATTTCACGTATACATCTTTAGTTATCGGCATGCTTGTTTTATGTAGTTATTGGCATTTTCTAGATACGAATAAAAAGTAAAAAATAAAAGAAACGTCAATAACCGGAACAATGCCACCGATTGGGTCTCTTGTTCTACTATGATGAACTTGAACGCGACAATTGCGCCCTCGAAAAATATTGGAAAGTGGCAAAAATATTGAAAAGTGCTCACAACTTGATCGTCAAAGTTTGCATCTATACATTTCGATTTTTCCTTTTTTCATTCATAGTCACTTATCTTCTTTAAGATGTTTAAAGCAGAGTTGAATGATTGGATTGTTAACATCTGGGCTTTATTGTTTCTTAAAAGTTTGTTGAAATTTTTTCTTTGCTAAAATACTAGTGTATTCACATTTGTGATTACGAGTTTTAAAGTATGTGGAATTAATAACCAATAATTGCAAGTTTTCTCATTTTCAGTTTATAAAAGGATAGAATAGACGTACTTAAAAGGGAAAGTCTTATAAAAAGAATTAGTCTTTTTGCGTTATGAATATTGCATTTTTGCATTTGAATATAGTTTTAAATATAATTTTAAGACGTGTTTTAATAAATCGTTAAGTATTCAAAGGATTGGATATTTCTACTTCTACCGTATTTTAACTTGAGATAATCTCCACTTGTCGAGCTAGCGATAGGAGGATAACCCTTCAAGCGAATTGGATACCGAGGTTTTAGCTGAGAGAATAGGGAAATCATTTCTTCGATCTTTAATTTCAGCATAGAAAATTCTTCGCGCGAAGATTGAAATATTTGAACCGTTTCCTTGAACCTCCGTTTTATGATGGAGTATTATTTGCACAGGAACGTTACGTTGAATTGTTATAAGATTGCCTAGTTCGACTTCAATTCAGGATGGTTTCGGATTTTTTCAGGAAGTAGCAAATACCGGTAGAAATAATTTCAAGTTACTTTGTTGTTTCTGACATTGTTTCTGAATTTGAAAGATCTATGTTAATGGTAAATATTAATTTTACGGTTTTGTTTAAAAAAAAAAATAATTGTATCGTTGGTTAACAGTTACCTACATATTGGTGCATAATAACGTTTTATAAATAAAGCTGTTATTAGAAGTATATAAAAAATCATGATGACGATTACAATGAACATTCTGTGTAATTAATCGAAAATATTTGTAACAAATTTTGACAAAAATCTGAACATTTCGTGATACATTTATCCTCTTTAATGAAACGAAAAAGAGGTCAATATTTGAATAAGTTTAAAATCCATTTCATTGTTTTTTGATATTTCTGTTTAATCATTTGATTAAATGTTAATTCCTTCTTCTACACGTATAAAACGGAGCATAATGTCACGTTATCGATAGCTTGTCGTCAAACCTGTTTTGCTCTTCCTAATCTTCCGAATCTCATTAGAGGTGATCCAATAAACATTGAATTCAGATTCGCCTAAACAATTGCGCCATTAAATAATCGTAGTGAATATACACACTGACAGTACCACAGACCCTAAACCTAAGTTTTGACAATTCAAAAAGAAATTCAAAATCTAACATACACAAAACTAAATAGAACGCCTTGTTTGTAATGTCAGCTCATAAACATGATGTAAATTTAAATGTAACAAACTTAGATTGTATTTGTAGCACAATTAAATTGGTAAATCACAAAACTGGAAATAAATTTGTTATTTATGTGTGCTTTTATTAGGACACAATGTCGATTATGTAAAAAGAATTGCCTAATTTCTATATTGGTGCATTGTAAAGTTCTCATAATGGTCTAATTTTAGAATGGATAGAAATTTATTAAATTTTATTTTATTAATTGTAAAGTTTTAATGCTATGTTTTTAACTTTTTGCACTCGAGTGGCGCTTCTGGGGCTACATATGCAATTAACTAGAATATTTTAATCTGAGAAATTTAACTGTTATTTATATTAGAATATAGCAAATTAATGAGAAAAACTAAAGTAAATAGATTATAAGTATTTGTAATTCTTTGCTTCCAAAACAGGGCTTTCAAATTTTGGAAGCTTCGCTGAAGAAGAAATCTAGACTGAATTGTGTCCAACAATGTTTTGAGTGCAAACAGTTAATATAGCTGGCCGTTCTCGTTGAAGTAATAATTTTATGTTTCACGGACAATAACGCTGCACAAAATTTCCATAACGTGTCATATGTATATTAACTTCATTGAACAAACTTGTTACAATGTAAGCTGTAACTTCAACAATATTGTTAAAACTCTTTGTCGGCGCGATTTTCTTCAATTTCTAATCCACTAGTCCTCGTTAGATGGTACTCCATAGATTGATTTCATTTCTTCTAGTGGTCTAATTGTTCCAACTGTCTCTAACTGTTTGTTTTACATGCTTTCAGCATTTTAACTATAATTTGTTCGATAACGTAATCTTAATTAATTCGTTCAGTTAATAAAATTTGAACGGCCATTTATAAAAAATTGTTCTTCCTTATTATCACCAGAATTTAAATTCAATTTTAATTGCAGCTTGTACAGTCAAGGCTTGTCAAGTGTGAAATATATATAATGTTTCGATTTTCTTCATTTGTTCTTTATATTGAGCGATACATATTTAGCTCCAACTGATGCACCCGTTAGAAAAATTAAGGGTTAAGGGGTTAATGTACACTTTCTTTCGAATAGAAAATAAATAGTAAACAAAATAAATAAGGGATAGAAAAGGGATAAAATAAAAAAACTGAAACAAGACATTTTGACCCATTTGGTAGTTCTAGTGTTATCCATCCGTTGGATGTTTACAAAACATTAGGTGTATTGTGCCACTGACGACGATAACGACGTAATCAGTGTTCATCCGATCTCGGAAAACTTAATCCGCAATACCGTTAAATTATTGGTAGCCGAAAGAGAGCCGTGACACGATAACGCGGAGCGTGCTAGCATGCAATCAATAAATATTGGTGAACAATCGTTATTGTTATCGGAGAGCATGGATTGTAATCACGTTCAAAGATTAAAATCATCGGGGAACCGGTTTCGAGCCAGAAATCGTCAACGTGCCAGCTAAAATCACGCGAAGTAGAATCCGTGTAGGTGGCACGTCCGCTCACGCGCGCAGTTTATGATAATATTTAATCCAGTTATAGGGAAGGGTGAATATAGAACGGAACAGTCGGGACCACCTCGTGGTGGTTAGTCGATGTCCCGATGCACGGTGTCGTTGGTTGCGGTAATCCAGTTATACTCGAGCTACGAACGTTACACGGTGCTCCACTAACGTTTCGACCGACTTTTGTTCACCGGTTTTACTCTCGTTCCACGTTCACCTCACCCCAGGAGTCAAAGTTTACGCTGTTCAAAGAAGAAAAAAGATCGTTCAAAATCCTAACGTTAGGTTCGAAACGTAGAAGAGTCGAAGGAACGACTGGTTTTTGTAAATATTAAAGCAAGTTATGCAAGGTTGACAGCTTTGATCTTCCATCGAAATTACCATGATCGATCTCGAAACCGAAATTTGTCGCGATCGATACTTTCCGCGCGTAAATTCGTTTAAATGTTCCGCGATCGTCAAAAGTCGATCAGATCGGGCAGTGCTTGTAGAGTCTTATTCCTGTATGTTCGGTTAAGTCCTAACGACGATGATTCTTAACGTTTCCAGATGTCGACCGTGCGAGCCTCGTCTGTTCTGGTGCTATAAAATCGACCGCAAGCTTCGCTTTTAAATTCGACGACTTTGTTGCCAGCCGCGAGAGTCAGTGAATGTTTGATGGTGGTGTTGTGCGTGACCGTCGGCGACTCGTAAAGTGTGAAACGTTAAAATTTCGACGAAATCTCGAGGTTCTCGAACAACCATGACGAGATGACCGAGATTCTTCAGCTGAGGATCGACGCGTAGATCAGCGGAGGGATCGTCGAGGAGAGCCGATCACTCCCGTTCTGGAACGAAGGACGCGGTTCCAACTGTTCAATGGTTCTTCGAGGACTGTTTGAACATGATGCTCGATCCTTTTCGCGCTCGGGTGCCAGGGTGGCTAGCGTAGAATCGATCATAAGGGAGCAGAGAGGGGAGAAGAGTGACGGAGTACGTGGAAGTCATCCAAACGAAGAGATACAGAGGGTGGTGGCGGGGAAAGGACATAAATATCCTTGCCATGGTCGCTCGGTTACGGGAAAGCTCCTTTCTCGCGGCGTTCTGCGAGTTCGGCTTTTAATGAACAACGGCACGTGGCCTTACAGCCTCTGTCGACGGGGAATAAAACGAAGCAGAAAGAAGGTGTTCAAACAGCTAATTCAATGGTGCTGGTTTCACCACCCGGAGGAATAGTGGAATTTGAATTTTTAATAGAAGGACTTGGCCTTTTCTCGAGAATGGATAACGAGAAAGCGACCCGTCGTATCGATACATTATATTACTATTACATTGTTATTACGAATAATATGAATCAATTGAAAGAGAGTTAATCGTTGAGGTAATTTAGAAAATTTTCAAAAATAATAGTGTTCTTTTAACGAGTTATCGTGAAAGTTTCCGATTGTTAGAGACTCTAAGTGTTCCATCGGGAAGTACGTCAGTGAAACTGTGTTCTTTCGATCTGAAACGCGCTTCGTGGATTGGCTAACGGGGGATTATTTCTACCATCGAGGGAAATTCAACTAGCCACGGTTTCTAAAAGGATTATCCCAACCGCGAGCTGATTCCAAAAGAATATTCGACATTAAACAACAAATGTATGTAAAGCCATCGAAACTCGAGAAGAATCGAAGCTAGCATTCAGAAATCATCGAGGGAAAAGTTAACGAAAGTAGTTAACCGGTCACAAAATTTGATCACGATCGATTGTTATGTTTTCCTGTCTTTCGTTCCCCGAATTTTATACAACGTTCCATGGACCATCGCGATGAATACGAGGAAACAGAGTTCGATGTAAGGTGACTGGAAGTTATTTCAAAACAAAATAGAAATTATTGAGCGGAATAACATCGCCGTAGCGGGGTCGAAAGTAAACAGTGACGAAAGCCACGCGCGATCGAAGGCAATTTTGTTGATACCTTCGTCCCTTACGGACGAATTTTCGCGGCCGCGTGTTTAAGAAAGATTGAAAGTGCGCAAGAAGAAACGAGGATGTGCACCGACTACAGCATTGGGAGTATCGGACCCTTTATCGGGAAGAAATGAAGTTATCAGTGTCGGCATACAGAGCCCAGGCCAGCGCCCACAAAAAGATCCTCTCCAACTATCAACATCAGCTGACTTACGGGTCCACCACTCAGGCGTCCTCGGCCCGGACCCCCTCTGATCCCGCGACGTTCCTTACTGGCTTCAAGGTGAGTACTATTTCACGTATTCTTTGGTTGTGATGATTGTATTTCTTTGATTTTTTTCTTTTTATGACATGTTTAGCGATGGACAGTGATGACAGATGCTAAAAACGGTTTTGAATCACATCAATAGTCATTTGAAATAGAATAATAAATGTGATAGGTACAAAATAATATTAGTTTTTGAAAATTATGATCCTTTTTTAGTAATTACTTAAAAAAAAACGGACAGCTTCACTAATTTAACGTAAATCGGATTAGTGTTTTTAACATATTTCAAGGTCATTGAAATCGGCGAGATCGTTTGTTAGGTAAATAATTACCTCTTTCTTTTTGATTTTCGATGCTCTGTTCTGTTATGAATGTTATAGAAACTGTTTCGAATTATAGTTATATAAATTTTTCGGATATTATATCATATCCAAGTTTACTGCTTTGTATAAAAAAGAATTATTTGTCCATCTGGTCTGAGAAGGGCTGTTTAAGGCCAAGATTTTAATAGCTATTCGAAATTAAACATGTTTGAGTCGTATACATTTATTTAATAGTTTAAGAAATTTATTTACTATCAGTTCCATGAAATGGGATAATAAGTATTGGAGGTACTAATATATGTAAGTTTGAAAATAGTGTTATGCTTTAAAAATAAAGATTTTGAGAATACTTTGAGAATGAAATGAATCCAAGCAAAAAAGATTACTGTGTGATTTAACATTTTTTACAGAAAGTTAAATTACAATATTATTTATTTTAAATCTACATTAATTACTTAAATTTTCAATATTTTTCAAAATTTAATTAGGTCTATATTATTTATATTATTCGTTTCTTGTTTCTTCAAGCAACGATGCAATCAAAGTTTTGTGATAAATAAACACTTCCAAGGTTTCAAATATTTGCACAAATTTTCAGTACTTTCGAACATTTTAAAAGTATCAAATGAAAGATATTCGAAGTGATTCGAAAAGTTTACCAGCTCATCATCACTGTACACAATGTGTCAACCGTTTAGCTGTAAGTACTGTAACAAGTTTAACCGTTTCAATGTACTTTGCTTACAAGTCTAAGCAAAAGTAATTACATTTTAATATTAACATTTATTGCAATTCGAAGTAAAATTATTCGCAAAATGATTTCAGATAAAATAGGATATTTTGATCTATAAAGAGTAAGCGTATCCATATTTGAAAACTGTCATGGAATAATTAATGATATATTGCTAAGTCTAGTTTTATTGAGCAAACATTGTTAATAACAAGTATAACGATACATGTTGTTTTCGTATCGTATGATGGAATTAAAATGCAAATTCACTAGGTAGAGATACTGCAGCTTGATTATAATAGAGAAACTTGAAAGAAAAAAAAAAAAAAAACAGAAAAATGTGGTATCCAGCACCGTTCGCTTATAAAATTAATTATAATTCCTTGGATTTTGAAGCAGCTTGCATCTTTTAACAAAATTTATTTCTTCGGCTAAATTTAAATTTTGAAATTAGAAAAATCATGATATTTTTACAATGGTAATAGTTTCTTTTAAATAATTTCCCTCGAAAGAAAAATTAATTAATTATACCATTTTTACTTTTGATTAAATATGTATTTAACGTAGTACAGTTGTAAGTGATCTCCAAGAAAAATAATGATCACTGAGTAATTTTATTCTGTCGATTATTAAGAAGGGTTATTTTTGTTGATAAAATATTGATAAAATTAAATTACATGCTGTGCGAATGAGTTTTTCAAAACAACCTAAGGAATATTTTAAAGCTGATAGCGAAGGTATACAATTAGTTGAAATGAAAAAAATTAATTCAAGACAAGGCGAATAAGAGGAGAAAAAACATGGCAATAACTACGTGCCTGGTTTTATCCGTGTCTTAATTATAACTTTAATTTTCTCGAAAATTTATCGTTCTTCCTTGCATCGTTCTCGTTATATTACAAATGTATACAGGGTAGACCATAAAACAAATTAAACATTTTCAAACACGGGCGTTCCAAAGCTTTCAAGGTCTGCTTTTGTAAGCAAAATTGTACAAATTTTTTAAATATTTTTTCTTCCGTTTAATAATAATTACATCGTGTCGTTCATTTAAATGTAATTATATTGTTCAGGAATTCTGAGCAAGTTCGTGGGCATTTTAATCCTTTCCAGGGAAAATTATTTACAGTTTTAATTAACACCGTTTCTTTTTATTTGTATACTGGGTTTTAAATACAAACAAAAGGTAGACATTAAAGAAAACGTTTGTACTTTTACGGCAGAAAGATATAAGAAAAAAATTACCATATTTTTTAAGCATATAAGGTACATTTAATATAAAATACTGGTTAAATAAACAAGAAAAAATAAAGAAATGAATTATAATATAATAGCAAAAATTGCTGTTATATAAAAATTCGTGTATATTTTATTTTTTGAAACAGAAAGGACCTTGAAATCTTTGAAACGTAATATATCATCGGAAATTATTTCATTTTGTTGTATAAAATTAATTGATTTTCTATCGTTTAAAAATAGCTACATACACACTTTGTATGCTGTTTTTCTTAAACGTTGACAACAATTATCTGCAACTATGTGTTTCAATTAGGATTTTTTATTATTTTTTTTAAACCGATGAACTTTTTCTGAATTTGCCCCAGCAATTAGCTATACTTTTAGGATACGTAAATCTATACTCACATAGCCTCTTAAGTAAACAATGCGCATTATTTTCTATAAAATATGATTTATTTAAAAAATTGGTTAGCGACAGACTTATTTTGGCGAGTACATCTCACTGTATTTTCACAACTATTAAAAATAATAGAAAATAAAAATATATTTATCATTTTTCATATTTTCCGTTAAGTTTGAATTTTTAGAAATGTCCAAACTATAATAAATAATAATTACTAAGTTTTCCTTTCATTAATTTTGTTGCTCGCTTTGTTTAAACATTATCTTTTTGGACATTTTGTAAGTGTAAATTTACAATTGTTGTCTTTTAGGCATATTACATATTTCCATTAATGTTAGAAACCGTACAATTTTCATTCTGTTTTGTCGTGTAAAATCTAATTTTTTCTGATTGTAATATAAGTGACATGACACTCCTTTTTTGAGTGTACTATTTCTTTCTTGTTCATATCTAAAGGACATAAAACATAAAAAAGATTACGTATTCACATAACGTTTAAGGGCTCTTCGCAGTCGAAGAATTTTTCCATATCTCCAACCACCAACTCGACAATTATAAATATAGTTTGTCATCAAGATTTTACGATGATTTTTTAACAGAGAAAATGGGACACGAATTTGTCATTTATCTATTTATTGACAAAGTTTATCGAATTGTATTTCATGTCAGTATACGTGGCATTCAAACTGCGAAGGTTCAAAATTCACTGTATTTAGAATTGGTCAAAAATATTAAAAGTATTTAAAAAGTATTTAGAATAATCAATGAAATCATTGATTACTTTAACCCTTTATGTTCGGAATGTTTTTTGGTATGTTTGGAACTTTCTGAAACTGTAGGCTATATTTTAAAAAGAAAATGTTACAAATATTTATGAACCGGTTTATATTTAACTCATTTGTTTTGTACAAAATTATATTATCTTGACCAAAACTCAATTTTAAATTTAATTCTAATTGCAGTTTATCAAGGCTTGTCAATCGTGAATTATGTAGAATGTTTCGATTTTCTTTATTTGTTTTAACATTGAAGCGATACATATTTAGCTCTTACTGACGCACCCCTTAGAAAAATGATAGGTTAAGGGGTTAAGATATTATATTAATAAGGGGATACGACATTTTTATTAATAAATCAAAAGGAACTTTTGATTTTAGTGATTCAAGTCCTTTGTAACGATAGTGGTCAGTACTCTATGACTCAATTTAAAAGATAGCAAATAATTCGCCATTTTGCAGTTTTTTAATTAGAAAAATTCGAACATAAAGGTCAAAGACAGAAATATTTTATTTAGCGAAATTATTCAGCGAAATTTCTAAAAATAATAGAATTTATTGAAGTCGTCTCAAAGAGACACCCCCTTAAGCTACATAAACCTCGTATTAATCGTGTGAATAAAAGTTTCTCTACAATACAAAATTGTTTGTTCACTCATACCGTTGCATTCTATACGTGAAAACACTTCTGTGATGAATGTCATAGAACAAAAGCTTACGACACTAAAGTTATAATATATCTTATTTAATTTAATTACCCGCTTTGTTATTTATTTTCGATTCTGTTTGAACTTTCTCGTAAAAGCTAATCGAGAGCTGAAGTTCAATCAAGTAAAGCAACGATAATTGATGTTTTTTCTTTTGTATGGATGCAGCTCTGAGTGCGGCAAGGAGTCGTAGAAAATGTCGAATAGACTGCCAGTGGTTCGTATATCGGTCCCCGTAAGTGTTACTGCCATTTTCTCTCGTCGAGTACACTTGAAAGTATAGTTCCTACATCGAAATGAAATGAATCGAAATAAGTCGATATCCATGTTTAGCAAAGCCGTACGATCGTCCTGTAGTTTTCCTGACCTATTTTTAACGGACAATACGTGTGCAAACACAAGAACTAGAAACTTTTACGAATCCTAAAGCCATTTCAGTTGATTGTCAACACTTCAGAGCATTCGATTAAAAGTTTGTCTTATTATATTAATTTGCACCGGGTTGTAACATAAATTTATTTCTTTTGTATTAAAGTAAAAATTTTTGTCATGCGATTTGAATATTGAATTAAAATCACGAATTGTTTAGTTAAAAGGGAAGAAGTTTTCAGTTCATTTTTTTGCTACGAACTTATGTTACAACCTGATACGTAGTTGATTATGCAGTCTGTCGAAATTCTACTTTTTCTTTCATTCAAAATAAGTTCTTTGAAAGTCGATAAAGAGTTTATAGCAGTCACGAAAGTTTTCAGAGTACTTTTGATAAACTTCGGTCCTCATGATAGAAATATCCTCAGAATGAATGCCATTGACTTTGGTTTTACATAACAGAGTTAAAAAGTTAGTTGCATTCGTCTAGAACTTTTTGTACGAAAGGTATCTCGATGAAATTTAGTGGTAAGGGTTAGTTTTGAAATTATATTCATATTTTTGTCATGGTACAAACTGTGAAATGTTACTTTTGGTACACTGAAATTTATTTCAATCGAATAAAATGAATTTCAGAACCTTTTTATTTTAATTTGCATGTGTTTATAAAGAGTTCTAAAAATGCAACTCCAGAATGGTAGAATTTTTTCGGAGAAGAAATATAAAAGCTTGAGCTATTTTATAATAAATATTTTGATGAATTTGTTGATTGTATAGAAAATTAAATGTTATTTTATTACAAATAAGAAAATAGCCCTAAATATTTCATGGAAATAGCATTTTTTTATTGCAGAACTTATTGTAAAATTTTTAAAAAGTTTTCAAAGTGTAATATTTAATATAAATACATTAACTCCTTGATAAAGATATATAGAACACGTTTTCTTACTGATATGAAATTAAAATAAACTTAATAGAAAGAAATTTTCTTTTTGATCATAACTTGGCATTATTACGGCTATAAACAAATATATAACATAATCATTTACTTCAACTAGCCCATATTAGGACTCTAAATTTATAATATGTTTAAATCACTTCCTTTGTTATTTTTTAATACTATTGCAACTAACTTTTCGACCCTTTTTCGTAGTTCAAAAAATATAAAATAGTTAGCCCTGATCATATTAGATGTGTTATAGTACCTCTATCCGTTTTAGTATCTATCCTCTATCCTTTTATATATATAAAATTTGTTAATTGACATTTTGGTTTACTTTAATTTATATAAAGATCTGTAATTTATTCATTATACTTAGAAAATATAATTCAAGTGCTATATTTAACTCTTGATTAACGATGACAGGATAAATCGTGACTCAGACTTACAACACACGTGTGATTCTGCTTTAATGAAGATTGAGTATTTAAATTTCCAAACGGAAGACCTTCGTGTACTAAACATATAATATCTAACATAATAGTAACATTACTGAAACTCATTTTAATCGAATCAAATGAATTCCAGAACCTTTTTATTTCGTTTTTCATGTAATCTGCTTTTCATGTGTTTATAAAGAGTTCTAAAAATGCAAAAACTCTAGAGCGGTAGAATTTTCTCCAAGAAGAAATATAAAAGCTAGAGCTACTTTATAACAAATATTTTAATGAACTTCCTGATTGAGTAGAAACGTTTAGAAAATCAAAGTTTAAGAATCGAAGCAAATTTAAAATTAAATTCAAATGTCTAATTATGCTTTGAGTCAGCAAAGATTCGGCTCCGTCATGCGGGGATTAATCGATGTCCCTTTCTCGAAATGAAGCTCTCTCGATGCAGGGAATTTGAAAACGAATGAAATAGGTGGAATTCGGAAGGAATCAAGTAAATATAGGGAACACGATGGGATATCCCAGTCGAGCTCGAACAATTTTTGCCGGATTTGCAAAAATGTACAGGGTCTGATGTTATATCGGTCGACGGCACCCTTGCGATTCGCCAATCCCGGATACTCACCTGACCCCTTCCAATTTCTACTGATCCGTTTCGCTTTCTTTAAAATTCTTTCAGCGTAGGGTGCTTTGATTATAACAAAGATATCACGTAGCGCTTGGAACGGTTTTTGGTAGAAAAGATAAGAACTTCTTTGAGCAAGAAAGCATGAAGCTGTGAGAACGGTAAAAAATAACAAATGGAAACGGCCTACACATCGCTGAACAAAATTATTGTCTTCTGTGAAAGAAATCGTCTTTCACTCACGTCCATAGAAATGGCATGAAGTTATGGCTCGCTTTAATACTTATTGTGATTCGTGTTTAACCTTCGAAGGACAGAGGTGGGTCAATTGTGACTATGACTGTATAACTGCGACTACTAAAAATTTCATTTGGTAATAATTTGATTTCTAACAGATTTTACATTCTATTTTTCTATATTTCGCTAGTTACGAGTAAATTACAAAATTTAACTTTATTAAATTTAATTTTTATTCATTGTATTATTCAACTTTTTAGCTTACGAAATTATTTGTAATTTCAAATATCTAACATGAATATTGTTATGGGCGGTGGTTTTTCTGATGAAAATTCAAGTGTCATTCATAATTATGATTTAAATCTGAACAGGATACTATTACTTTTAACATAATTATTATTATTACCAGGAATTTTGTCGCAAATATTGTTAAAAGGTATCTTTGCTTCAATATTAAAAAAAAGAAATATTGGAATCCTGGCAGACTGTGTACATTACAAACTTTGGCATAAACATTGCAAATTAATGTAATAGAAAAAGATTGTTAACATAACTTTTTGTTTTGGTGTAGATTATTTTAATTTCTCACAAAAGGCGTCCCGTTTAATTTAAAGTTCATTTTAGTTTGTATCATTGTACCTATTATTTTTTATTGTCGCTTTTGATAGAGTTTGAACATTTTATAATTATTTAATCCCGTAGGTGCATAGTAGGCTGATTTTGTTATCGGGTATGAAATGCTAAATCTCTGGTTATCGTGTTGCTTGAAGTATGAGATAATGTGTCACGTTTACTTCATTTGTGAAGAAAAATTAACCCATAAATGTAAAATATTTATTATCACATATTGCATAATTATTAGCGAAATAGTAAACGTTTGAACTTGATTAGAACCAGCACGTGTTTAATCCTAACGATACAAATCTTGTGAATAGAGATACTTGTAGGAATTCAAAATAGAATAGATAATTACCTTTTTTATTTGGATAAAAGTTGAAATTTGTAGTTTCTTTAGTTTGTGAATAGATAGTTCCTCAATTACTAATAGATCATCTAAGATTGTACTAATCAACACGTCGGTTATCATTAGTTATATTATATCAAATAATAGATCCCTTTTAATTGAACATTTTAGACGGATAATAATTAGGCTAAATTTAAGGTCTTTTGAATCTCACCTACTGTTCTTATTTGAGTTTATTAATGATCAACGCTTCCACCCCCTGTCCTCTTCTGTTCTTAATTAACTCCTATCAAGATCCTTAAAACCAGCACAGCCTTTTCTAGAACAGAAACACCAATCTTGCTTCTCCACCTCGAATCCTATTAGTCACACCTATGAAATCATTAAGCAACGACATTGATCTATTTATCGTTAATGTCTATTCTTTCAAGTCGCAAATCTTGAATATTTTATCATTTCTTTTGCTTTAAATGTTGTGTCTATGATTATGAATCACCCAATTCTAAAAGTATTAAATTTTGCATTATAAATAGATTGCATTTATACATATATGAATTCATATGAACAAGTTTTTCTACAAGTAAATTCTTATTCATATAAACTTCTTCATTAGATTAGATTATTATGAAAAATTAAATTTTATTCATTGTCTGTTAATCTTATAGCAATCCCATTAACACTGGGTAATGATTAGCAATTAATGCTATAATTAAGGAATGAAAATAACAGGATAATAACGAAAATTAGTAATGAGGGAGGTTAAGCAACTTTAAATATTCAAAAGCATTTAAAACTTTACGAAATATAGGTCAATTAACGTTAATAACGGAACTATTTTTTGTTCCAGAAATGAAACGATCTCGAGGATAAAAAAAACCCTCAAAAGAATTATAAAATTTCGTATTATCATGAATATTTCAGAAGCGTACAAATTATGGGAGAAAAGTTCAACTGGAAATTGTATCAGTTTCTACGTTTTATATTAAAATGCTAAACGATTTTTAAAAAATATCATTCGATGGGGGTAAATTTGGAATAAAGTGATGTGTTTTTAATACTTTTTATCATCATAACGTGGAGTATCGAAATCTATATCGCTTTCAATTCAATTATTTTTGTATGTCCCAAATGATTTTGTAAATATTCATGATAATATGCAAATTCATAACTACATTAAAACCGTGTTTTCACACCTGTATTTCTATATTGTCAAAATAACAAATATTTTGCTTTTAGACCATTTGAGTATCGTTTTCAGGAAATTTTAACTTTTGAATTACCAAAGTTTTAACTCTTTCACGCCGGACCATTCTTTTTGGGAAATTATTCCTTGCAATTAATTAAAATATACATTCTCATTTAAAACCCCGTTGAAGTAATGGAAGTTAGGTGTGTTACAATTAAAAGAAAATTAAAAACAAAGGCGATTACTTCTATTCTTTGATTAATATCAATATTATTTTGTTATTTTAGGCAGATAATATATTAAAAGATTATTAGATATAGTATATTAGATACAGTTGTTTCCGTTGTAGTGCTCAATGTTTCCAAATTGAATAAGCTCCTAAATTTACAATATATTGTAACAGTAAAAAAGGAAAATCGTTCACGTGTATATAACTTCGAACAAAGCCTAGAGCCATTAACCACAAGTGTTCATTGTGTTGGATGGTTTT
This sequence comes from Anthidium xuezhongi, assembly GCA_022405125.1. Taxonomy (NCBI): domain Eukaryota; kingdom Metazoa; phylum Arthropoda; class Insecta; order Hymenoptera; family Megachilidae; genus Anthidium; species Anthidium xuezhongi. The sequence goes on along the minus strand of CM039645.1, from coordinate 1,352,875 downwards.
AATCGGACCGCATCATGCCAGCCTGGCAGAGGATCAACAACCATAAAAGTCGCAACTGTTGTCTTTTATGGTTATGTTTGGGTGCCTTTCGTAACTTCATAGAGATGATCGAAATCACAAAGTTTCTATTGCATTCATTCGCTTTCGAAAAGAATTCCATGGTCCTATTCTATTTTTAAACATATAGTTTCCCGAAAAAATCTTTTCACGTTTTGTTATATTTTACTTTGCAATACAGATAATGTTAACTTTTATTGTTCAAACAAATGACAACAATTTACGTTAATTTAAACTAAAGAAAATTTATAATTTACAATATCATTACAGGGTAAGAACGGAGCAATTAAATATCATTAATATTTACGTGTAATTATTTAATCGCATTTTGATTATAATCTTTCTTTTCTTTCAATTGAAATATTAGCAAATTAGTATAGACTATGTTGTTTTATATAAAATAATAAAAATTAGGGTTTTTTAATAGCAATTTTATACTTTATCTTATACGTTTTGATAGTTCCACGTTTTCAAAATACGAATTATTTTCATTCGCAATATTCCATATTTAAAACGTTTTTAATCATCTCACATCATATGCAATATGTTATTGCATATTAATTCCAGCTATAGTTTAAATATTGCAATATATTATATATTATATTATATTATATTATAATCATGTTTCGTATAAAATAGAATGTTAAATAAATACGAATGGGTTATACTTTTTTTCGAGATATAAATTATGGATATAAATATCCATTCATCAAAAGCAATTTTTTAAATGCACGACTGCTAAACTTTCAGCAGCGTTGCTTTTTGATTTTGATTTTTTGCTTCGTATCTCATAAATCATGAATGCACTTTTTCGTAATGCGTTAATGCTTTTTTCGAAAATAAACGTTAATACTATTACCTTAATACCCTGAAATTTAAAACAAAACAATCAGAAGAAATGTTTACTGTAATTTAATTTACAATGCAATTTTATTAACATGAAATTCAGTCCTGGTTATTGTTTATACACTCTGGAATAATAAGAATTATGAATTTAAGTTTCATAAAAGCGTAGGAAGTACTTAATGTTTTCTTTATAAAAAAATGATATAAAATTGTTGTAGTCCTTTAAAACAAAGTATTTTGTCATGTTAGCTTTCATATTAGCAATAAAATAGAGTGAAGTATAAAAATATGTGGCTGAAAGTGATCGTAAAAAAGATTGATAGAAGTCAAAGTGTACAGGGTGTTTCACTAATTATCGTGTAACCAGAAAGAGGTTGATTTTTCTCGAAAAGCTGAATCAAGTTGTATTCTCTGCTGAATTTTCGAGAAAGTAGAGTTTGAAAATCTGACAAAATTTTCTTACAAAGCTCGTTTACAAACTGACAAATCAGTAAATGTAATCATTAGTTAGTGTAATTAATGTATTAATTTCCAATTTCAGTTAATGGTTGAATCAACAAAGAAGTTTGTTCGCTGGCATAAACAAGTTTTCTTGCAAATCCTTTGACGAATTTTCAAATTCAATTTTCCGGGAATTGCAGCAACAAAAAAAATGATTCTTTCATTCTCTGGAAGGGAATCATTCATTTCCCGGTTACACCACGATTACTGAAACGCTCTGTACAGGTCTTGAAATTTGATTACCGAAATAGCAATTTAGAGGAGGCAAGGACCCGAAGCTTTGGCCAGGGTCGTACAAGGAAACGTTTCACTCTGCTCCACGAAACGTATTGAAACAGAACGTAGTATTTGGCCCAGAGAGTCTTAACTTCACTAGAAGTCGCTCCTTCAGGGTTTAATTTACGACCTCACTATATTCTGCCGGAGACTGTATTTCGAGATTCTGTGGAAACTGCCATGTTGTTCCAGAAAGCATCTTGCCTCCTCCGTTTCGTGGTCAAATCACTTAAGCCGTGTTTACATCCGATAGGTAGTCGAACCAGTACAATCTACCCTTCTATAATTCGGTTAATTCGTTTCGTGTTGTATCGAAATTGTGTTAAGGGAAATTTACAATTGGAAGTAACAAAGAGCAGTGTGGTGGAAATACCTGCGCTACGTCAGGGTTGTCCAAGTTTATCAAATCGAATGGTTACAGAATAGTTGTTGCAAGTTTTGTGTCATATTGCATCGAAACCATATTATCAAAGTAGATATTAAGAGGGTTGAATGCACATCATTTTTGGCAGTACCTAGAAGTGAGGAAGATAGTCTGATAGGATGGCTGCTTCCTTCTTCCTCAGGTTCGTTGTCTGACACTTTATACGACGCATATATGCAGTTTTTTAATTCTCGTTTGGTATTATATTCACATAAGGTGTTCTTAAATATTACTATATAATATTACATTATGTTACCTTGGTAACCTAACAAGAAAATCTAATTTTAATTCCTTAAGTCATCGATTGAGTCTAAAAAAAATGAAAACGAGATATCTCGTCATCTGGTTACAACGTTCGGTTTGCTATAGACGAGATATCTCGTCATCCGTACGCAATGTGTTAAGGGCATTGTATGTATTTATTATAATAAGGAATACAGAAATGAAAGAACCAGATCTTACTATCCAAAAGTGTAGTGTAGTGGGAGTTGGACACATTGGTCAATTGCGCCGATTAGTTATGATCATCTGATGGCAAAAAAACTTTTCCAATTGGAGTTGCAAAAAGGAAACGTGGCCATTATTGTCCCTTTTCTATAATTAATTTTATATGTGATATGAAATGATATGAAATGAAATATTTTACAAATTTTCACACGTTAGAAACGTATAATCATCCGCAGTCCAAATAATCAAGTCTCCGCACAAAGTTTCTGTGACTACGTTTATCTTCACCAGACTATATTACAGGTTAACCGCTTCTTCGACGGTCGATTCTTTATTTTCGAGATTCCTCGAATTGTGCTGGCCGTTCGCGACAATTCTCGTCTGATCGAAAATCGAATCTTTGATACGATCGAATTCCATCGAAGAAGCGAAACGCGCGGGTGGGCGCCATCAAGGTGTTGTATCGATTCGTCCCTTATAAGACAGAGTCTGACTTTTCGAAGTAGAAAGAATTCCGGTGATCCTCGAGACGCGATCGCGATACCGTAGCGAACTTCAAAGATCCTATCACGTAAATGCGATTGTAAACTCACTTTGGAAAACACGAGGATGCTTTCCAATTGAATCGAGTATGGAGACTTCGTGAATGATAGATTATATATGTCAATTTTTAATCACGTTAACGTCAGAACTATAGACTTTTATGTACATTATTAAAATAGAGAAATAAATGAATATAGACTGAAACATACATAATACTAGTATCAATAGCAAGTCTCAATCTTCATGAAAGGCGACATACATTACGCCCTTAAAAATTCAGATCGCTATCAAAATATTAAAAATTATTCTCTTGTTTTAATGAAACAAAGTATCATTATATATTTTATGAAAGTAAAGATATAAATAAACTTTTGAAATTCCTATTTGCACATAATATTGGATGCCCATAATGGAGTGACTGGGTACTGCAAGATACACCTTTTATACAGTTGCATAATATTGTTCGAAGCTTTTAGGTGTAAAACTTGTTTAATGGAAAAACACTTCCAATATTAGGCATTGTATTAGCTTCACCAGGGGTTTGATACTAATATTCGTGTATACCAGGAAGTGCAGTCTGTTTACAGTATTTGTGTTCATGGTTCCGGATCAACGACCAATCAATATTTAATCACCTCTTTGAATGAAAAATGTAAGAACGGTGCTTTAGTGAGATAAATGCATTTAGACCAAAGCATTTGGACCAAAGAGCCTTGATTAATTTTGTAACATAAATTAAAAAATTTGGAACAAATTATTTTGCCCCATTTAGTAGTTCCAGTGTTAATAGACACCGCAACTCAATCTTACAATTACCTACGAAATTACAGCAATTTATACGCGAAGGAATTTCTATTATTCGTTGGAAGCGTTGGGTCGGAAGGGTTAAACGTCTTTCTATCGCGCAGCAATTCGTTTTCTATTTATCGAAGAACTCCGAGTTCATTTGTGTTAACATCGGAATAAGGACCCGATAGTTCTCAAAAGATCGTCTTCCATTTTTTGAAATTCAAGGCAATCAAGGATCCGAGGGAAGGGGGAAGCGAAGGATCGGGTATGAAATATTCATCTCTATGAAATTAATAACTTCGGTTCCGTTAACGAGTTTCCAGCGAGTAGTCGCACGAGATCAAACTCGACGAGGCAAACGTTGCAGTAATTACACGAACGAAATTATAGACAGCGTTAAGTTCTGTTACTGCTCGATAATCGTTTATCGTTTATCGTTTACGAGTAGCGGAGGATCGAACGATTTCTGCTACAACTAGCTCCTACGATAATTAGTCGAGCAATTAATTGTATAGTATTTATCTATGTTCTGAAACGAAGAATGGAAATTGTAAAAAATACATTCGATCGTATAAAAATCAATTAAAAATCATAAAATTATTTTTAAGATTTGAAGTGGGTTGTATATTTAACAATTTAGTTAACATCTTTCCACAGTTAACGAAATAAATGTGGTTAATATTTTACAAACTTGAATTTTCGTTTGATAGGTTTAAAAATAATTTTAAATTAAACATGAGCATATTTTTGGATGACTATTGTTAGATGACTAATGCAATTATTCAAGAGCATAAATGCTATAGACTCATCTTCAACTAAACACCCTACTTTTGGTTCCTAGTACCTTACTCATCCTGGATTTCGTACCCTTCCTTAGTCACAATCCTTCTTTTCTTTTTTACGTGGAGGAAATCTTTTAAATTCCTTAGTGACAATCCTTCCTCAATCGTTGTCTTTACCATTACTCATCTCTGGAAATAGTATATAAAAGCCTAGAGAAAACGATAGAATTTAGAATACTGTTTTCACTGCCAGAGTGCAGGTCGACGTCATATAAAATAAAGTCTCCAAAAGTTTCATAAAAAGTGTTATTTTAATTCCACCAACTCCGGAATGCAACATTACTTTTCTCCCTAGGTAGTTGAAAGTAACAGTACTTTACAATTTTCCATAAAATATTCCATAAGGAATAATAACTGGTTGCTAAACGCTAAAAATTAATACAAAAAATCAAACATACTTGCATTAAATTATTGTAAACAGATAATTAAATATACCGTCGGTTTTGGGTGAAAATTATTCTACTTTGCCTGCAAGCAAAATGAGACACGAACGATCTAATCGTGAGTCGTCCCGTAGAATTACGCGGACCAAAGCTCATTAACGTCCCTTTCCTCGCCGCTTTCGTGCTCGCCGCTGTTTGCGGCCTTCTTCTTGCAACAGCCGCCGCCGGTGGTTTTCTCAAATAAATAAGCCGGCCCTTTCAGAAATAAGGACGCCGTGCGGTCCATTTACCGATTTCCAATTACTTCTAATTGCCTGTAGCCCTGAACATTGCCGTATCACAAGAGTCCCCCGGGGGAAAGTTTCAGGCAGGGACGAAACGGGAGGCCGGCCTTGCAGCTCGCGTGACGAGCATCATGCTACTTCAATTACTGCTGTACTACGGATACATCGATAACCCGGCGAACCGGATAGATGTAACTTCGGATTCGAACTGTTCATATTTTCGATTTACCCTTGTTCCCGTAATCGTGTCGTTTCGCGGTTGTCGATAGCCGAATCGCGCCACAGGTATACACGTATTAATTCCTCGGACGGTTATCACGGATCTTGGATGATTGAGCTTTTTCCGGATTTTATACTTTGCAAAGAACTTTTTTGTATACTTTACAAAATTTAAACTCTGTGAACATTCGTGTGCCTTATAACTGGCTCGTGAACTCGCCATCGTTTCTGTCTCATTGTCGGTACATCGGAAAAACTTTAAAGACTGCAAAGTACATTTTTCAAGACCTTTTTCCCAATAAAGGCGAGAACGATACCGCTCGCGAGATGTCAAGTGGTTATAGATCAAAATGGCTCGTATATCGTTCAAATGAATTATTAATATTTCTTACCGAAACTTTCAACGTTGCTATTTGGCTAACTCAGTATGCCATTCAATTCAGAAGAGTTCATGAAATTTCATCATATCAAAAGTACATGAATAACATCCATCCACAAACATGCAAGGCATTTTCAAAATTGAAAATTTCCAAGACTTCTTTTAATTAATTGAATAGTCTACAGAAGACAAAATCGAGAAAAATGTTAAAATTTGTTGAGCAATGTTGTAAAACAATATGTTTTTAGAAACTTTAGAACCTTCAAACAATATTTTCGATCCCTAAAAGAGGCAGAGAAATCTATCTTTAATGTACTTATAGTATTTTTTGTAAGAACGTATATTAAGAAAGGTAAATTAATCTTCTTCTCAATTTTTCTCCCATTTTATTTGATCGTTAAACGATAGAATTATTGTCTTGGCCCGCTTGATTAAAATTGTGGGCGATCCACGTGCCATGAATCGCGTTAAACGACGGGTTAATTTGTTTCTGTAAATACGCGAGCACAAAATTTCGAAATTTCGAGTTCGCGTACTTCATTAATCAATCAATACGGTTAAATGGTACTCGATTTGTGCTCGCACAATGCTGCATAGAAAATGGTCGGGTAATATCGCAAATTCAATGGAGGTCGATTCAATTCACGTCCGTCGCATTTATTGGCCCTGATATGATATTTTAATGCCGGCAGGAAATAATTCTACGAGGCACCGGTCTGAGATATGTTTGCAGTTTCTGTTAGTTAACGTAATAATTGTCGAGGCGCACTCGTTCGCGCGAGAAAATAACGCGATCGAAATGGCTTATTAAATTACTCGTAAATCGATGAATCAACCCTTGAAATGTTATCAAGTTCGAGGGAATTTGCTATTATTTGATATCAGCTCGCGTAGGAGCTTATTACTCAATCAAATTAACAGCTCTCCGGCGATGAATTTTCATCACGATTTCTATGATTTGCAATTTTGCAACTTCCGCCTTCGTGACTGATTTGGTTATGAAAAAGTTTACATAGTGTCGTCTTATATAGAATTAATTTATGATTCGGAATGTATGATTCAATTGCTCCGGTTAATTACCAATTTTCAACATTGTGGATACACGTTAATACGTTCCGAAAGGAATCGCAACGTACGATCGGGTGCGATCAGTTTGCCGGTGTGCAAGAGTTAATTACTCGGTCCACACAACTCGCTCGTTTCCACATCGATACGCTTAATGAAGTTTGTATTGTGAATCGTACGTTCTGCACTCGGTCAAGTTACGACGTGTCTGTTTGAAACGCATCGACCGCGCGCGTTCTCTTTGACACGCTCGAGCGGAGCACGAAACATGCTCGACTGTAAGTGCTATAACGCTCGGCAAACGATGCTGTGCACGGCGACGTCGCTTACTTCGTTAATTAATTTTCGAATTAATGCGTGCTCGCTAAACGCCGGTTAATCATGCTAAAAGCGTTGATCCCGCATGCAGAGCAACGACATCGGTACTCGTTGCGATGTCGCTACACGCTTCGGTACCTTCGCGAACATTTTTCTACGCTTTGATCCCGTTGCTGAAGTAGCAGACTTTGCCTCAACTTCTGCTGCACGCCAAGATAATTTTGTGCAGCTGGTTTAAGTAATCGTAAATTAAATTACATAAAAACAAAATATTTACAAAGTAAGATGGCGTGATCAAAATGTGACAGTATTTGAATACTGAGAGTGCACTTAGTAACTTATAAGGGCCATTCAATAAGTAATGAGACAAAATAATATAGCTCCTAAACGGTTTCATGAACCAATACAAAACTTTCTATAATTCAAGTTAGCATCCTTGTAACGACTTCTGATCAGATGTTTGACAAGATAATATAATTCAGTCAATTGAAAATGCCAAGTCCGATTGAAAATTGCACCGAGGAAAAACAACGTGTTGTGATTAGATTTTTATATGTTAATGGTAGTGAAATCCATGCAAGGATGTTAAAAGTGTACAGGAATAGTGTTTAAACCGTTCGAACATTTACAACTGGGTGGAACAGTTTAAAAATGGCCGCAAAAGTGTCGATGATGCGCAGCGAAATGGAAAAAATTATACACTAGGATCATAAGAAAATTAGAGGAAAGATGGGACAAATGTATAAGCATTAGGGGGGATTATGTTGAAAAGTAGCCAAAATATTGCGTTAATTGAGTAAACAGTTTTTGAGCTACATCAGTTTGCCTCGTTACTTATTGAATGGCCCTCGTACCTCGGTGAAGTGTATGCGACGATTGGAATTTTTGTTCTGCCGTTCTATCTGAAAGTTTTCTAAGAGGAAGAAAAAGGAAAAGAGGATGGGATCTTCTTGGGAATAGCAAAATATGAAATTAAGAAAATACTGTAATTGAAGGTGGATGTGGAAGTAGCCGGAGAACAGGAAAAGGGGGTGATGAGGGTGGATTGTAAAGCGAGCGGTCATTTGTACCATATTTCGGGAAGTCCCATTTTGAGGAGAGGACATAAAGTGTCCCAAAATAAATCTGGACATATTGGGCCCTTAAGGTTTTACAAACTGCCCCCTTATTATAGTCCCCAAAATATTTTAGCCGATTAATAAACAAATTAAAATTTTGGCTTAATATATTGGGGTGTATTTACGTAACACCCGTATTTAATCAATAATCAATTTACTTCTTCGTTAACGAGGTCAGAGGGAAACGATAGTTTGTGCAATTATTAAAATGGAGTGTTCGTTGAATTTCTCGTAATTCCTCAAATATGTTTTCTTAAAACTACAATCTTGTTCTTCCGGGTGTTTATAGCTCTTCATCGGTATCGGGGATTTCTTTTATCGTCTTCCGTTGTATTTTCTACGGAAACGGCGGACGAGTCCCTCGTAAATATTTGCATTTTTCAACTCCGCTCGGAATCGAAGCTTCGGCTAGCTTTTATCCTAGAATTTCTATTTCTAATCCTTGTGCTTCGTTTATCAGCCCCGAGCAGATGAATCATCTCATCGAAGCGGACCCTTAATATCTTTCTCCTTCAATCGAGCAGATCGAATTACCAGCCAGAGGACGAGAATTTTCGTGGTGGTCGGAAAATCCGATTCCATGCTAGCTAGACGTAATGAAACTTTCCCGATGAATATTGCAGGCCCGGGCTGGATGCACATTATCGGCTTATCCTTCCTGGGAATCGTATCGACGAGTTACATTTTAAGAATGGCCAAAAGATTCCCGAAAAAGTTTCGATTTTTACATTAACATTTAACGCGTTGACTGTGAGTAATCGGAAATAAAAAAGAGACGACACCCTTTGAACAGCGCAATCATTAGAGGAGAATGGGTGAATATTTGTCAGTTTTTCTTTCACAGGTTTTATGCAAAATAAAATTATAGTTTCATTTGCTGTTCTGATGACACAATTTTTATTATATGTAATAAATTGAAAATTAAATATTTTAATATAATATTTTCATTTTAATTTATAATATTTTGGTAACGCCAGTATTGAATTTTTAAGACACAAAGTTATTTAATTATTGAAAAGAAGTTTAGATAGTCCTCTACTAAACAGAATGTTCAACAATTTATTTTCAATTTACTTGAGCAATTTTTTTTATTGACATTAGCGACTCAGAAAATGACCAAATCTGCATTTTCTAATATTTTTAAAATTACAAATTTTATAAAATAGCAGAGGTATTCAACATTTTTAAATCTCGTAAGTGTCGCCTAGATTTGAATCCTTAAAATAAAAAATTCCTTTTGATTTATAAATTAAAATAATTATTTAACTTTTTACAAACATTTGAAATTTATATCATTTGTAAAAACGGATGTTCCATCTTTAAAACGTTTTTGAGAAATTCCAATGCTTGTTTGTAATAGTGATCAATACCTTACGTACAGGATTTAACCCTTTGCACTCCGAACAATTTTTAATATGACCCTTCAGCTACTCCAGACTATTTACAATGTTGCCAGTGTGCCTTGTGAAATATTAAAAATCTTGCTTTGTTTTAAAGAAAGGGGAATACGTTTCTAAAAAATATGTTTTACTAAAAAGACAATGTTTCTTTTAGATATCACTGCTGCAACGATAACGAAGTAGTAGCTTATTTTACAATGTAGCTTCAGCGGCGACAGAGGAATGCAAAGGGTTAAGAGATAACGAATAACTCTGCCATTTTGTAGCACTTTAAATTCACAAAAATCGGAGAAACCAATGAAAATTAGATATGTATCCTCTAAAAGAATAGAAACGCTTCAGTTAATAATTATCCAGAAAGAAATTGCTAAAGAAATTGATTTTTTGAAGTCGTATGATAGCCACCGTTAGCTAGGATTTATGTAACTTGATATCATACCCAGTTCCTTGGTCAGCATGCAAAATTGCCCGATGACTTCTCAGATATCCCAGAAGATCTAACTTCTGCTCTGAAGTACTACTTCACGGACTTCTTAAACGATCGATCTGAATATTCGTCATCTTCGACAGTTTCTCGGATTTTTTCTAACTATTAAACCACTCAAATGTTCTTAGCTGGTTCGGCACACAGTCAGCAAAAGTCTCTTTTAGTATCCAAAGGGTTTCTATAACAGTTTGTTCAGTTTGATGGAAAATTTTATGCAAATTCGTGGTTCTTCAACAGCCGCTTTTCCTAGAATTTATGATGTTTGTAAGCTTCTCATAAAATTGTAAACAATTGCTTTCTGTCGCTTAAAGTACAAAGTTGCTGTTTTATAACTTGCAGTTTTTATATAATAGAGTGAACAAAAGTTAAGTAACGAATAAGATAGTAACAAATGAAGTATCAAAATCACGAATACGTGACATCAGCCATCAAAGTGTTAAGTCATATTAATGTTTAGAATTTAAGATTCTAGAACAAACACATGTATAAAAGAGATTTGATACCGAAAATAATAGTGTTAGTTTTTGAGAAGTGTTGTACGAAGATTTTCGAAATTTTCTTATCATGTTACAGCGAAACTATTGGAAATGGGTGATTAAATGACAATGCATTTATCACTACTAGACTTTATTACGATGGCTTGGAAAAACACGTCTGACTCTTTAAAAAACTCGAAAGCGAATGAATGCAGAATGAAAGAAACACCCAAAAGAAGGTTGGGGTCTTGCCTGACGACGCAGTCTCTTAACTTCGGGTGACAAAAACCAGATACATTCGGTCGACCGCCTTTGTTTAGTCTAAGATGTTCTAGACGTTGGGCATTTTTGCATGTACTAATTTTATCTTACAATTAGTAATAATTCAACAGGAACAGTGTTATAGGATGCCGTGTTGTAGGCGGGCTATCTGTACTTCAAAAAATGAAATTTTTGCATATGGTCCTGAAAAGCACCCCGCGTACATAGTTGATTCCGTATCACTGTCCTTAACACCCACGTCGCCCCGGAATAAACGCTACCGTCTTATTTACGAGTGCGTCAATCCGCTGGGAGCGTCGTGCTCTATATTATTATTCGATTATATTTGCATCGCACGCGACCGATAAATACACGGGACAATTTGAGCTAGGTGAAATAGTGGTTCTTAGGGAGTTCCCCGAAGGAAATCACGCTCCTCTGACCCGTTGTTGCGTAATGGCCATATCGCGTTCTACCGGAAGATTATTGTAGAATCGTTCCCTCTTACTACAATAGTTCGGTGAGAATATTCGTTCGTTCGAAGTAAAATTGTATGAGTGATTCGTTCTAGTGTTCAAAACTCTTGGTTAACACATTGACTGACAAAGAGGCGTTCAAAATTTGATCAGAAGTTAGTTTTATTGTCAATTTTGATTTTTTATTATTTTTCCAACATTTGGAAATACTCAGGGCTTGAAAATTCCTTCTTTTGTATAAGGTGGCGACTAAGAAATCACACTTCCTTTTAGTTTCATTAGTTTCATCAGCTAATTAGTAACCACAGCTAGTTCTCTAATTCCCCGGTGTGCTGGAGAGCCTGTCTAGTTTTATGTCGAACCCTAAACCTAATCCTCATATTTTTAAGATTAAACAAAAATATCGAACACTGGTAACATTCATTTTTATTATATTCGAAGAAATGAATTTGTAGACTCCTTGGTAAAAGCAGCCAGCTATTCTAATGCAATTAACTGCGTTGAAATTCCGTATACAGATGCACGTGAATTCTTCAAAAAAACTGTTACTGAATACAAAAAATTGCTTAACTGACCTAGGTTCAAGGAAGGGTAAAACATTTTCAAAACTTTTTTCGTATCGACTTCTTTTCGCTTCGTCATAGCCACGATGACACCTTTGTAACGATTCGTTTCGAATTGGACGCCCCTTTGTTCTTTGCTTCCGCGATGGTTCGGTATTTCTAAAAAATAGTTTGAAAGGCCAGCCGTTGCTGTTGTCAACGTACGCCAAGGCACGCACACAACACACGCGCGGTTTGTCGCGAGACAACACAGTTGCCGTCTTATACACACACACACACGTACGCACACATACTAACTACACTCATACTACATTTATATAAATATAAATATAATATATATAAATATAGATATTCTGAAAATGAAATCATCTTCATTTTTATAAAAACTTGGCAAGACCATTACCAAGCATAATCTTTATAAAATTTCCTCTTACTTGAAATATATGATTTTATTTATAAAATCCCTATTGAAAGTCAATCAAAGCTATGCGTGCCTGTACCATCCGTGTTAGTTTAGTTAGCGATGAACCAACCAGGCACTCGAGGATTAGAGAAATATCAGTGTTAAGCAGCTCTCGAAACAACCAGGATTTGAATCCACATACTCCACGCGAGCTCCGACAGTGTCTGTATAGTAATCTAATAGAAATGCCTCTACGATTTATGTCGCTTCCGGTTATAATCCTCGACGCAAAGATCCTTCCCCCGGTTTCGAACGGTATATTTCGTCTCCGCGGGAGTTTTCTTGCAGCCCAGCTCGTTCGACAAACAGCGAAGGCAGGAGGGGGTCCCTTACATAACACGGAGCGCTTAAAGGGCTGTACTTACTGATTAGAACCCTTGGGACTTCGCGTTACACAACGCTACGTTCAATTTGTTGAACCTACGACTCGTTGGCCCCGTAAGCGGATGAAAATTCAATGCTTTTTGTATTCTCAATGGAAGTTTTTGGTTATTGAATAATACCTCTTGTTTGTTGAGAATCTTCTTTCCTAGTTTCACAGGTTCCCTTCCAAATACGTGTTTTTTAAAACACTATTTCTTTTGTTGCTGATACAATGCTGCAATATTGCAGAGCAAATCAGTTTATAATTCTTTAATGCCGGACCATTCTTCCCGGGAAATAAACGCCGTACTATCGCCTTTAATATTCTCTATGGCGTTAAATTCACCCATCACTTTATTTCAGAATTATTTGCAAGATTAGAGACTTTTCACACCCTGAATTACTTATTACCAACTTTTTAATGCAATCGAAAACAAGGTGTCATGAAAATTGGAGAAAATTTTTTAAATATTTTATATTGTTTCTGCTCTTAAGATAAATTTAAATTTAACATCGTTTTTCTGCACAATTTAAAATGAAGAATAAAGTATTTTTTAAGTATAATACATTATATTGGGTTTTCAAGACAAGAAAAAAACATAATATTTTTTTCGTTATGAAACAATAAAACCATCAAGGGTTAAGCAAATGTATAATGTTTTGACTAATAATTAAGCCATCTTCGTCCACGGAACGATTTCTGAACTCTAATGAGTCTTTTATTTTTGTTTAAACCTTGCGTTTTTATTTAATTTCCTTAAAAAAGTAATTAGCTATCTTTCATTTTCAATCGTAACTTCTAAAAATATCGCATGATAATTAAGATAGATATTACGCGTATGTACCTAACATAATTAGGTAGTTAAAAAACCAATAATTTGCAATTGCAAAAGACACAGTAAAGTGTGGATTATACGCGATTCTGGGTATTAATGGGATAGTCGAGAGCAGCTGGTAATTCTCAAGTTACGAGCTCATTACGAGAATTTACATTTGCAGCACGTACACCCGATTATCGTTACTGACAGTCTCGAAATCAGATTATTCGACTATCGATGGAAATTCCGTGAGCTTGTGACACATTATAGAGCGCAAGGCACTGCGGTATACAGACCCTGATTGCTCTTTGCTAATAACACGTATAGAATAACTGGCTGATGTCACTTCGTTCAATATACTTGGAAGGCCAAACGTAATAATTTTCTTCGCGGCTCTTCTGACAGAATGAGGTAATTCACGGTTCGCACAAAAAAATTGCTTGCCTTTGTCTTAACAATGGCAAAAAAAGAAAGAAAGGGAAAATGAAATTTGGAGAAGTTTGGTCCCCCAGTTCTGCAATGTCGTCGTTGACCACTCGTGGACGAGTCTTAAGAAAGAAACTGGGGGCAAGCTGGACCGGAAGCGTCCAAAGAAGAAAAAGTTAGGGAGAAAAGAGTTTTCTATTACTTCGTAACAAGGGTATGGTAACAGTGGCGTAACTGCCACAAAGCGATATTAGACTATGCACAAGATCCTCAGAAATGACCCGGGTCTTTGCCTCGGTCAGAGAAACGGAGTTAGTTAAAGTTGACTTTTGTTTCCGGTTTAATAACTTCCATTCCGAAAGGTAATTGGTTTGAACTGGTTAAACGAGTAAGCTAGATTACTTTGGTTCTGTTTGGAAGAAACTGAAAAAGGGAACAAATTCTCAGAACATAATGAACGAGGGTGAAAAGGGATAATACTCTTATTAACTTACACGTACCTGGTTCATTCCATAGGTAATGCAGCTTTTTAATACTTTAATTACCTTGCTGGAGCCATTAAACGTTTCGTTGGGTAATAATTTTGTGTTTAACGAGTTTTATATTCTATTTCCACGTTACTTCGTTATTCCTATTATTCGTCGTTTCAAGCATCCAATAGAAATATTCATGGCAATTTAAATGTCACCCATGTATCAATGACGTGGTAATTAAAGTGTTAAAGTAAATTTGGAAATAATACAAATTTAAAACTCTTTGCACTCGAAAATAATTTTCAGGTTATTTAGCAACTCAAAAATACTTGATTGGTGTTATGATTCATACCATTACCATCCTCATTGATTAGTTTTTTTTACGGTTAAGGGATATTAAATTTTACAAGCACAGAAAAACCTCGACATTTAATTTATTCAAACAGTACAAACAGACGCATTATAGAAAAGCCTTCAGCAAACAATTTTGAAATAGACAAAGGACGAAAGCACATCACGACACCGTAACAGCACACTCCACCCCATACCTGACAGGACGTTTCGGACTTTCTCTACAAGACGTGACTTTAAATTAGTACATTTCAACCCCCGAGAATGTCAATTATTCATTGGACGAAACCACTTTCCCCACCTTTACTCCTGACCAGACAAGACACATCCTTTCACTCGAAAATAAGTATAAGAACACCGAAATAGACATAAGTGATTATTCATTATCATTTTAAAGAGTCAGGATCATACAAGTACACAAATTGGAGGAATAATAACTGGATTGTTATTATGAAGATAATATTTGTTAGATTAAACATAAAGTTAATTCAGCTCGCACATAACTAAATACTATTGTTTCCAGCTGGCATGCCTACTCTTCTGTTGAGGACAGTACTTGTCGACATATATCGAAATGTATTACATTCTTAACAATATCAAATTATTTAATCAGGTTCAGCTATATATTTCATCAATTGGGAATAATTATTCTATTTAAATTATGTTAGGAAGGTAATTTAGAAAAAGACAAATAAATTAGTTATATTTCCCTTAAAAATCATCTGCATTCTTTTCATGTCCTTTCAAAAGGGACAATCAAGGAAAGGATGAATTATGTTGCATTTCAGAAGACACATCATTTCATTTTTTATCTTATATTTGTTTAATTATAATTCGTTTAAACGAGAACGTATTAAAGAGACGAAGATTATCGTGCATGCGATAGACAAAGTTAGAGAGATTCGAGAACGAACATCGGAGTAAGGATAGACGATCATGGGGATAAGAGGAATTGCAGGATTAGGGATGTCAGCGGTTGACCGTGGTGTAATTGGACGAGGTGGCTGATTTTCGTTACGCTCTAATACATTTTTTTAGAATTAGAAATAGAAGTAGAAAAAAGTATAACGAAAATTAAACTCTAAATAATGGATCATTGCGATCAGATATCAGCCATCTGAGAGTTAACAGTGTCCTAATTTGAGCTTCGCTAAAACTAGATGCGAAGTTACGTTTCTAAATCACAGGAGACCACGTTGAAAGTCCTTCTGTAACAATACGGCTTTACGGGTATCGTATTGTGCGATCTGGTTAGTGTCTTACCAACGAACCAGCAGTGTGGAAATATTCGACGGGTCTTTCTGTATTGCAGGCAACTGTTGGGTCTTCCAATATCTTCTACGTCAAAGTTTATTTGTTCATGTTATTTTCATGTTTTAAAATACACAGTTATAACTGCGCTCAACTGAACGTAAATGGTAGAAAAAATTAGGGTGACAGTTGTTGATTGGTCTGAGCTGTTGAAATATAATTATATTTTATTATATAAGAGGAGTATTGTGCACATTATACTTTTTATTTCTTCAGCGAAGATATCAATTATTTTCTGGGAGCCACTGGTCCTTCTAACACCTTTTCATTTTTAAAGATATCATCAAATATATGAAAGAGATATTTTACACCATTTAACACTTTAACTGTCAGCTACCAAAAATTTAATTTGATAGTGATTTTATTTTGTTTAGTTACTATATTTTATTATTTCTGTTAGGAATATTTTCAACTACATAAATGAAAGAATTTTGAATAATATGGACGAAGATTTCTAATGGAAATGAAAGTATCACTTATATGTCACACTCAAAGAGTTAAAGTCAAATTAAAATCCGACTTGCTTTACAGGGACCTTAAAATAATTCAATTTCAAAATATTATTTAGGTCAATTGAGCTAAAGAAAATAGTATTTCTTGGTTACTATTAAGCTTTATTTTAACCTCGTTGTTTCTTCGTCTATGTCAGTACGTGGTCATTCGTCTTGGAAAATTTCACGACAATCCGCATCGACGTCTAGCTCTTGCGCGGTGCTGGAAAATTTTCTGCCACGTGTATCCACGTCTCCGGTGGTAAGGTAGATATACCTGCAGGGCGAGACCGTGTCATATGGAAAAGAATGCATAGAGTCCAGTGGAAATTTTTACATGCATTGATAGCGTTATTTAAATTGTAATTCTGATGGCTTTTAGCACTCGCACGTTATTAGTGGGTTTCTTTAGACTCAGGAATCAGTTTTTCACCTAAATTTTGTATGACACTAAGGTTTCTAGTGTTTCTTACGTTACTCGATGAGTGATCATATTTTATCAACATTTTAAAAACTTATTTAATTTATTGAGCCAAGTCCATCTTGAGCCTGCAGTGAAATTTGCTACAAAGATATTCGTTATTCACGAACAGCATAACATCCATTATTCATCATTCTTTAAATAAGATTTAGCTTGATAATTATTGTTCATTTCTTCGTTTTATGCTCGTTTTTTACGGTCATTCGAATAATACCCAACTGTACTAGGTGGTAGCTAATAACTTCACTATTAATTCGACTGTCGCATACAAATACTCTGTGGAAGATAAAATCTATAATATTCCGTAAAGTTAGAATACTTTTACGGTCTTTGAACCTTCCAGGTTTTATGTACAATTCAAATTGTCTCGTGACCTCAGTCTTTTTAAGACTTAACATGTTTTTGATGTTATCGTTCGTTTTCATCATTTTCGTATCAAAAGTTGAACTCTATTAAAGTACATAGCACTTGCTTTTCATTCAAGATTATTACAACTCCGGACGATATTATTTATAGCTTACGATATAGTTTGTGAAGGAGAAAATCTTCAGATTTCAATATACAGGATGAATACATATTGATTGCATGAAAAAACTTCGGTGGACAAAGTTGTAATATTTCAAGGAACACATCTGATGGTGAAAAGATTTCATTTCAAGTTTGATTTTCTACGAGATTTAAATACTTTTTTTTTTTTTTTTTAATAGAATCATGTATTTTTTTAGAGCTTTTTGAATTATTTCATAGATTTTAATCACAAACTAATTCAACTGCGTAAATTTTATTAAACCAGCAACTCAAATTAGTTACAAAGTAGTGAACAATATACAATCGTAAATAAGATAACATAGTATTGTGAATAATTATTCCATTTAAATTATAGTTGAAGGGAAACTAAATAAAGAAAAATAAATTAGTTATATATCCCTTAAAAATCACCTTGATTTGAATTACGAATTCTGAAATACTGAATGATGGTAAGCGAAAGTATGGGGTGATAAAAGATGGAGAAACGCATGAAAATTGCAGAAAGGAAGGATTATTATCAATAACAAATATAATATTACCTATAAATTCATACTATTTGAATAAAAATAATCTTATGTGATATATTTTCATTTAAAATTGAAATGTAAAGACATTTATAATGGATATAAAAGAAAAAATAACGGAAATCATGTGATACGACTCATTATAAAAGAACTTTAATTCAAAAGTAAAATGAAATGTACGATCATTTCAAACTTACCATTAATAAACTATTAATACGATTTATCCGCCGCATAGATTTGTAAGATAAATATTTCACTCGATCTGAGCTGTAATTTAATCACATCGAATTTCAATTACATCGCACTTCAATTGCAATGATGATGAGGTATTTAGCAATTGAATTAACTGAAAGGTTTCAATTATATAAATGTAATTACAACTTAATTTAAATATTATCTAATTGAACTATAATATAATCAAATCACCTAATTAAATCACGGTTTAATTCAATTAGCATAATTCTACGTATGAGCAGTAATAGGGGAGATATTTAGGTGTTCCCATTTAAACGCTCCACCCTCTATATCGTTTAATTTATGAATGGGATACTGTTCAAGCGTTGTTAAACGAAGAATTCGTTTGAGACGTTCCATTAACAAGATTCTCTACTTTTTCTTATATTAGTTATTCATTACGAAACATCGATCTAGAGGTTCGAGAAGCGCTTAGTTAGCAGTTGTAGCGCTCCTTCTTCTTGTTTCTCGTTTTACTCGATACACCATTCGAAGGTCCCCCCCCCCCCCAAAAAAAAAGAAATGACTCAAAGGATCACTTATGCCGGTGTTACCTCCGAAATTGAGAAATACAGGTCCACTTGCGTACACTGTATATTCAATGCGAAGGTTCATCAATCTTCATCAATCTTCTATGGTTACCTACCAGGGACGATAAGTAGTCTCTTCAGGAACATTCGGATTCAACATTTTGCGCTAATGGAATTTAACGATGAGGTATTTTTATCACGTTGACCTTATCGATGCGGAAACGGGCGAAATATGTTTTCATAAGGATTATTGCGGGTGCAATTGTTTAAGCCTTAAAAGTATCGTCGAATTTAATTATTGCCTCTGCAGAAAAGTACCTCTGTTTGGAAGAATTAATAATCTAAACCTGTTAGAGATCTAATTTGCTAATATTTATAGCAAACTTAAGCTTCTATATATTTTAACCAGTAGATCTAGTGAACACGAAGAACGACATTTCACTTACAGTGATTCACTTTTGAACAAATAATTATGTATTAGGAATAACTTTTCCCCTTAAAAAATCACCTGCATTCTTTCCATGTTCTCTCAGATGGGACGATCGAGTGGAAAGGGTTAAAAAACAACTTAAAACTTCATTCTTCTTGACCTGAAAATTCCAAATTTTAACTCAAATATATATATTGTATTTTTCAGAAAGAACAAGAAAAATTAGAACTTAAAGTACTGCAATATTACAGAACATTACATACGTAGTATTTATTAAGAATAGAATCGCATAATAAAAATTTGTTTAAAAAAGAAAGATAAGAAAAGAAGCTAAATACTTAGTGATGTGGCTGTCAGATTTCCATAAATTCGGTTTGGTCGTTTTGGTGGCTTGCACTACCCCGCGAATGCTGATATTCGGAACAGCACGAGTGACAAGCGTGTTAATAAATAAAATTTGCGTTTCCAAGCGGCAACGCTGTCGCTGTCACCACATTGTCTGGCTGTTCGAAAGAATTCGATAACCAATCGAAGCACAAGTACCGTAAGCCGTGCGCTACACTTCATCTTAAGCTTCCTACATCCCCTCAATGGAAGTACCGCAAACGGAACCAGTTTGAGACACCTCAAACATACCCGAACGTGCTCTCGATCCTTGTTTTCCGATCCCAAAACGAGAGAAGTTGGCGGTCTCACGTAAAGGAAATATTGACCGGTTGGATTATTGGTCTTCCGTTAGTTGGTCCTTTCTTTGCTCTGCAAGGGGGCGCGTTAAATGACCGGTCGGTCCATTAAAAATCGAAGGGGGCACGGTTGAAAAGCGAGGCGATAAGGTTCCGCGAAAAATGATCGAGCTTCGAGAAGTTGGCGAACACGCGCGAGAAAGGATACACAAAGGGGGAAGGGGTAACAACTGGGGCAGAGAGTCGTCGTGGAAAGAAGAATCGCAAAGTTGTTCGAGAGCAACCGGCAGCGACGCTGCACATGGCAACTCCCAAGGAAAGATCAATATCCCCACCAATCGTATTTCTCTCTTCACTACAGCACAGTCTCTCCTTGGTGATATGATATGACTGTCTTCTTCCTCGCCTCATTCCACTTGCATTTTTCATCGGATTCGTATTCCGAATGCTCGGTCGCAGGCTTGGCAGGATGTGACTCTTCGAACCGGACTGAATAATTGTCACTTCGGTTCATTTGAAGCAGGGACAGAAATTTTGTTCTACCAAATAGTTGTGACACCTGTGGTACACGTAATACTATTGAACACGTATTGGTAACTTGTCCCATATGCAGTATAAAAAGGATACAACATAACTTACCAAATTCACTAACTTCTGTAGAAAAGTTTTAGGCTTTTTAAAAGATATTGACCTAGGTATGATCGGCTCTACTAGACAACCGTGGTCACTAATAACCTATAAGGTGGATGTGACCTTAAACATTCAATCAATCAAACATTTTGTTCTAGTGTAAGGTAATTTGGGAAAACGTGGTCAGTTTAATAAGTCGATTGTCGTGGTCGGCGGTGACCAATCGAGTAATTAGTTAACACCTTAATCATTACTCCGAGGTTGCTGAAAATTGTGTCAATTACCTTTTTATAGTCTGTAATTTTAAGTACCTAAAAGCTCCCAAAATTCAAAAGTACTATTTTGAGAGAAAGAGTTACAATGCTTAAGAATTTAGGTCTTGGTTTTATGATTACTATTACAACTATAGAGAAGTATTTTACAATCACGTTGTTGAAGCGGAGCGTATTAAGATACCACCGATGGCGTTCAATTAAAACTTCCACGTTGACTTTGGTATTAAAAATCTGTCAAAAATCATCTGTCAACGACAGCTTGCACATATATTGAAATTTGCAGAAAGTTCAGGAAATAATCCACGGGTTTTCGTTAACTATCTGTCGTCGATGTTTACTAACGCTGGAACATATCATAACTTTGCATGCCCTGAATTTCTGGAAGTGATACATAGGTGTGCCTTTGTTATGCCACAAACAGCGATGACAAAGTAGTAGATAAACTATATCTCGAAGCTTCGGTTGAAAATAAAGGCCGAATTTAATTAATTCTTCTTTAAGAGAGTGCGAAAATTGATTGTTATAAATTATAATGGGTTTTATAGAATAATCTACTTAGTCATACCATTAGCTTGCAATTTCATATACTTATTCTATAATTAAATGATTTCGGTGAGTCGGACGAATATTAATAACAGATGATATTTACCTCTTTCCCATTGAAAGTTAGAAGCTTCTTTTCAGAGCTTTCTATTTCGACAAAAATTATTCTAATTAAGTTTCTGTTCGCTTAATTGATGTCATATAAACTCTAAGTTTTTCTGTGATACAATTTACCTTTACACTAACGTATTTCACAGACTATTGACTTTTTAATACTGTATCTAATTCTTGTTAATAACTTTTGCGAATAATCTTTTCTTTAATATTTTTACAAGTGACAACGATAGTAAAAGTTTGAAGTTAATCGAAAATTTGGTCGCACTGCCCTTAATGACCCATGCAAATGTGGATTAATGAGATCAACCATTTAGTAACTCGTTCGATTTTAGAATAAAATCCATTACAAGTAATATTAATAATAATACTACTAATACTACAAAATAATAATATTATATACAGTGTATGCCAATAATATCATAAAGATAACTATAATAATGCAAAGGTAAAAAAGTTTGAAATGGATCTTAAGTGGTGGATGCAACAAATCTTATCTAATAAATGCTGCAAATATCAACTTTAAAAGTAATTAGAGAGTAATAAGAGAACAGGATTTATACACGATCTAAGCCAAAGATCGAAACGTTTCGGAACCTAATACCTTTCAAAATTATTTATACGGAAGATTTGTACCGTCACTTGAGAATTATTTGAGTGAAAAAATGATGCGTATGAATCTTTTTAAGATCCTTCCTCGTCATTGTCATTCGAAGATATAATAAAGTTTAGCATAGCTTCGTTTGAAAGAGGCCCGTTCAAAAATTACAGTTCGAAGGAATCCAATTTTCTAAGTAATCCTTCGGAGTCCTAAAGGCAATCCTCGAAGTCATTTTTTAAAGTGCTCCCACTGATTCCAGCCTTCTTGCATTACCTTAGATTACTTTCCTCATGATAGGTATAGTCTCTTGTAGGCTAACGCGAAATATCTTGACAATTAATAGCGAAGAGGTTCAATTGGAATTCAATCTATCTATATTTTGTTATACTGAATAACAACGAAATTATTAATTTATCATTTAAGGATTGCCAAAGAAACATTAGATAATTATGCATAAAATTATCATGAAATACATCATAAATCAATTAGCGATTAGAGCAACCTAGTCCTAACATTAAATGTTAGTTCTAAATGTTTGTTTCTTACAATTAGACACCTCACTGAATGTCACATTCATTAATAATTTTGTTATGAATATTCATATTGTACTTAAAAATTAATTCACATAGGATACCAAAGAGTAATTTTGTTTGCATTTTTGATTTTTCGAAGCGTGAATTTTCAATTTAAAAATCTGAAAAAATTCTATAACATGTGTCTCGTTAAGATCAGTACCTCTGAATTTTTTCAAAATTTTTCGTGCACTAGGGTGAAAGAAATTCAGCAAAAATGTGATTGTTTATTTTTCCCCTTTACTACACCCCCAGTTGCGATACAGCGCTGAAACTTGGCATAAATTATTGTTTTTTAATAAGCTATCGAATGGTGTATCAGACGTTGAATTTCGTTTGGGAGTACTTTTGAGCTATACCCTTTAGTGCAAGTACAAAAAAGAGTCCTGATTCCGGTAGAAATTCTTATAACAAGATGTGGGTTTTCAACGATTTAAAATCCCAATGCTGATAAATACACGCTCGATGGAACGCGAGTTACTTCCGCATCATTTATCCCCCGCGATAAGAGCGTTCTTGAGAATCAGCAGCTGGACGGGCGGCAAGGATTTCCGGCAGATTCGGAGAAGAAGCAGAAAACGCCCTCGTTTCCATGAATCTTCGCTTGTCTTCAACGGGACGCGGCATTCCTCGTGTGTTCCTGTTTACCGGAAGTAGCGCGGACAGTCACGTTCCGCGCCAGGACGCTCGCTATTTGTTCAAGCTCGTTGAAAGCCACGAAGCCGTTTGTTCCGTCCAGAATTTACTTACCGTTATACCTGGCGACACGTTGCGTTCCTCCCGAGTCGAGAATTACTTCAAAACTACACCTCCGGAATATCGAATTAATTTCAGTGTTTGGGGAATTCGTTCCTCTTCAGAAACTTTGTGGACTGTAAAGATAAACGAGAAACTGGGAGTTGCTGCGAATCCTTTAGAGCGGTACCTGACGGTGAAAGCTGTTTTTAACCCTGCAACGATACTGGAGTTGTGTTGCTAAATTGTTAACTTGTTTAGGGGGTTGTAATAAACATTAGAATGTCGTGCAGGGTGGTACATAAAGAGAAAGAGAAGAAGAGAATATAAAATGTGAAACGAAACGCGTTTATTATTTTTAAAATATTGAAGATTTTTCCAATATAAGTTCCAATATAACAGTAATTAATAATTCATAACCACACTAATTACATCTTACTATCCTCAATAAAAAAATTGTGTGCAGCTGTTAAATAAAAAATCGAATTCTATTAATTCATTGTCAGAACCTGTATTTAGTAAATCTTCTGTTTTACCCAAAATATTTGATACAGGATCACTATCTCTTGTATTCTGATTCTACTTTAACTATTACCTTATCATGATTAATCCTACATGGGCAAATTAGGTGTCGAAGATTTTATTCGCATTACAATATTCTAATTTTTACGTTAATGCCGTTCCTTTGATGGCCCGCTTAAAACCCCCAAAGGAGCTTTCACTGAATACATAATTCCACTTCCTTCTTTATTCTCTGACGTTATCGAGTTTTTGAAACTTTCTTCTGTTTAACGCGAATGTACTTCAATACTCATAAAGTACCGAATGGTTTCATTTATTGAAAGTTATTGAATACTGTAACGGGGTGCTTCTCTGTTAAAAGCATGGGTCTTATTTTTGGTAGCCTTATTGATTAATCCATTAGTAGACCCAAGATTAAATGTTTTTAAGAAATAATTAACAATTTCTGGGGTAACAAAGTATTTCATAAATTGTTTGAATAAAGTTTAATTCAGATGTTTATTTATGTGGTTCATTCTTGAGAATAGTAGGGACTTTTTAGTTTGTGAATGTTGGCTGTAACCTTTATTAATTATTTCTATTACTTATTGATAACAAGTAAGAAGCATGCATCCAGGTTTGAGGTAAAAGTTTTCAAGAGATTATTGATCGGTAAATTAACATATTTTAAAGGACGATTTCATCCCTTCGTAGTCAACTCGAGCTGAAAATGGAAATCATTCCTCGCACAATTCAATGTCCTCTCGAATCAGAATTTTTTGATTGGTAGGTCTTTTTGGTTAACCCTGTATGGACTCGTTTAACCATGAAATACCATATCGAATTTTTGCCATAAATTTAAAACTCTGCTTATAATCTTTTTCGCTTTACACCACTGTGACTCAAACATAAATATTGTGTCTTAAGACTACCATTTCTTTCCATAAATCTAGAATTTCAGTTATAGAGGGTTAATTATCTTACCATACTTACTTAAATCTTTACAATATTTTGAAATTCTCTTCAGATTGCAATAGTTATTAAATTATATGTCTACAAGCTAAATTATGTTTGTTGTTTGGTATTAATATACATGTTACAGTACATGTGATTAATCGGGTGATTATGTATAATTGCCGGTTATTAAACTACTAGGTTTGGTAAATGCGATGAAATTACTATTAATATTAATTATTAATTATTATTTACTATTTAATATTAATATTATATACTACTAATATTATTCCAAATAACGTTTATTACTATTTATAAATTATTCAATATTTTAAGTTTACTTATTTAGACATATTAGACGAAACTCGTCGGTTAATTTAATAAATATTCAAGAATTCGTCATATTTACCAAACCTAGTGGTGATTATATATAATAACTGGTAATTATACGTAATTACTGGATTAATCGCATTTACCGTAACATATACATCAATAGCAATTTTCTGAAAAAATATCATTGGTTCAGTTTCGCTTCTTACCGCAAATGTACATGCGACTCAAGTTATAGAACATTTCATACAATGTGACATTTGTGTAGGATGGGTGCGGTATCATAATCTTCACGGTACGCAACATATTTATATCGAAATCGGATATATCCGCACAGATAAGCGTGACACTGTAACGTTCATTATAGAATGGTATCACACATAGTCGAGCGTCGAGATACGGTGGAAAATGTGGCGAAAGGGGATCACAGAGATACATTTTATGCCAGCAAAAAAGCTGTCGAATGGATTTTTGCATTCGCGAACTGGGAATCGTTCCAACCCTTCGCACTGTGTGTACAAATTACGACATACACGGCAATTTTCTGCTGAACGAAGGATAAAAATACTCGAGAATTTGTAGCCATATTGACACTGTTCGATGCCGAAATCTTCCATTTGTTAAAAGTTTATATTGTGCGAGTTGTAACGGTACCCACTGTCACTCAGAAAGTGCTACAATATATTTTTAATATTCTCCTAATTTGTGTTGTCTATATTTGTAGTTATTATTTATGCCAAAAATATTTGTTAAACATACAAACGATTTTGTAAGCTGCTATGATTGTTCTGTTTGGACGCATATATACGTCAATCGATTGCAAAGGGTTAACCCTTCGAGTGTTCAGCTCGTACATTATACGGGCCACAAAACTATAGTAAGGAAGCCAAAACGTATTTTAAAAATATATATAAATTATACAAATTATTTAAAAGTTAATAATAGAAACTTTAAAAACTCGACACATCATTATAGATTTTAATAATGTGAATGATAAAAAAGTTTTACCATTTCTAATACCAATCCTTTCGTTCTGGAAAACGTACATAAGTAATGTTTATGAGCAAGATATAAGAACGTTAAAAATATATTTTATAATTTCTAAGTTTTTCAAACTATTTTTGAAAGTTTTGAAAATTTCGATTATATTTTGACATTTTTTAATTCCTAAAAGTATAGTATTCATTTACTTAATTTTTGTTAGAAAAATATATTTGCAGTTCGGTACTTGAAGTTTGGTAAAATACTGATTATTATTGCAAATAATAACTATTGGTAATCACTTAATAAATTCAAAATAAAAAAGTTAAAAGACTTATCTTTCGTCTTTCAGCAAATTTTAGGATTTTGTTAAATTTTTTACACGTTGGATTGAACAAAAGTAAATAATTAACAGATTTTGTTTAATATTTGCCGAAGTAAAAGTTTAAATGATAAAATAATTGAAAAGCTAAGGAAGGTATTCTTCTGAGCTGTATATTTCGAGCACACCTCGTTCCAGGTATTCATGTATATATTAAGATAAACTACTTTGCATTTAGGTATCACGATATTATCCTTTTGTTTGGACGAAAAATATTTGCACAGCAATGTTCGTTATATCATTAGTGGCTCGTATTACATTATCTTCCACTTGTATGCTATTTAACCCTCCGACAACAGACCATCGAAATTATACGGACGTTAAAACTGCAGGAAGGAAGCCAAAACGTATTTTAAAAATATAAAATATATAAATAATAAAAATTTTAAAAATCAACACGTCGAAATGGCAATAATTCGAGTATATTTTTGTGGTATGTATTTACCACAATTCACGATTAATATTTTAAAACCATTGAGAGCTAAAAAATTCTCAGCCATTTCACGGATATAATTGAAGTGTGTATATTAGAATGAAGTATCAGCGATTATACTCGTGGAATTAGAATGAAACGCAAGCTCACGAAACCTAATTAGGACAATTTAGAAATCCGAAATCTCAGTTTCCTGGTACTGGGGTTGTCTTTATCACGTGTCGAGTTTGAAGTCAATCGTGTAGGGTTTCACGAGTCGGTAATCGCTTTCAGCGGATTCCCGAGCCTCCCGCATCTTCATTAGGACCTTCCGTACGTTATTCTACAATTCCCT
Source organism: Anthidium xuezhongi (assembly GCA_022405125.1). Lineage (NCBI taxonomy): Eukaryota > Metazoa > Arthropoda > Insecta > Hymenoptera > Megachilidae > Anthidium > Anthidium xuezhongi. Next base: position 1,325,230 of record CM039645.1, on the reverse strand, counting down.
TCTATATATCACGTTTCCGGGGTTATTACTATTTATTAGAAACGACACCTGTCGTTTCCGTAACATTATTCACGCGAGCTTGAAAGCGAGCCTGTCGTTGATGGATAGCTACATCGAACAGATCAATATACAGGCTGTGAAAGTTTAGTGCAAAACTTTATTGGCGGATAGTGGTCACGAAAGGAATAAAAATTTGTTTAACTAAAAATAACCAGTAACTAGAAAGAAGATTAAATAATTAACAGGTGGATAGTCAGGATGCCGTTTTAGGGGTTCTGGAGATTGTCTTTTCCGGGAAACGGCTATATTATCGAAGGCAAAGGCATTGGACGCTTTCCAGAATTTGTACGTTCTTCTTTTATGGTTTTCCTTTGACGATACACGCATATAATTTATAATAAATCAGATATAGATATACATTTTTGTAACACGTATCGCGATGCCCTGTTTGCACCAGTTCCTCGGAATTTGTACGGGAAAATTGGGGTAACACAACCCCTTGTCCTACAATATCGTGTCGCACTCGTGACGCACCCCATATTATATATGCGACCTCGATGCTTTATATTTTGATTTAAATTCAATTTTAAATTTAATTCTAATTACAGTTTATATGGTCAAAGCTTGATAAGTGTGGAATATGTATAACGTTTCGATTTTCTTCATTCTTCGCTTCTTCAATGTATGATGGCGGGGCCGTCGATGTTATGGTAACTTTTATATTCGTTCTCAAGGACTATGAGAAAAGAGGATTGGAACGGAGCTGGAATAATTGATGACTACACGGAATTCCATTCGGTCTGTCTCTCTCAACTTGAAGTAACTTGAAGCTCTTGCTGATTCTTAATTCAGGAGCTGCAGGTTTTCACGCTACTCCGGCAATATTTTGTGATATAGAACATATAGGCAAACAGTAGCAATAGAGCAGTATGGTGCTCACAACGCTAGAAATCCTTAATGCTCTTTGACGTATAATTTGATCGAAAGTAATTTTCCATACAATTTTTATTTTTAAATTTCACATTAAATTTTACATTAAATTTCCATATAATGGAATTTATTATGGGCAAAAGGGAACCGAGTATATTCGAGGGCAGAACAAAAACAAAGAATGAAAATTACATGACTGTTCTTATCCTAAAAATTATGCGATGTTGAACAAAATTTGATTTGATCTTTCTGCTTAGGAAATTGTTTTTTGTCAGAACAATTTTTGTCATGAAGGCCTTGAAGTTTTTAAACGTGCTTTAAAGTAAAAAGTGATCCTTCGTATTTTCATCTCAGGTTGAATTTATGTGACAAGATAATTGAAATTCTTTGAGCATAATCAAACTCGAATATACGTATAGAGAGTACTTGATGTTTCATCAATTTGTAATTACCATCAATATGGTCTGACGAATGTTCTAATACTAATGTGCATTTAGGAATACTTTATAAATTGTAATTCTATTAGCAGGTTGACTGTCATAGTGGTCACCGGTGAGCGTCTCAAGTTTTCTATAATTGAATAATTAATAAACGAAGGAATAAAATAAATCGTGGATGTTATTAGTGTTGGAATACGGGGTGAGATGTACACCAAGGTCTATATTATAAGTACTTTATTAGAGGTGCAACTCGACTTCACACTGGCAATCAATAGAATTTCTTTGAGAGGTAATACAAAGAAGATCGACAAGTGTCTGCAACGTTTCCGGTCAGTTCTGCATGGGAGGTTTTGGCAAGGATGTATATATATCGAGATTCTAATGGGGGAGGACGACCTTAGGTCTTGTGATTAACTAATGGCAATGAGTAACGTGTTTTCGACGTTTTGTCTATCGTGATTCACAATGTGTGAACATAAAACAGTAGTATCTTAGACGGTTGGTTATCCAACACTAGTATTAGAATTGTTGAGAGTAAGCATTATATATTTTTAATGGTAGAAAAATATTAATTATCTCCCTCGCAAGGGTCAGTATTACCTGAGAAGGACACCAATTTATTGCACCCCCTGAGCGTTTTGGTTCTTTTACCGAGTTTTTAGTTTACATAAAACCTTTAAGCTAAGAACAGCATTTCTTTTCGATTTGTAAAACCTATCTTATTCATACATATTAATAAATATTCAACAAGAATAATAGTACAAAGTGACAATTTGAATAGTTACATTTGAAAATTAATCGATAGAATCCTTAATAATTGGAAAATCAGTCTTACCACACACGTTTGTTTTCACTGTGGCAGTCAACGTGTTGATGTTAATAACAATGAAACAAGTAACGCGAGTTTATGGTTGAGTATTCAGGAAAGGGGAGTTTGCGGTTGAATGATTGGGTAGCAGTACCTCAGTCAGTAAATTGATCAGTAGAGAAATGAGAGGAGGGTGCGTCAAATAAGTTTAGGACACCCATATTTTCGTTGATATTGTTCAGGTGTTTCATAGTTCTTATCGATTTTCCACATTTTGGGGGAAAATATCGTTTGCTTTTTGTTAAGATGAATTTATGGCTTTAAGTTTGATATATTTCTCATAAAATAAAGTACTACCTTGAAAATAATACAGTTTTAAGTAATTTAATCGTATAAAATAGGTTTTAGAAAAAATATAACCGATTTCGAAAAGCACTAAAAAGTATGAAATAATTTCTATTTAATTTGTATGAATACTTATCAGCTTTCAAACAAATTGATTAAAAGATTAGATAGCATATTAAGTACAATGCAATCTTTTCGGAGATGGTGTAAAATTACAAATTTTTTACATTGAAAATTACAAAAATTCTCATTTCTTTTACATGTTTTCACACGTTAATGGATTTATTCGTATCGCCCATTTATTAACAAGTCAACCATGCTCCGATTAAATCATAATTACCAACATCTTTCATTTAGAAAATTTGTAATTAAAAATTTCCTATATTGATAATTACCAAGATCCTTTAATACTTCTACGATTCAACGTATTAATGTACTTTCTTTTACCACCCATTTATTACCAAGTCCACCACACCTCAGTCAAATTATAATAAGCAACATCTTTGATTTAGAAAATTGTTATTATCGAGTTTATCACACCCCAATCAAATCTAAATAAGCAACATCTCCAAAAATATTGCATTGTATTTAATATGCTATCTAATCTTAAAAAAAAATATATACTGATCGAATTGAGTAACTTCCTCCTTTTCGAAGTCGGTTAAAAATCATTGATCAGGATCTTTTCGTTGATACATATTATTTCACAAAGCTTAATTTTCTTTTCTTTGGATAGTTTAATTCTTCCACGTAAAGAAAAAGGAAATTTTTAACAATTTTATTCGGTAAATAAAAACATGGCAAGGTTCACCACTCGAAGATGTTGAGAAGTACGAGGAAATAGAGAATGGTCGATTACTCACGTATCGGCTTCATTAATCACAATAGATGTTTTAATTACAATGGTGTGCTCGAGACGGACGAGAAGCACCATGGTCATTGATTGTAATTCAAGTGCAACTTCGCAACTTCGATCGAAATGCGATTCAATTGTGGCGTGTAGTGTTGTCTGGTGCTCTAATTAAATCTTGCCAGACATTTGAATTTATTTTATCGATCTTTCGTGTCTTATGGGACAGCAGTAAATTTTCATATACGTAGGGATTTGTGTTCATTTTTCTTTTAGGAAATATTACCACTTAGAAATTTGATGAAATTAAACAAATTTAGGAAATTTTTGTATTTTATTGCACGTTTTTACATCTTGATATTATGTGGCACTGAACTTCGAATTCCACAGGATCATAAATTATTTTTGACGTCAAAAGTGCTTGAGAGACTTTGGTGAAGTCATCAATCTTGTAAGTGCAGTAGTTTTTCTAATATTCAGTACTTGGATCACAGCATTATGCTCCTAAAGATATATTTATGAACAGCTTGAAAAGAAATTTATCATAATTGTCTTGAAATCTTATACATTGCAAATCTGAATTAAAATCCCGTATACATAACACGGTTTTTAGATTTTTTGAAATTAAAAATAAGTAAAAATTGTATTATCAACACTGGATCTGTCGACGTTTAATCTACACTTTTTAAAAAATTGAAAATAAAATAGAAAACTAAATAAACAGGATAATCAAAGAAAATTAAAAGTCATAAGGATCCCACAAATACCTGGAATGCTGTTAAATGTTAAGCTAGTTAATAGGACGTTTTAAACCCGGTTCCAGAAACGTGATTTAGGTTCCCGAAATTTTCGGGAATTCCGATATTCTGAATTTGTGGGATACCTTCGGGAACCCAACCTAATCTGGAGAAAAATTCTTGAGCCAACATACATGGTATGTTTCGAAAATAATAAGACCAAACACTAGCTGAGGTATTACATTTTTATGTGACAGTTGGTGAACATTTCCAAATTTTTAATTTGGTAACAATTTGTATAAGTGTGTGTAATAGAAATACGATAGGAAAATGTAGAAACGAAATTTCGAAAATTTTATTAACATATACAAAGGTTATACTTCAATAGATTTAAACAGAACACCTTAAGGAGAATGTTGCATTAACAATTTTTGTTTTAATACGAAACATTTTAGGAAAAAGTATAGTAAAAAAATATGAAGAACTATTTCTGTTAAACATATGAGAATTTTTATAGTTTATTTTGTCACCTTTCCGTGCTAATATCACCGAAATTTTTATAGCCAGCTTTAAACTGTAACAGAGAGGATTGTAGCTTAAAGTTTAACGAAGAGGTTGATATCAGGATCGTCTCTTTACGTCAAACCGTTTCGGAAATGTTAATTTTTTAACAATATGCCAACAAGCAATTTAACATTTTTCACTTTTTATAAACGATACATTTTGTAATAATAATAAAAAAAATGGTATAATATCTCGTTATATATTAAACAAGATTTATGTGATTTTATTCCCAGAAAAATCCAAACTGTATTAAATGCCAGTGGCGGTCCTGCACGATATTAATAAAGAATTTTTTTAAATTAACGAGGTATTTTCATTATTTTGTTCAGTTTTATTGACATTTTACTGAAATATTAATATCTCCAAGTTTTGATACTGGTTTAAATTATAACTCACTGTGATTTCGAGAATGATATTAAAAAAGGTCATGATTAACTTGTTAAAAACAGGTTCATTTAAGGACTTTAAATATTGCTGCCGACAGTGGGATCAACGTTTTCAGTGGTGTGCAGCTCCCCAAAGGAATTACTTTGAACGGGATAATGTCGATTTGCACTTTAGCTGTTAATAAAAAATTTTATAGCCCCAATCTCATTACCTTTTAGACACACCACGTATATTATACCGAGTGGACCATTTAACTTAATCATTTTAATTATCTCCGTTATTTTTAGAGACACGAGAAAAATTTATTCACAAAGGTTATGCGGTTTCAACTGGGGGGAAAAAATAAGTGCTGGATCTTTGGAAATTTGATAAAATCGTAATAAAGTATTATGGGAAAGTGTTAACAAATTAATTTAAAAGTGATTTTTTACATAAAAATAGACAAATAAAATTCCATTTAATGCAACAAAATTGATTTCGAAATCTCCAAACATCTTTTATTTACAAAACAAATTATTATTGCTAAGTTATGACGTTTTGTACATTTGAATGTACTTAATTTATAATTATTTCAAATAAGAAATGAATCTAAATCTAAACAATTAATATCTTTGGAAAAGTTATTTATGCAAAAATCTGATTCATTTTGGAATAAAATATTCGACCAGAATTAATGAACCTGCAAGAAAATAATTTCATTTTGAAATTTGAATGAAGTTCAGAATATTAATATAATTTTAATAATACGTATTCTCCTTATTAACGAAATTTGTAGATTACATATGAAGAATTTGATATACCTAAAAATTGAAAATAAAGAATAAGATAAAATGATAGCGCCATTCATTTATTCAAACAAACGAAATTTTTTGAAACCAAAAAATGTAAGCTTCAGAATAAAATAATTACCTTATATAAATTGTAATTATAACAATAAGGATTTAGAATAAAATAGTTGCACATTTGCAGCGAGGAGTTAATAAATAATCATTGTTCTCCGAAATATTCCTGAAAGTCTTTTATCTCGCTGATGAAACTATTGTATTCCGAATTAAGCTAATCCCGATCGTGTTCACTTCCGTGCACCGCGACCGTGTGCAACTTTTCCTTTTTCTCCGTTGAGTTTTCCTCCCGTACATTTTGCTACTTAACAGGATTATGTCGACAAAGTACCGCGTGTCATTTGATGCTTTTAATCTGATTAAAGCGGCCTTGACGCTGGCGTAAATTATTGGGCCTAATTAATTGGCGCAACGCGTCGTCTACGATTCCGAGTGCAGCTGTTTATTAATTAACGAGAAGCGATCGATACACGTGTTTCGCCGATTACCGGCGAACCAAACCGTGAAATCTTCTTGCAAAATGTATTGCCATCGAATTAAGGCTATTATCGTAACAAATAGCTTTAATTACTCGTTTGAAAAAGAAGTTAATTTGAATAATTTTTAATTAATTGTCATTCTTTGCGAGAAATGTTTTGTCAAGCACCAGTTTTTCACACGCTTTTATCGGAACGATTGAAATTAGTACAAAGTGCAAGAATTGTCATAATTATTGTTGGATGCTCCTCTGACCGACTTTACGACAAATTCAAGGAACATTCGATCGATTGAGCAACTCATCCTCAGAGGAATCCTCTTGAAGATCGATGCTCGACTTTTCAATGGGAACCATTTTATTTTATTGGGAGAACTTCGTCCCCGGCTAGAAGAAAGGTTGAGAAGAAAAATTTCTTCTGCCGGAATGATTGCTGAAATGATTCAGACTTTAAAAAATTCCTAGGAACGTATTGTTGATGGTGTTCCAAATACATTACATCCAAATTCAATACACCAAATAATTAAAAGAATTTTATTAAATTTTTAAAGCTGTGTTTTAAAACTTCGAAAAATCCTGTGAAGCATTTTTATCACTTATATTTATTGTAAATATAAAATTCTTGATTTTATAGGGGTATATGTATATCCTTAAGATTTGAAACTGTAAGGAAATATTATAATATCTTATAATATTGACTTCTCCAATATTGTAATTATCGCTCAGAGGTTCAATTGAATTAAACCAATTTTAGGTATTTTTCGTAATGAAAATTAATTAAAGGTATACTAATTAATTTTCGGTCGCAGTTAAGATTATCGTGGTACTTAATTAAGTAGTGGGAATAATTTGGAAAATATGCATAGAATTACTTTAAATAGAAATTAATATCAAAGTACCATTTAATACTAATGTCATAGATTGACTACTAATGTCATAGTGAGTACTCTGAAAAACTGATTACAGGTAACCCTCCCATAACACAGTAGATAGGTTCCTAGAATGTTACATGAGACTCAGAGCCAGTATAAAAAGGGGGGTTACAAATACTTTTTTTTTAATTCCATATAAACAACTTGGTTTTTATTAAAAACGTGAATGTATGTAAAATACAAAACGAAAAAAAATATTAATTTCATTTAATGTAACAAAATCACGTTATCCAGTGCTGTAGAAGTACAGTGTTGTACAAAGGTTTTCGCAATTTCCTTATGTTATAGGATGCCGTGTTGCAGAAGGGCTACCTGTATTTTAAATTTATACGCTGACATATTAACATATCTTGTGTGTATTTTATTTAGTTCTTTCATGTTTTATTTCTTCAGATAAGCGTTTCCCAGAACAAACTGTAATGCCCTAACAGGCTTGGCCAACTTTTCATAAAATCCAATTCCTTTGAACGAAACATTTTTCGGGTTCCTGCGTTTTCGCTGCAACATCCAAAGATCACGAAACTGTCTCGTGTCACCGACGATGTGGAAGTCGATCAGCTATTTCAGAGATGAAGCGAAGGGTGAAGCTTAGCCCCAGAAAAGCGTCAGATAAGATAGACGTTTTTACCAAGGCTGAAAGTTTAGCAACTAAACCGCCTACAGTGAAGCGACAAGTCATAGGCAGATAGACCCTTAGGCACGCGTGGGGACGGGTTAAGTGTTCTCTATCTCATTAACGTACGAAGTTGCATATAATAGAATGGTTTAGTCAAAAGAATCCGGCTCCACTAACACACGGACGGGTGTTACACGTCGGCTTAGAGGAAATAATAGGAGACGACGAAGATACGGCAGGATAACGTCGACAGCGTTGGCCCTCTGTCACCTTCTATCTTCTGATAAATTTCGCGACCCGAAGAAGCCTTTGAAACGAAGAATCTTAGAGCGCTCATTAGCAGGGGAAATATAGCGATCCCTTTCTTTTCAAACTTTCCGCTCAGAGTTAGGGTACGTGCATTTTAAGAAACCTTGAGGTGTCTGGAGTGGACGTTCAGGACCAAACGAATGTAGGAAATCTAGCAATTAATCAGAGACGTAGTCAGAGGCGTTTAACATTCCAATTCCATCTTTTCTTTACCTCTCCTTTCTTAATATCGTAAGTGCCATATTAAAATTGTAGAAGATCCTCCGAATTTGTCATTTTATTTCCAGCAATATTTTTAAATCCTACCAAAATAATTCTCACTAAAATAGGTCATAAATCCCTGTGAAAATCTACGACGTTCCCCAAAGTATTAAACACAATTTTGATTTTGGAGAACAACTTTTTAAACAAATTTATCCAACAAAAACTGTTTCTTTCTAAAACATGTAGACAGAAAATAACAAAGTTTTAACAAAGTTACGTATAAAGTTGTCACAGTTGTGGGAATGGAGGTGTAGAAATAAACTAAATATTCTAGAAACCTCTACTAATTGTAAATTCACAAAGGTTAATCGTAAGTTATCAAGGATAACGAAGGTTTCGTCGGTAGCAGAAATTGTACTTTGGGATCTAACAGGGTCATTATTCTTGAGATGTCAAGAGCGAAGTAAATTGTGATCTCTATTTCAAACCTTTATAGCTAGTACATCGTGATTTACTGTCACCATCAACTACGTTTAAACAGTAAATGTTGCATAAACACATAACACCACAATTCTGAACGAGTCAAGAGGTCGTAAAAGGGATTATGTAAAATTACCATGACTTCCAGTTGAATGTCCTGAGTGGCTAATAAAAGTATCGACTCGTAACAATTTTATTAACAAAATGTTTGTCAATCTTATTAATAATAATTTGATTTATACAACGGTAATCAGACAATATTGATTGGTCAGCTGATCAATTAAAAACATTAAAGGAAAGTACTGAATCAATTAAATTTTGAAAATCTTTTGAACCTGTAAAAAGTTAGCTGCAAAAAAATTATGTGTGGGTAGGTTTTCAGGCTTTCGGCCTTCGAGTTATTCTTTTTGATAATCCTTTTTAAAATTGCTCATGTTTTTAGTGAGAGGAGAAAAGTTTCAAAGTTCTTATCAGCTTTTATCAACTGGAGTTCCTTAACCTTCATTATTCCGGCTACTACTATTTTATTTCAGTAAAAACAACAGAACATATTTTGAATAAACACAAAACAGGGTTCTGTTTAGTTTGAAATTAAAATTAATTCTTCAGAAAATTTGTGTACTTGCTATATTAATGCAAACTTTTGAAAAACAATCTCTTCGCTTAAGGTAACATTAAATGTCTATCATAAATTCAAAAGTTTCTTGTTAATCTTTCCATACTAAGAAAATTACAGCGTAATGGAACAAATACTGCATTTTAAAATTGCAATTTAGGTACAAAAGTATCCATAAATATTTCACATTTCTTTCCGAGAACATCCCCCATAACGTTGTTACTGTTTTTCGATATTTCTATGGTTCTTTATATTTTCGAAGCAAAAGCGAGAGCCACGAATTGCGAAAAAGGGGCGAGAAATGAATGAGAGAAGGAGATGTAAACTTTCTTTTAAATTGAAAATAAATAAGGGACGAAACATGAGTTAGAATACAGAACGATTCTTTATCTTAATAAAAATCAGCTTGCATTTCAACAGAAGCGTGTTGATAAATTTTCGAATATAAAATAAGAAATGTGGAACGAGTCATTTTGGTAGTTCTAGTGTTAAGCCCGGTCTACAATGGTAGAGTGAATCAGTTGGCTATTTGTATCCCTAACTTGGAAGGCAGCTAGCCCAGTGTAAACCGAATGGGAAAATATTTGTATAAGTACTTGTACCAGTAGCGAAGATAGGAAATTGAATAGCTTACTAAGCTAGAGTTTTCAGCTTTCACGTCCTGGTTGTTACATTTAATACTGTTTGAGGTTTTCAATGGGAAGGTGTACCTAACGATTTATCAATATTCCAACTAACGGCATTACGAGTCTCAGGAATAATTTTCAGAGATTTTAACTGTTGAGCGTTGCACGATTGAGAGTTGTAAATTCTCAAACGCTCCGACCCTACTCCGAATTAACGACTTAGAGTCTATTTGTTTGTGGAACTTGTTCGATGTACAATTAAATAACTACACGACTAGAAACTAACAACTCGTAGCGACTCTCTAGCTAACTTTTAGCTCTCCTCTATGACATTCCTCCAGCTGGACTATATCAGTCGTCCCAAAGACACTCCTTGTTAAAGCTTTTTTCCCTCCACTACGAGAACTTCGTTTCTCGTGTTTATGACCATATTTGGTCATGTTCGTCTTCGCGTGTAGCTTCTTGGCTCGTTTCGATGTCCTTATATGGTCATGCTGGCTTTCGATGTCCATATAAGGTCATGCTCGCTTTCGAACCCCTTTTTCTAGGAAGGAACTTGCATTACCGGGCTCGATGACACATGATATTACAATACTGATGGGGGTCGAGGCACGCGGATTGGAAGTTTGCATTTGCAAGTTTCAAACGACCGAAAGTCATCGGACGAGAGTCGAAATCACAGCTAGAAAAATTCCGTTGCCCTCTGCTGAAAAAATCGGTCGATCATGGGGCCGTGTCTCAACGTTAACATAAATCCTGTCTTTTTAAACGATATACTGCACGTTTCTGTCTCTAAACGAATGATCAAATAATTTTAATTTTCCATAACACAAGTACAGTTTGTTATTATCACGGAAAATATCGTATTTTATTTTCCATTTGGATTGTTTAAAAACTACTAAACATTTTTATTTCATTGCTGGTATTGTCAATTCAATTTACAACCTTATTGTAGTGGAGTTGGTCGATATACTGTAAAATAAGTGACAAATTTAATATTTTTAAACTTATTTCGTAATTAATGATACATAAAATTTGTTTGTATACAGTTCTTTCATATGAACTGTATTTTTACATTTACATGGCAGAGAATATCGATTTAACCCCTTGCCATATACGGTTCAAATGTGACAAATCTGACTTGTACTGTTAATATAATTGGATCATAAGTACAATTCCAATTGTAATAGAAATTAGTGATAAATGTAAATCATACATAACATTACAATTTTTCTTGTTTATTTTAACATTGCAACAACAAATATTTAGCCTTGTCTAAATAATAATATGGCAAGGGGTTAATTAAAATGACTACTTCACCTTGAAGAGTAGCGAGAAAGTTGTCGCCGATGTTTCTTTGATATCAGGTGCATAACGTGCCATCACATACTCATCATGGTTCAGTTGATTGGTTACGTAGCAACGAGTCGGAGTTGAAAGATATTCACCTTGATGAAGGATGTGACAGGTGCTTAAGTTAGCAGGGACATAGGAAAATTCTCCAAAGCGTCTGCTCACATAAATGAAGATGAAATTCGTCTATTAATATTGTTGAGAAATTAAACAAAGTAAGGGAACTTATAATGGGTTTAATCGTTGATAAACTTATTACCGCGTTAAATAATATTTATGAAATAATATTTTAAGTAGACTTGTTAATGTGGAATATTAATGTATTTGCATATTAATCGAAGTATAGCACATAATAATTAACTACAACAAATACCTCCCTTGTTGTACGTGAAACGAAATATTTGAATTTTATTTTCATGAAATGCCGTATTTATTTATCAATACAAATACACAAATGAAATTCCGTTGATAAGAAGAGTACAGCAAACAGGCTGTTAAAATTGAAATAACAATTTTGCAATATTTAGAGGAATGAAAATATTTATCATTATCGAGTGAAATGAATCTTTGAATAATGTAATATTTAACAAAATTCTTTCTGTAAAAATTTCCAATACTATCTGCTTTAAAGAAAAGATTTATTACTTACTGTACTTTAAATAAACAATACTCGATTCATATTAGACGAAAAAATATTGTATAAAGAAAAGAATACTTTATTTAATCTTCCGATTGTGGCGCCTTTTGATAAAAAGTTAAAAACAAACATGTTTGTTTGAATCAAAGAAAGAAAAATAATGGTGAAAGCGATTGAAACTTGACAATTTGAAAATTCTGAAATACCGAAATTTCAAAACTTTCAAGTTAGGAATTTTTAAATATAAATTATAGATTGCATATTTTATAAAAATTTTAAAACTTCCAAATGGATCTATTGGGTGAGATGAGAAAGGTTAGAAGGGTTAATGGTCGCAAAAACGTATATGCTAAACAAAAACTACCGGACGCAGCTGTAAATTACACCGTTACTCATTAAACAAGCTCAAGTATTTTCCCTGTCAAGATTATAGACTAGTCTAAGGTGATCGTTAAATAGCACGGTGTACAAGTATGTTTAGTAGCCATGCAAACTCTGTTTGCACTCGATATTCCGTCCTATATAAGCAGCAGGGTTGAAGTTTCAGAGGATATTGCGATAGCCAGTTCATCAGCTTATCGCCAACCTTTAATAGACCACGTTAAGTCGTTCCACAAATTTCTGTCGTTTTTTAAACTAAAATATTGACGTTGTCTTTGGGTGTTATAAAATAACTTCTTTTTAGTAAAGACATTTGGAACAACACTGCTTTCATTTTAGTCAAAATATTTTACAACTTTTCTAAACACACCTAATATCAAATACTACATTAATTGTTAATTTACTCATGATTCTTCTTTTGATTGCTTTCTTTTTCTGGATACGTGTTTATAAAGCCAAAGTAGTTCATAAATTTGGGAGAAATTAAATAATTCATAAAAATGGTACTTTAAAATACAAACTGTATCTTTAAATTTATATGATTGTTGCCAAACAGAAATTAAAATATAAGTTTTGTGATCGTTAAAGTGGAACAACTCCATCAAAATAAAATAACGTGAGTATGATGGTTCGTAAATATTATTCGCGTTTGATCGTTTCTTGTTTAAGAAAGTAAAATATGGCAGGAATTTATGGGACATCATTATATTATATGTTGAAACCATAATTATTAAAAATGCAACAAATTAATTTTCTAATTTAAACTTTCAATATTTTACCTTATATTATTGCTACAACAATAATATTATTTAGTTTCTTTCTTTTCTACTTTTAAATATTTATAACCAAAATAATTTCAATTATACTCAATAACGTTATTAAATAATTTATATATTTATATTTGATTTGATCGCCGTGGCAATAAATATTTTGCTTATCTTGAAATATTTTTAGAGCATATAAATGGGAGTGAAAGGGTTAAATATAGGTGTGTGAAAGGTTTCCGTTCTTTCAGACTAAAAGTGTCGAATTTAATTGATTGAGTGAAATTGATAGAAATCTTTTCTGTGATGTTGGTACGATTCATCCCAATTTATCGATCGTCTTCGTTTGCGAATAGAATTTCTGGACGTATCGTGTATAAAAACTATCGAAAACAGTAACAATTAAACAAAATTCAGATGTGAATTGATGGATTTCAGGGACCAGTTACGAAATGCGGTTCTTCAAATGTTTCGAGCCCGTAAGTATCCGTTTTGTGACACTTGGATATTCACGGCACACGAATGAATGTCTTGTACAACGCACATTATCGTGTGAACACGAAACACTTTATTGATTGATGCATTTTTGTATGTTTCTCGTTGTTTGCAAAAAATTAATAATTATACAAAAGTGTAATTTATGAACCACTGAATGAAGTAGTTAATCAACATATAGGACATCAAATTAAATTATTTATTAATGCACTGACTGCAATGCAGTTACATAGAAATAATAATCCGTGAACAAAGACCTGTTTACTAATATTAAAAGTAATCAATATTGAAATAATTTTCTAAAATAATTCCAAATAAAAGTTATAACACGAAGACGCATATTAGAAGCGTTAATGTATATTTTTGTAAATAGTTAAGCGATGGTTTACCGCGTTTGTCGCGTACCGAGTCCTTTCCAGGTCGGCATGGTCATAAAACCCTCACTCTTCGGTCTTGCACCCCCGATAGGGACCCAGAAGACCTGTGTAAATACGGGTAAAACATTGCCAAAAAGTCCAGTCTAGTCAGAATACCCAAAACGAGACATCCTGACTTAATCACCAGAGCTGCCGGACCATAGCGGACCAGACACTCTGCAGACTTTTAAAACTCTTCTACCTCTGAGGTAGCCGCACCTTCGCGGACCAGGCTCCCTTACTTCCGGTGTTCTCTTATCTCTGTCGAGCACGATTATTCTTATATTCGGTTGAACTCGCGAACAACGAAGGTACATCAAGCGCGGAAACTATACATTCGTTACAATATAATAAAAAATAAGCTGTTATTTCTTTCCTGACGTTGGAAAATTTTGGGTATTTATGACCAGTAAGCTCCAGGAAAAAGGAACTTCTTATAAATAATCCATAGAAGAGCTTTTCTAAAAAGATTGTAGACAATTTCTAACGGATACATTTTCGTATTTGGGTCATGAACTATTTTAATCAAAATTCTTATACATTTTAAAGTACATACTTTCTGGAAGTCTTTTATGCACATCGTACTGTTATTCGACATTTTGGGGACAGACTTTTTTTTATCTCTTTACATAAAATTCTATGCATTTCAAATGTTGCCTACGTTATGTTAATTCTGAGATGTATCATTTTACTAATAATACGGACAGCTGTTCGAACTGTTTCATTTAATGCCACTTTTACTTGGGTAATTAATTTTATGATACTGAGCTACATGAAACTGTCGTAACTGTCATATCATTGTACTTACCTGAAGATAATACGTCATGGTAGTAATTATCGTGATTTATTGTTACGCGGAGACGTACCTTTAACCCGATTACTGTCCATTATAATTCAAATTAAGAGCGTACGTGTGCTTGTCATTTCGGGAATGTTTGTCTTGATAATTATTTATAAGTGAAATATTTCAATCTTTTTAGGAAACATATATAGAACTTTCATCTTTATTCTTAAATTTTCGGAATTAAAAATGCTTAAAAATGACGAAATTATGCTGAACCAATCTTGTCAATTAGTCAATCTTGGAAGATTTTTAAAAATAAAAAATAATTATTCTACACCCATGAAATTGCAGGTACACTAAAATTAAGTGCTCAGGTGTACAAAAAATGTTTTTCATTTAAATTAACAAAATGTAGCTCTATCGTTTAAAAAAAAAATCGATTCTTTTGAAGGTCCTAATTGTATAGGCTCTCTTAAAGAAAAGAGAAACTACATGTACATATTTATTACTCTGGCTTTCGATGACAGACAGCCACAGGTTCTCAGCCTCGATGTTTCTCAAAGCCAGTGTTTCTCAACGTTAGATTCATTTTCGCTAACGATTATTTATAATTAAAGCAACGAAAGCTATGTAACGGGTGCATTCGGCCCATAAGAAAAGCCGTTGATTCTTGAATTATCGCGACTGGCCGCAATTTCACGAGCAAGAAGTATGGGTCACAAAGGAATCGAACAAGTACACGGTGGATAGTGTAATCGCTAATTAATTCCGCAGCAGGAGCAGATGAAACCGGGCTTATCGGTGCTCGTCAAGACCCGGGCTAAGCTGATATCCATTTAATTAGGAGGCTCCTAGCACGCGGTAGAATGTCATTATCGTTTCAGCCGTGGTGCTGTTCTTCCGTCCCGACGGACGGAACTCGCTGGAAGCCCGACATTCTGCCCACGTATCATACTTACACGTACCGATGCAACGTGAGCCGTCGTCTTGTACCATTTGTAAATGGGAATCGAACGGAAGAACGTCGATAAGACTGTAGCCGATGCCGTAGAAACAGGACTTCTGCCTGATTGTAAAAGAAACAACATCAACTGTAACCGTGTAATGTATCAGGTATTCGTAAAATCAACGGAACCGTATAAATTTTAACATTTTAATGAGTTTAACACTTTCGCTGCTATTTGGGAGGGTGGATCGTTAAAAATCCAATTTAGTTTTTTATTTAAATAGCCTTTTTTCAAAATTCGTCCTGGTTCTTTCAGATAGGCTAAGCTTAACAACATGAAACGTTTTAGGAAGAGTACATTTTGTGCAATATTTTGAAATGATTAAATATTATTTCATTGTTATTAAAAAGAATTCAGGTTACTTTTTCGTTACGATTTTCATTTCTGCCCTATTGATGACATAAGATACAAACGAGATTTCTAATTTCTCGGCATTAACACTTCGACTGTCACGTTGCAGTTACTAAATATTCCATTTGATAGTAATTTTATTTCTGACGAATTTTATATTCTATTTTCACAATATTTTGTCGTTAATGGGAACATTTTCAAACAAATAAATGAAAGAGTATGGGTGATGGTGTTTAATGGAAATTGAAGTGGGTGACGTGGCAGTCAAGGTGTTAATGTAACTGTATTTATGTTCATGCAACAAATTGTCTAAACAAAAAGCGATTTAATGGAAATAAAAGTTGTGTTTCATTACATTGATTTGACAGATCTGCCTCGTTTTAATGATCATGAGACTTTTGTACAATAATTGCTAACGTAATTAGTACTATTGTTACGAGCTGTTTAACCCTTTCCAGTCCACTGATTTTGTAGAAAGTTGGTAGCCAGGTCCAAGTTAATTTTAAGAACGAAATAAGTCAATTTGAATAAATGCAAAAGAAACACTTGTAGTGAATACATATATTTGCTTACGAAAACAAATTATAATTTAAAATTTGTTAACATATGGTATCTTTTAAAACAGAAATGCGATGTCCAGTACCACTGGATAATGGACTGCAAAGATACTGTTTTGTAGCTATAACATTTGTTTGATATACCTTAAAGAACATTAAAGTATCTTTTTTAGGTACTAAAATATAAATGAGGAGTGGTAGCACTATAGCACCTCAAGGCGGTAAATAATTTTTAAATAAATGGGTAGTTAATTATCTAATGACGATTTAAACAGTCTGGAGCATTTTAATTGAAAAGCTTTTCGTCAGAAAGAATAATCTCTGTACCTTTTTCCACCAATGCCTGTTTTCTCACAAATTCCAATTGTGCTTCTCTATGACGATTCGTTAACGATGCCTTTTTAAATATTTTACGTCTTCCGTAATGTTTGAAACTGTACGGCATACAATGATGCACATACTATTGCCTGTGAATTTTTATCTTTCATTCCAATTTCATTTTTAGATTTATTTTATATCATTAGTATAATACTAATAGTATTTAGTACTCCTTTTTTGTTCATTGATTGCTTCCCGTAGATTTGTTAGTCACAAATAATAAACTTTCTGTTCTGTTTTAATAACTGGAAGGTATTCGATTAGCTAGTCACTGATAATTAACGTATCAGCATTGCACTAGAAACTGAAAGTATATAGAAAATTGGAAAAATAATTTCCCGTTTTAATTAAAATAATTTTCAATAACGTAGAGGATTAATCAACTATTTATTTACTTAATTAATTTTCTGTAATTCGAAAACATGAAATTTGTAATTTCTTTATTACATTCATTTACTGCTGCATAAATTACACGAATCTCAATCAAATCAGCAAGAAAAAATTGCTAAAATGAAAGGAAAGTTATGCACTCGATTTCTTTTAAGAACACCGAATCGAAATGAACGAATTAAGTCCGTAATTCAATTTCTTTTTTGTTCGACAGAAATTCTGTAACTTTTATTTCTCTTTCGTATAACTAATAATGCAGACTTTTGAAAAAAAGGACACATCGGTATGCTGATAGAATTTTTTGGAACTATTCTCCGTGAATCATCTTTTCTCGATGAAACTTTTTCTTGAAATAAATTTATTCAAGTCAGCCGGGCTTTTTGTACCGTACTCCTGTATAATAATCGGCTAAGTTTTAGTGCTGGACATAATGTTTTTTGGGTGCAAACTTGAGTTCTGTTTGTAATGGCCGCGGCCATCTTCTCCTACGCTCAGCGCTATGATATAATATCAATCTTCTGTCATGTTCAGATCCAAAAACGACTCGCCCGTTGGATGGAACAGAAGGAAAGAACACGCATTAGTTTTTTTGCGGAAGGTCTTTTTATTTTCGTGTAAACGTGACCGTTGAGCTTTCGCTTTCATTTCATAACTATAGCTATAGTATGATCATTAACGTATACGATCAAGTCATTAGTAAGATTAATTAAAAACATATTTTTGAATATCTGATATTTACTATTGCGAATAGTAATAAATATTTTGCATTAATTATAATATTTACAAATGTTTTTTCTATGAAAGATAGACAAGAATTTAACTTCTGTAAATAAAATGTAAAGTTTCTGGATATACGAAATTAATTGAACTTTTTCCAGTTCAAATTATAACATTATTTCGTATGTAATTTTTATTCTTTTTGATTGGGTATTCTTAATAATAATGAAAAGAAGAGATTGTTTCAACAAACCTTCTTTTATTAATTTATGAGAGTAATTTATTTTTGACAATTTTTATATTCTGTTTCCACAATATTTTGTTATTTCTATTACCTATAATTTCTAATATTTAATAGGAAAATTTTCAACTAAATAAATTAAAGAATTCCTAATAATATGGGCGATGGTTTCCAATGGAAATTCAAGTATATCACCCATACCCTCGTATAAGTGGCGCGGCAGTCAGGGTGTTAATTAAAAATAAAGGTGTATGCAATTGACTACACGAAATCTTTTAATTACTAGCACAAGTTTTGATCGAATGTAACGAGGTCATGTAACAGAGCAATAGAAATGCTTAAAATGTTGCGTGACACGCGAGTATAGCACCTGTAAATCCGCTGAAATAAACTGGTTGCTTTATTCGAAGGATCAGCCAACAAACTGACGGCCTTGGGCCCGTGGTTCTTGACTTTATTTCTCACTGAAAATTGTTAGTCTGAAGCGATGTGTGCTTTCGCAAAGTATTCAAGTTGAACGTTCATTCGATTTAGTCTCGTTTCTTCAAACTTCTACCCACATATCCTTGACCATCCCCACTCTTCAAGTCGATGTGGACGTCTCGGGGGTAGGAATGACAAGGTAGTCGTGGGATTCATGGTTGTTTCCAGTCACCCTAATGGTATCGGGAACCTTGAAATTGGTCGCTGCGAACGCTCCACCGTTTATGGCACGCTAATTGCCATTAGAAACACGGTAAACTCACGCAGAGAAAATTTAGAGAGAGCAGAACCCCTGCAGAATGACCTTCGAGGTCTCCATGGCTTTTGCCAGACCCGATATAGATCACAATAAAATGATAATGACCCGCGCAAGTTTAGCAAGCGAACAGGAAGGTTGTATCTGCAAAATAAAATATTAATATTGAACAAGTGAGACATTTTATATATTTTTTGTAGGTATAACTTTTAAATTTTTGAGGTATACGTTACCTTCTAAAGCTTCTAATTATTAACCGTTTGCACTCGAGTGGCGCCTCTGGGGTGACATGTGCAAATAATAAAAGTAAATAGAGCTTTCAAATTTCCAAAGCTTTATTGCAAAAGAAATCAAGATTGAATAATATCCTAAAATGCTTCGAGTACAAGGGGTTAAATAATAAGACGTATCTAATATTAGTTATATATTTTATAATTGATATCAATTTTTGCATATATTATCAATACTACCAAGATCGTTTAATTAAAATGACGTAACTATTAAGTTATATTTCGAATAATGTTTTAATTATTAACAAATGCAGACATGTGGCAATATTAACATCAAATAATTTTCTTTCTACAATGATAAAAATGAAGTTACCTAAGAATGAGATATTTGATATTTTTATGTAATTATGAAGTATATACACGTATTTTCTCTGAAATTTCTGATTACTTTAATTCAGTGACCTTCATTCTCGTTTCACCTTATTAAAAATAGACGTAACGAGGGTAATATTAGAAACTGGAACTGCTGGTACTCTTTTCGTGATATTTTTAATAAACTGCGATTGAAAGGAGGCTGGAATCAATAAGGGTTCATGCATAGTTCGCTGAGTTTTGCACACACCTTGCAAAATCCTTCATCAGGCGTGCAAGTATGCGGTGCAGAATCGTTGTACACGTCAGTAATTTCGGAGAAAGCCGTCTCGTAAATCCTGAAATCCATTACTCCCGAGATACGTCCGAATCTAGTATTCACGTATCTGTGCGCGTTACATCAACTGTTTTGTGAACAGCAATAAGCTTTTTGAATCTTTGCATCTTTCAGGCTCTAATTGGATAGTCTGAATCTCGTATTCTTACCATTCTTATTATTAAACAATTGAGCCGTTTGTGTTTGGAAGTGGCCTAAGACCATTTGTCAGTTTGTTTTTGTTGACTGCAGTAACGGGTGTAACTTCGAGTAGTTTGAAGTTAAAGAGTAGTTTGTCTATAATATCTATCAATATCTCAATTTTTTAATTTGAGTATAACAACGGAATCTCCTTATAATTTAATAGAAAATTTGAAACGTTTCTGAAAGGATCTGGAATCTTTTTTTTAACAATGTTTTAAATTAAAGGTAATTTTATTATTCATCGAATTTTCCAGTCCATAGAAGATGTAATTTACTACTCAGAAATATTGTTACCATCAACAGTATCATATCGAGGGTACAATGTATTATGTTGTTGCATATCAAATGGCGAATTTCGAAACAGAAAATCTGACATGATGTAATGACGTAGAAAGTAGAAACACATTAATATCACGTCGTGCGAAATTACATGTTATCACGTTACATATGGTAGCACATGACATCGTGATTAAAACACATATTTATTACACGTTACATTGGAAACTATTTTATAGTTGTTCTTTGGGTGTAAGATATTGACGATATTCTAAAATTACAATTGGATTAATTCGTTATTTGTTGCAATGATAGTGCCCATTTAATATTAAAAATAATGATTAAATGCTCATGCAACATTCATCAAATACTAGACTTCAAAATTCTATAACTGTCATTTTCAGTAAATAATTTGTTCATATATTAATATACATGTGTATATTTAATTTTAATTAATTGTTCAAATAACAAATAATCAATAATTTTTAGTTTATTATTATATTTAATTAATAAAAATTATTCAATGCTATTAACTCTTGGGGCATATAATTTATTGCGCTTTAAATCAAATTGATTTTCTGTTTAATTTACAGTTTTTACATAAAACACACGATTTTTCACATAAAATCAGAGGAAAAATGTCGCAACTAAACTTCCGCTTGCAACAATTCATGAAACAACATTCTGTTTTTATCAGAATGTTGTTCGATCAACTTGTGTTTTATTCGAATCATACGAAGGCATTTTATTCAAAGATTTTTATTAGCTCTACAAAGTTTGAAAAAATGCAACTGCTATCCCGAAATGTGAATCACGTCTTTTACGGAGTCGATCTCATCTCTGAATTTATTCCTTTCGAGCAAACGGTGATCAATGTTCTCAATAATCCTTCGAAAGTTTGCACGTTTGAACAGTTCCAGAAAATTAATGAACAGGCAGAACCATTAAAGAACAGAGGGGATGCAATTAGATGGTCAAGTGCGAGGTAATCGTTTCATCGTGGCTGACGAGAAACGCTCCTATTCTACTTACACTGCACTTTACTCGTTAATCGAATGAGTCAGCTTTCAAACATGTCTTATCGATTGTCACGTGTCTTTCGATAACGATTGCCAACATTTGCGATAATGTACTCCATAAAATGTGCAGTTCCTTAAATTTTCGATCCTTGCACATTTTTCAATTCGATAAAAATAAAACGTTGCACCTTTGTTCTCATGGAATTGGAATAAAAAATCTAAAATTGCTATTACTTGGTCAAATTTATTATTATTTAAAAAATGAACGTACGTAATAATAGGCTCTAATGAAAGTTAAACTTGTCTGTAATTTGATGCATGAAATTCGTGGTTCAATGCTTTCACCGTATAAAAAACGCGTTAAAGTTGTTCAACTGACCATTTCATAACTATTTGGTTAGCATCGGATCTTGTTAATTAAGCGAGAGCTAGCCGAGCAAATATTTGGATTTAATCCTCTTTTATTCGCAACTTTGTACGTTTTATTTCTTTCTCGGTTCGTTGCAGTTTGGTTTGTCTTCTATTTACAGGTAATATCCGGTAAAGAAAATATTTTTCAATTTTATTTCGCCGCAGGAACCACACAAAACTTGAACTAACAGGGTTGAACAGAACTTTTGAAATCGATCCTCGTCCTAGGTTTTCTTCTTCTTAAAAGCAATATTATTTCTAAAATACCATCTTATCTTCTACCGTTTTTAACAAGAACGTGTTCTGAATCGTGTATTTCGGACTTGAATAAAACTTGTAGCTTTCTAGAACAACGGAAAGTAATTGATACATATTTCTTTTGTAGCTGTAGCTATTCAAATTTGAGAGGCGAAGTTGCCCTTTAAAAATTTGTAGCCCCGAAGCTGCTTCGGAAACTGTCAGAAATGAAAATGTACTTTAAATTGAAAAGTCGTGTAGCTTGTTTTGTACATTAATGGTTTTCCTGAAAGAGCAAAAAAATCTGGAATAGAGAAGGTACTATCTCATTTTTAACGTATAACTTTACGAAAAATAATGTGTTGAAATCTACATACGAAAGTGGAAACATAAATAGGATGCAGTTGTTAAAAGATTCAATATTTCGTAACATATTTCATAATAAATTAAAATAATAAATTTAAGTATTTTACGAATTATTATTTCTTTCATAAAGTTCGAAATAATACGTGACACGTGTTCTTTTTTATTTATAAATAATTATTTTAAGTTGTAAAAATAATTTTTCAAACATTTTAAGAGCTTTATCAGATGCAAATAAATCGCCCAAAATGAAAATTAACAGTGCGAGCAAATTTTTGAAAAATATATTAAATTTTATTTTTGCTAATGTTTGACATATAATATTAAACAATTCGGATGTAAATAAAATAGAATTCTCAGCTTCATCACAAATTTTTATTATATTTCACACAATTTATGTAGCCAATATTTTTCACTTAAAGCAATATAGTTAGCGTTTCAAATTTTTCTACTTACATCTATTTTCCATCAAGTTTCTTACACTTAATTTCACATCGCAAATTATCGGTAGGTTTGATGATATTTTAATGGCATGAAAGTAACTTCAGATATTTGATCAAATATTTCTTTCAGTTTGAAATATTAACGACTGTTTTACCCCATTAATATGAATGCTCACCAATAAAACAAGAATAATTGCAATTTTTATCATTTAAAATTGTCTGACGATTTTTGTAGTTACCATTACCTTTTATTATGGTATACTATTAGTTTCTACATTCAATCGTAAAGAACTTGACTACGCCTCTAACAAAAATTGAAAAATTGAAATAATTATGTTACAAAATGTTACCTCATTAATCTTCAGGTTATCAATTTTTTAAAGACTAAACAGTAGGTTTTGATGAATCAGTTATCTTGAAAACTTTAGACTTCCATTTAATGGAAATAAAGAAACTTATTTCAGTGATTTTTATTTTAATAAATAATTGTAATTTTTCATTCATTTTTGCACCAACCTAATATATTAAAACTACATAAAAATCAGCATTTGTAGCCGTGATTGAAATCATGTTATTATTACGGCAATACTTAGCGAAATGAAGCAGTGAAATTTATTTGGTCTACCGGTAAATCGAAGCTAGGGGTCCCGTGGACTTCCTATGCTTCTAGTGTCATGTTCCTTCGCACTCGATAGTAATTGACGCATCGTAAACCTACAGTGTGGACGAACAAGTGGTCGCATTGTATTATTTGGGGGAAGTTCCGACTTCCTGGCGCCGGTAATCCTTCACCTCCTACAGTAGGGAAGTTTGATAGCCGTACACGCAGTCGAAACCGGGTCTCGCTCGACCCATTACAAGATTTGTTTACCATTACATCGAAAAATTACATTTTTACCAGATTTTTATCTAAATAATATCGAACTAACTTTTTCCAGTAATTCTTTTTTATACCACTGTATATTTTCATGGTAGTCAACGCGTTAGTTGATTATTGATTATTTTGTTGTTTTACAATTAGTTATTATTTAGCATTATAAATTAACACATTTTTGTAAAGGATTCCGTACAAACCCTGACCGAAATGTAAATGTAATTGCTTACAGCTGTATTGCTGTAAACTGCTTTTACCTTAGAAAAATTTGAAAATCAATAATATATCAATAATATATTAATTATTTAGAGGAATTTGAAAATTGATTATATATTATATTTAATGCAATAATACATTTAGTTAGGTATGTGATTTACAATTGTTTCTGTACCAGTTTTGGATGTTATTTTGCTACGTTTGCAAACATTCATATCTAGAATTTAGTTTTGCGATGCTTCTGTCTGAAACACAAATAAGTGGTCTAAAACTAGAGATACGCTAAACAAGACACTATTATTGACCTCTCTTCAGAGAGTTGAGTTGAATCAGTGGTAATTTCTGCTCGGTATTATTTGAAATATAAAATAACAAAGTTTTAATCAAAACCCAAAGCCATTTCCCATAAGGTTTGTGTGGAGTCTTCTTTCATATACGTCGAATAATTTTTATGGGACTTTGGATACGAAATTCACAAATCTGCATAAAAATACAGATCAATTTTAATTTTTTATTTCGTAATAAATATTATTATGAACGAGACATTCATGGTTGTAAATCCATATGAACAAGAAGTTATTAGGTCAGCATATGGGATAATGTGTTTAAAAAACTAAAAGTACTTAATGTTCAATTTTTAGTTTAATCCTTCTACTCATTTCCAACAAGTATAATACTTTGATTCAAGGATTAATTGCAACCCCCAATCGAAAAATCAAAATAAATTTCACATTTTTCACCCTTTGTTATTAACCCCTTGCCTTACAATATCGTGTCACACACGTGACGTACCCAGTGTTTCAAATGTGACCTCTACCCTGTAAATTTGGATTAAAACTCAATTTTAAATTTAACTCTAATCACAATTTATATAGCCAAGGTTTATCAAGTGTGAAATATATATAATGTTTCGATTTTCTTCATTTGTTTTAATATTGAAGCGATATTCATAAGTTAAGGGGTTAAATATATCGTTTGAACTGAACCCTTCACGTATCTTTAGGTGTCTAAAAACCATGAATAATTTGTCCAAAGGAACAGAATTCGCACGATTTTATAAATGGTAACGAACTAAATTTCTTTGTGCAACTTCACAAATTCTGTACAATAGTCGGTCTTTATTCCAGTCAGCTTCCGGCGTTCCCAGACCTCGTAAAAGAATATAAGACGATCCACTTTGAAATAAAAGAATAAAATTGACCTACATCAGACGCCGGTGCCCTACAAATAAGGAACAACCCAGTTGTACGTTCCCGGGGCAATCATTCGTACGAAACATTTCTCGATATCTCGTTTAGTTTACGAAATATTTAGATGCACCCTCTTTAGATATCCCACCCCGATTTTTATCAGCTAGAGAGCAAATTATATGTATAAATCAGCCGGGAAAGTCCGCTCGAGGCGGAAGAAATATCCGCTTCCATCCCGTTGCGCCTGTAGCCTATGTTAAGCGGTGTTTCCATAGTAGCGAAAACTTTATTACCAGTAGTCGTCACGTCGATCGGCCAAGGGGATCGTGGCTCCTATCCTGAAATATTTCACAACGGCGTGGAACAAAGAACGAGGAACGGTACGGATCAGTAGAAGGTTTGGTCCACATCTTGCCTCGTTTTCGACAAGGTGACGGTAATATACAGAAGGGAAAAATTCGTATATTTACCGTTGACCCTCGAATGGTCAGGCTGCGTAAATTTTAACCCAAACCCAGAAGAAGTATATTACAAGTATATTGCAATTTTTCGACTCAAAATCTTTGAATGTTAGACAAAAGAATGTTTAATAAATTGCATTGAAATTTCTTAAATTAAAATGAAGGTAATTCAAAATGTAATTTAAATTATTGTCTCTCTTCAGGGTCCATTGCCTGAAGATTAATACTAGGTTTACGGACATTTCTTATACGTATATCTATCACGTTCCTTTAAAGAAACAATTTATTATATTTAAAAGCAACATAATTATACATTATTAACTTATAAATTAAACTATGTTATGTTACAATTTATATAAAATTTATAATATTTGATAATATACAAACTTTGTAGTTGTAAATTCTGTAATTTTTCTTATAAGATATTAAAAACTACATTTGATACCAGGAGTATGTATTATATTATTTTTGTACAAAAAATGTATATATATACTCTGACCAGAATAATGGACAAACACCATTCAATTCTTTTTAAAATATTTTTTATTTCACAGCTAGCCGTTTTCAAATTGTATTTCCGAGGTCGTTTACAATCCTTGAACTTGAATTATTTTTAGTTGTGTCATAAGTCTATTAAGTTACGTAACCCTTCTTTGTTAACGCTATAACGTGAATCAGCCTTAACAGATACATGTTAAATCACGAATGAATCCGCTCGTTCATAGGGTGCCGGTCAGATACCCGTCGCGTCGCTGTTATTTCATGCGGACCAGCCTTTTGTCGAGTTGTCGCACATCGCACGCGCGTCCATCCGCTTCATGTACCCGTGACCCATATCCGGCGTCGTCGATTGTTTTCCGTCGCGAATTAAAAATCCTTCGATTCGAACTTTGTCCATCGCTGTTTCAAATTTATCGACACAATTTATTCTTACATTATTTATTCTTCGACTTAATTTATTCTCGCTAAATGTATTACCTTGATTATACAGAACATCCCACGGTAGATCTAAGATTTTGTAATAGAGATATAGTTAAACACTACTTTTATTTACTAAATAATTTATCGACTGATGTAGATTTCACTTTCCAAAAATGATTCTGTCCAAATATCCAAATTCTCTGAATGTGATTTTCGAAAAATCGCTGCTGAAACGTTGTTAACCCTTTGCACTCGAAGTCTAAAATCCAGACGCCCTGTTTTGAAAGAAAAGATTACAAATGTTTATAATATATTTGTTTTTATTTGTTTTATTAAGTTGCTACGTTCTAACGGAAATTTTACATTTTAAAATATTTTAGTTGTTAATCACGAATGTTGTCCCTAATATACGGTTAATATCCTTGCAAGTATTATTTTATAATTTGAAATATTTTGAACGTTACTGTGATAAACTATATTGTTTAAATAATCCCACAACATAAAGTCTGTATAAATGATGTCTAATGATCTTAGGTATAACACTATTTTCCTTAGATCAATTGTGCTAATACACATATTAAAATATTCGAGCAAAATTTAAAAATATATATTTAAAGTACTTAGAATAAATGAATTGTTTCTACGTCTCTACAAGGTTTGATGTATCGATTTTGCTTAAATGATATAAGATATTTAAAATTTCATCTTGGAAAATGTAAGAATATTAGGTAAGATATTTTAGTAACAAATATTGTTTACATGTAACACACAGGAAATTATTTTAAATAAAACCATATTGCGAACATGGCTTGTTCCTATTAACTGTCTTCTAATTCTCAATGTAAAAGTTTTCAGAATTCGCGTTTTAAATCCTTTTACTATGCGATACTCTGTGCTCTTCACACTTCTTGTTTAAGAAAATACCAGAGGAGTAGGGCCAACAAGATGGTGGACGTAATTAAGGAAACGTATAGAACTTTGAGAGTCTTGATGTTTTCACAACTTGGATTGTTGTACTTGACACTGTTACACTTGGCACTGTTTACATACACGGCTTATGCTCGGAAGCCTCAAACAGTATTAAACGTTACAGTGTTAAGAATAACAGTCCAGGATGTAACGGTGTTAAGAGCGCACAAGGTTTTATTAAATATACATTATCCGTAACAAATAATTTTTCTCTTTTATCCAGGAACGAAATTTATGCCTCAAAATTTATAAAAAAAGAGGTACAACAATTCCTGTCGTTAGTGCAAAGAACACTACAACAGTATGGATATCGTTCTTGCCCTAATTGTTTAAATACGGAATTAAGAGGCTTGAATCGTACAAAAAGTTTATAAAATTCGTAGGAAAACTTGGACATGAATTATTTTACGATGAATTAGTGGTTTCTCATTATTGCTGAAGGGCAAACTACTCTTAATTAATCAGCCACGTCTAGCTTATAATAATGCAGAGAAAATTGAGGTAATTAGTACTTTATCAAGATAGGGCTGTAAATTGGCACCATAATTACAGCTACCCTCAAATGGCAAACTACTTCTTAAACCATTTATTGTTAGCATATTTCTATTAAATATAATTTATAACAGAATCATTTATATGATTCTTAAGGATAGTTTACTACCTAAATATAATAATAGGTAAAAAGAAAACAAATATTCGCTATTTTCTGACGTCTAAAATAATTGAAGTCAAAGTGACCTAGAATTTGCCTGTCAAAGTTTTAAAAAATGGTGTACATTCATTACAATTAATGAAGATAAAATGTTTCCTTAAACTGGGCGAACAAAACTAGTCTTTGTTATAATCTATTTTGAAAATATGAATTTTTAGATAAAAAAGAAACTAAACTCCATATAACGAGGATTATTATAGATTATTGTATTAAGAGTATTTTTATAATGTTTCATGTAAATTAATTTATTATTTTTAAAGAAGAAGAATTAAGAAGAACATTTTTAAATGAAATGTTTGAAGTGAACGTTCGTATCCAAGTAACATATTCTATAATAGTTGAAAAATTGAACAGTAATATAAAAATTATTGTTGAAAATAGTTTGCCAAATGCAACTGAATTTATGCTACAGTAAAAAGCTAGAAAATTAAAATTTTCTAGCTATAAAGCAGATGGTAGCATTTTCTTTTTGATAAATAAAAATTCTTCAGTTAGGAACAAAAAAATACTGTTGAAAAAGAAGTTTACATAAAAAACGGATAAAATCTGTTTATTTCTAAAACCTATATTTTTATCCAATTAGTCTGGAAGCTTTCTGCAAAAACTGTGTGTTTATCGATGGATAATTTCCTTTCTTCTGTTATTCTCCAAGTGTGTACATTTTTAACGATAAACTTGGTCAAACATTATCTTCCATGAATATTTGATACGATACTTACCCCTGAACAACCTAATTATTGAATTATTTCCAATTCTGACTAATTACCGTACCATCGACCGGCCAAAGGCTTCGTTAAAGTTTAAAAAGCATTCCGCCTTGACGCGACCCATGTCTAAACAAAGAGATCGAGCCAGGCAGATAATGACAAGACCAGCCAGAAGAAATTCCCAGTTCGGAAATTACGTGGCTATCTAAGGCGTCGCGATATCAGTAACAATTATTGGCTCTGGAGAGACATTTGTGCAACGAATGTGCCTTCTATCGTGCAAGATCGCGGGCACAATGCAGAGCAAACTCTGACACACTCCCTTTTTCAACCTCCCTCGCGCACGAAGAATAACGAGAACGGACTTGAAACTTCCTATTGAGATTTGTACAAAAGGCATTCTCGTTGTCTTTGAAGAGCAACGCTGGGCTGTTTAGTAGCAGTACGGCTTCGCTTTGTTCCCGAAATGACGGACTCAAAGGTGTTCAACTCAAATGAGCCAAAGTCTAGCTTCCAGGTTGTTTACGAGTACTGCGAAACCATATTTTTAAAGGGACATATGCGACTCGTTTCGTTCATTCGGTGTGTACTTACATCGAAAATGTAATCGTTAAATTAACGAAGGGAACGGACATGAATTAACATTACGTTTCAAAATGACGAGTACATGACACGGGTCGTCAAATGTTGATGTTACGGTAAATGTGATTAGTCCGGTGATCATGTATAATTGCCGGCTATAATCACCACTAGGTTTGGTAAATGTGATGAATTCTTGAATATTTATCAAACTAACCGGCGAGTTTAGTCTAACATGTCTAAATAAGTAAACATAAAATATTGAATAATTTGTAGTAGTAGCAATAAACGATATTTGGAAAAATGTTTTTTTCTCTAGAATATGGGATTAGTTTGTCTTTGATATGCAACTGTTTTGTATGAATTCTAGTAATAAAATTATTTTCTTTACTTAGGTCTTTCATTTGATTAAAATAGTCATTTATTGAATTTTTAATTGTAAATTCATCACATTTACCAGACCTAGTGGTGATTATATATAATAACCGGTAATTATACATAATCACCGGATTAATTTACCGTAACATTGATATATTTTGAACGCGTTAGATTGCTTTTTAGGTTATCTTTCTTCGCTTTTATCATGTCTACTGCACCGCATATTGAATATAGTTTGGAAATTGATAATTTTGCGGTGCACGTTAAAATCTATCGATAGGCTCTTTCCCGATATAAAACGAGTATAAAATTATAAGAGCTTTAAGTTCGATGAAACATGCGGTCGTTTAAATGCTAATACATTATTCAGTATCAGGTGAAATATGCAACAATAATAGCTGAAAATACTCGTAACATCGAAAAACAGTAATCGGATAAAATTGAAATATTCAGACGAAGTTAATTGGAAAATTAGACGATATAAAAAAAATTTTTTTCATGGGAAAATTGTATTTAAAGAATAGTTGAAGGTTTGGAGAACTAAAATAGAAAAGAATATAGAATTAAATTCAAATTGTTGCTCTCTTAGGGTTCCATCGTCTGAAGATTAACACGTTGATTGCCACAGTGAAAACAGACATTAAATTCCAATTACTATGATTTCTGCTGATTAATTTTCAAATGTAATTGAATTATACTCATTTAAATGAGTACATCGTACGTGGCATCGGCGATACCATGGCAGTCAATGTGTTAATCAGCTTCCAATTTAAACAGTTCAACTTTAATCTGTCAATTAAATCGATATGACATAAGTGCCATTTTGTGATACTTTCATGTCATCTGTTCATGCTAGGTTTTTGACATTTCAAAATAACTCATCGGAGATCTTCCTCGAACAGATGTTTTTCATCAGAGAATATTTTGTTTTCTTTTGAAGGTATATTAGTTTGGCTGATTTCCACAAATTCTGGTTCTATTGTTTGTACAATTTAATGTCAGTCCATTAATTTATATCATGATTCAAAATTGTACTTCGAACTTCGTGACGTTACGAATCATCTCTCAACATTCCATCATTTTTCATCCTCTCTTACCAAATCTCCTTCGAAGCCCCTAGGAAGCTGTTCGAAAGCCATTTTTCTTACTTCACGGAAGTGTGCCAGGCAAATATCTTTAGAAATGTTCACAGTATCTAGAAGAGTGATTGAATAAGGTTAAAGTCTTCCAAAAGTTGTATTTGTTAAACAAATCGATTTTCTTAACGCTGGAATTACCGATGTTCGCTCTTTTAAATTGAAAGTAAAATAAATAGAAACGAAAATAAACAAACGATCAAACATAAACTACTCTTTGGAATAATTTTTTGACAAAACAATTTTACAATTTGACAAAAGTATTTTACTAAATTTTGTAATTTAAAATAAGAGACTATTTAGAAAAGTCCGAAACACGTTTATCTACAGTTATTTTTTGGGGGGAGGGGGGATGAATATTCTATTGTTTTAAAACTTACATCTTCAGACTAAATAATATAATGTATTATATATCTAAAATTTTTTAAGTGCAACTTCAAACAAAAGTTATTGCAAAAATTGTTCGAAGAATGGTTTTTCTCGTACGTTCGGAAAACACTGGAAGATTCCAAACTGCAAAAATATTTGTTAAAAAACAATCCATTTCTTTATGGATGTTTCGTTCAATTTTGTCAATAAAATTCCAAATATTTCAGCTTCTACAGCCTTTTGTAATACCCGAAGGCCATCCATGCGACATAAACGCATTTTTTCTCGAAATTGCTTTGTTTTTATCCGGTTGACGTAAAATAAAAAGGGCTAGCAAGGGAATGGCCTCGAGAGTCAAATTTTGACTAATTTTTAATTGACGGAGGTGAAAAAAGCCTCCTTCCTAAAAAAATATAAATATTGATGCTCGCAAGATTCAAGAGTAACCCTTTGTACATTTTGAGAGTTAAATTATTACGTTTGGGAGAGTTAGAGTTTTGGAGTATTCGGAGTTTTGAGAATATATACATTAGTATTATTAACCAGTCAGCTGTGGCGACCTCGTTTCAGAGCGTGCACATACGTCTGTCGGTTGCATGAATCCATCATACTTGTATTTATATTTTTATTTGTTCGTTTTATTTCGTTTTGACCGCCAAAGATTCTAAACATATTGAGATTTACGAATATGTTTTAGTTTTCGCTAAAATTACAATTTAAATAGCAAATGGTAACTAAATTTTACGCATGACGGATATAGTCGTCATGACACAGCTAACTGGTTAAGAGTCTAGTGCCTAATCATTGACAATTAATATATTTCTATTATTATTTAACTAAACTATCTTCGTAACCCTTGAACGCCCATTATTAATATCCACTGACAGTCTCTATCATTTATTTATACTTCTCTCTTTACGTACCACCCTACACCATATATTTTCGGAAACGTAGAGAATTCGGGTTACAAAGGGACATGAAATTTCGCTAAAAAGCATCTGTCTTGGTCCACGAAAGTGTCGTTACCACGTACCAACTTTCATCCCTTGCTCGATTCTCGGTCATCCCGTTGACCGCAATTATTCCCTCTAATTAATCCCGTTGTCGAACGAAAACACCGTGTGCCACCCTATCCCCGAACGATCGTTCGTTTCCGTGCGACCGATATCGGTATTATCGGAATAGTTG
This sequence comes from Anthidium xuezhongi, assembly GCA_022405125.1. Taxonomy (NCBI): domain Eukaryota; kingdom Metazoa; phylum Arthropoda; class Insecta; order Hymenoptera; family Megachilidae; genus Anthidium; species Anthidium xuezhongi. The sequence goes on along the minus strand of CM039645.1, from coordinate 1,292,288 downwards.
GAGCTTCCGGCCGTGGATCTCGGTTAATCGATGACTGAATAAGGGGGCACAGGTATGCGCGCACATGCACACGGCATTACGCTCGAGTGTCTTTCGAGTAGTCATTGAAAACGTCGATGACAGAAGTGCGTGGAAAAGGGAAGTGGGTTTCGCTCGATTGAAAATTCTGATGCCGATGGAAAAGGGGGAAGACGTTCGCGATGGTTTACGATGTCTTTTCAATGTACCTCTTCCATTAGCAGCCTCTTCGTTCAGGTGTGTTTAATTTGAAACTGCCAGCCTTTCTGATTGTCGACGACACTTTTGTGTTCCGTAAGGCACAATGTAATGCGATACATGTGCTTGACGTTTCCATAAGGAATCGATCAAGTAACATTGCTTTATCTACCGGAAATCTATTAACCCCTTCGCTGTGCGTTCTTATATTAGGTCATTTAATTTACAATTAATATAGAAACGCAAACAAAATAAGTTTGGCCGCTAAATTTTATTTCAAACTATTTTTGTATTTCATTATCGTTTAATGATAAAAGAGTTAATTGACTGAAAACCAATTAGTAACATGTTCCAATGTTCCTTTACACTATTTCTCGCTTTTTAAGTGAAATTTTTTAAGGATTGGATAATGGAAGTTAGGTTTATAAATGAACAAACAATTGTTTTAGTTTCATTTGATGTTTATTGAAAATTCTTTCAATTATGTATGTTACATAAAGGTTACATTCTTAATTCTAACGCACTTAATTCTAACTACTAACTGTAAAAGCTGCATTTATTCAATAAACTACATGATTTATACATTCAGCTTTACAATAGTTATTATATTATTTATAACTAACGTTTACAATTATAACTTTGCGAGGAGGGAGTGGGAGGTCCGATCGGCGGCCGAGTATTGCTCTCTCGCTCGTACAGTGACGCGGAGGAAGTGAGAGGTAAGATGCTCGTTGCACTCTTCTCTCTCGCTCGTACAGTGACGCGGAGGAAGTGAGAGGTAAGATGCTCGTTGCACTCTTCTCTCTCGCTTTTACACTGACGCGGAGGAAGTGAGAGGTCCGATTGGTGGACTAGTGTTCACTCTCTCGCACATTGTGGGAGTGAGAGGTCCGATTGGCGGACTAGTGTTCACTCTCTCGCACATTGAGGGAGTGAGAGGTCCGATTGGCGGACTAGTGTTCACTCTCTCGCACATTGAGGGAGTGAGAGGTCCGACAATTTCTCTCGCTCTTACATTGGTGTTGTGCGCAGGCGCGAGTTTGGCGTAGAGCGAGTGAGAGACTAGTTGCTCGGTGCTCTCACTCGCACATTGTGGGAGTGAGAGGTCCGAATGGCGTACTAGTGTTCACTCTCTCGCACATTGTGGGCACATTGGTGTTGTGCGCAGGCGCGAGTTTGGCGTAGAGGGAGTGAGAGACTAGTTGCTGGGTGCTCTCACTCGCACATTGTGGGAGTGAGAGGTCCGAATGGCGGACTAGTGTTCTCTCTCTCGCACATTGAGGGAGTGAGAGGTCCGATTGTCGGACTAGTGTTCACTCTCTCGCACATTGAGGGAGTGAGAGGTCCGATCGGCGGACGAGTGTTCTCTCCCTCG